>JANFAE010000134.1:0-240470 GCA_024613145.1 Pisolithus marmoratus
TTGTCACTGCTCAGCCACTTTTTGTTTTTGGCAAACTGTGACTCCAACTGAACTTTGCAAATATCTCATCCAAAAAAGGAGATACTGCTGAGGTAATCATGTTCCCATGGTCCTGTGATCATAGGCTACAACTTTCATTCTCACTATGGCTGTGCATCTGGAGTGTTGGAGGGTCTGGGAGGTCTGGAATCATCTGTCAAAAATTCTGGGAGCACTGGAAAGCTGGGGGGGAAATGTATGGTGAGGGTTGGTTTGCTGATGAACCCAGTAGTTCCCATCTGAGAGATGTAGCATGGGTATTCCAAGGAGTCCCATTTATACAAAAGAAAAACTCACATGTGAGACAACACAGATGCAGGAATTCACAATGGAAGTCAGGTAAGGCAGTCAATGCAGGGACATTGACAGTGCTATGAGAGGGACATAGGAGAGGCTATATAATGACTGAAAATACTGGCCAGACCAGGGATTGAACCTGGGTCCTCCCACTAGTACTGGGGTGCCTTACCACTAGGCTACCCAACCATTCCTACCCTGTCTAAAGTGTGGATTCTCATCCCAACACTATAGGCCCATTAGCTAGACTTCTTCAGCTCAGATTCAATGCCATGTGCTCACCCATGCATTTCTCACAGAATCCAGAAGCCTCCTCTGGTAAGATATTTACTGAAATGTATCTATTAGTGCCAGCTGTGCAAGCACCCTGTATGGCTTTGTCTCTTTCATATGCAAGGATAGGGTTGTAATAACCTGCATAAGGTATTAGGCATGAATGACCTCATGATGTCACACATTGAACTCACCCATCAGAAGCACTGGAACAGGAGGGCCCTTGCTTTGATCCTCTTTGACTTGCCTGAGAAATGTTGCATTCCAACAAATCCCAGAATGTCCTCTACAAGCCCCTAGGTGCATGGCTGCAAACTCCCCTTCAAGCCTATTGCTACAGTCATCCAGAATTTGTGACAGTGGCCATTGGTAGTGTAGAGTGTAGTGGCTCGATCGTGGGAGTTATTGATAAGATAATTGATTATTCCCTCGCCCTATCAGCTCGGGTATTTATACTGTGTGTGAACAATATTCTAGAATAGTCTACTATAATAGAGAACACTCTGTTACCTTAGAGCGCCTTGTACAGGATGCCGGTATCTACTCCGCGATACCAACACTCCCCCTCAAGCCGGGGTCATACCCATCTCTCGGGTATGCCTCTCGTGCTTGTCCCTAGGTAGCGCTTTGGTAAATATGTCGGCAGTTTGGTACCTGTCAGAACAATGACAAACCTCGACCTTCTTTTGGTCGATTTTCTCACGCGTGTAATGATGAGATATGTCGAAGTGTTTCGTCCGGGCGTGAAACTGAGGATTATATGCTAAGGCTCGCGCTCCTTCACTGTCTGTCATTATTTTAGTTGGTTCTGTCTGTCTGTACCCTAGTTCTGCATACAGCTTTCGTAGCCATATACATTCTCGAGTACATCTAGCCAGTGCGGCATACTCCGCTTCGGTTGTTGACAGCGCTATTAAGGTTTGCTTCTTCGAGCCCCAAACAATGGCTCCCCCTTGAGCTAAGAATACATAGCCCGTGACAGACGCGTGGTTCTCAGTATTGGCAAAGCTCGCGTCTACATACCCTTGAAATACTTGGGTAGTAGTACTGCCTTTCTTTGCGCTATACATTATACCGTAGTCTTTTGTTCCTTGTAGGTACCTTAATATTCTTTTGGCCGCTACCCAGTGTCTTAAGTCTGGGTTTGCTGTAAATGAGGCCAGTCTATTTATGGCATAGGCGATGTCAGGCCGTGTGGCAACCGCGGCATACATCAAAGATCCGATCAGGGAAGCATACTTATTTTGGTTAGTCGCTTCTCCCCGTTCCTCCTCCAGGAACATCTGAACCTTCGTGTCCGCAGGTGTTTTCACACTGTTCGCGCTTTCTAATCCCTGCGCCCGTAGTATAGACTCTATGTACCGGGTTTGACTTATTAATAAAGTACCTTTTGCCCGGTCTCGCGTGATTTCTATACCGACAATTTTCTTCGGGTCTCCAAGGTCGGTAACCTCGAACATAGATTGCAGTTGTGTTTTTAATGATGTCATAAGCCCCTGTCGCGACGTGAACAGTAGGAGATCATCTACCCATACGGTAATGATTTCTATTCCCTCTGCCGTCCGCCGGACATATGCACAGGGGTCAGACCATAGGCGCTTGAATCCGCCTTGCACTAACTGTCTATTAAGTTCCAGGTTCCACTCTCTTCCAGATTGTTTCAGCCCGTATAATGTTTTTATTAGCCGGCACACGCATTGTGTACCGTCCTCGAAGCCTTCGGGCTGTTTCATATAGACTTCTTCTTTTAATAGGCCATTTAGGTAAGCCCCCTTTACGTCCATCTGCTGTATTTCCCAGTCCTGGGAAACCGCTAGTGCTAATATCGCCCTGATTGTTTCTAGCCTCACTACCGGCGAAAATGTGTCTGTGTAATCCATCCCTGGTATCTGTGAGTACCCTTTCGCTACTAGGCGCGCTTTGTATTTCTCTAATCTGCCTTCTTTATTATACTGTCGAACGAGGACCCATTTGTTGGCTACCGGTGTCCTACCCTTTGGTAAGTCGGTTAGTTCCCACGTCCCCATTCGGTATAATTGATCTATTTCTGCCTTGACAGCTTTTTCCCACTCCGGCCATTCGGGTGAGTCACGCGCCTCCTTCAGCGTTCTCGGGTTGTCAGGTAAGGCACCACCTTCATTAAGTGCTGCACATACTAACACTGAACGTTCTATAGGGCTTTCCTCGAGTTCTCCCTCGTCGGGGTCTCGTGGTGACTCCGGTAAGTTGCCACCTTCACTATCTGACAGTTCTGGTAGGGGATCATGGAGCGCCCGGTAGTCCTTCACTACCCTGGGTCTCTTGCTCCTTCTCTGGTAAGTGTTCAGGTCCGCGACCACCTGTTTTCTTTTACTGACGCGTTCTTGATCTCGTTTAGGTTCTATTTTATCGTTCTTGGTATCCTGCGCGTCCCTGTCAGCCACGTTCTCGGGTTCCGACTCCCCCTCGCGTGGCATACTGTCTGGCAAGGTGGGTGGAGCGTTGGGTGGACTGACCGGGTCCTTCAGGAAACGAAAATTATGAGAGGTTTTGATGGATCGTGTGCGGGCGTCATAGAATCGGACAGCGCGTGGGCCATCTGAGAAACCCATGAAGGTATGTTGTGTGGACTTGGCATCCAGTTTGTTAATACTGACGCTTTCGTTCATTATCCACACAGGACACCCGAATTCTTGGAAATGCGACACATCGGGACGGCGCCCCGTCCACTTCTCATATGGAGTCGTGCCAACCAGTGCCCGGGTGTGTGAGCGGTTTCGAACATACGCGGCATGGGTAATTGCCTCGGGCCATAGGAACGCAGGAACGTTTCCTGTGATTCTCATGGCGCAAGCAAGTTCACCCAAGGTACGATTAAACCGTTCAGCGACACCGTTTTGTGCAGGGGAATAAGGCGCAGTGGCCTGCAGGTCAATACCTGTCTCACGGCACCAGGTAAGAAGTTTGTTATTGACATATTCCTTTCCGTTATCAGCGCGGATGACCTTTGTCTGGCGTCCCAACTGGCGTTCAAGGTAGGTAAGGTATTCCTTTAGTTTACTTGACGCTTCTCCTTTACTGACCATAAATCGGACTTCACAGTATCGGGATGCATCGTCTATGAATGATATGTACCATCTCGCGCGTCCATTTAGGGCTTCTGTTCTAGCTGGACCCCACACGTCGGTGTGAATCATTTCACCCGGCTGTGTAGTTCTCGGCGCAGACCTATCTGGAAAGGGTAATCTGGACTGTTTAGCCTCTATACACGAGGGGCAATCGACGATCGGCGACGGTAGTACAGTAAGCCCATCCACTAACTGTTCTCGTTGGAGACGTTGGAGTCCTTTGACTCCAATGTGTCCAAACCGCTTGTGCCAGTCGTCCCAGGTACATGCCTGGTATGCGCGCTCTGCAGGTTCATGCCTGCGGACGCGTAGTTTGTATATCCCTTCATGTAAAGTAGCTATAGCAAATAGATTTCTTTGTTGATCGTATAATCTCATTTCTCCTCCCCCGGAAACAGAGGAGCCGCCCTCCTTATCGAGGCGCATTAATGAAATTAAATTATGTACAGCGTCGGGGGTATACAATACGTTCCGCAAGGTAATGACGGAAGTCTTGTTACCTACACGTGCCTGTAGCACGACTGTCCCGACTCCATACGCTGTAATTGTGTGATCTCCGATACCCCGGATCACTTTTTGTATAGGGACCATATCCCTGAATATTATCTTATCTTTTGCTATGTGTGCCGTACTCCCTGAGTCGGCTACCCATGTGTACCACTCAACACGTTCATCTATTCCTTCGTACGATACAGTAAATGCGTCATGTATACTACTTCTATCAGATGTCCCTTTCCCATCTGTGAGTAGCACCTGCTCGTCATCCTGTATGTCACGCGTAGGCAGTTCCGTGATCGAGGCAAAATTAGCCTGCCCGGGTTTAGCCTTTTTAGGCGACCTGCCGTGCTTTTTCCAGCAGTCATCTTCCGTGTGACCTAATTTCTGACAGTAGCCGCATTTGGGTTTCCCCTTGTGACGGCACTTGTCAGTAGTGTGATTGTCGCGTCCACAGATACTGCAGGCTTTGGTGGGCTCCTTCCGTTTATTATTTACTTTCTTCTGAGTAAATAATGTCTGTTCTTGTGGTGTGCCCTGTCTGCGTTTATATTCGTCCACCAGTACCGCGGTAAGCTCTTCCACCGTGACCAAATCCACTCCTTTGCCGGCTATCCGGCCTGCCATATATGATGTAGTAAACGTCGTCCAAGACTCCGGCATGTTTAATAATAGAATGTCTTTGAACTCGTCGTCAGGGACGGGTTTCCCCATGGCTGACAGGTCGTTCCGCATCCGTTTGAGTTTATTAATATGCAGTGCAATATTATCACCCTCGGGGCATTTGGCATTCAATAGCTCTCTCTTTGCAATGAGAGCGGTTTGAACGCCGTGTGTCTGATGAGCCAATTTTAGGTTTTCCCACATCTGTGCCGCTGTCTCGGCATGCATCACGTGGTCCATTTGTTGGTCATCGATATTGGTTAATATGAGGGTCTGCGCGATAAGATCTTCTTCTTCCCACGCCGTTATCTCGGCACTGTTGCTCGAGTCGTCCTCCGGCTTCGGACAGCTCCCCTCGGCGTACTTAAAGACTTTGTGCAGGCATAGAAACTTCTGCATACGAATTTTCCATGCGTGCCAATTGTTATCTTTAAGCGTATCTACTTTGTATGATGAGATGGCGCCGAGGTTCCGTGCCCTACTACCGGCTCCATTAGCGTTGTTTGTATTTGTTGTTACGTTGACAAAGTCTTCGGCGACTCCCGACATAGTGACACGAGGTTTTATTTAGATAGCAATAAGTCGATAGAGGTATTGTTTTATAGCGACGAGCCGGGGCTCATAACCTGTAGAGTGTAGTGGCTCGATCGTGGGAGTTATTGATAAGATAATTGATTATTCCCTCGCCCTATCGGCTCGGGTATTTATACTGTGTGTGAACAATATTCTAGAATAGTCTACTATAATAGAGAACACTCTGTTACCTTAGAGCGCCTTGTACAGGATGCCGGTATCTACTCCGCGATACCAACAGGTAGAACCCACCTGCACAACCACTTCTCAAGTTGTGAAACCCACTCAAGTGCAGCTTGGCATGGATATTTTGGAAATGAGGTATAAAGCTTGGGTGATACACTGGTGTTGGAATATAAACTGCCCCTTAGTAGTACTTAATTAGTTGCAATGATTAGTTGCTTACACAAGTGAAAAAGCATACATACACTAGGGTAAATTTTCTCCCTGCCTCCTCAGTAGCTTGGTGTTACTGGGGAGTAAGTCATCCTTCAATTTGTCACAATCATGCAACTCCCAGCCATCACACTTCACTAACTGTTATTATTTCCAGTAGATAGCCTTTCCCCAGTACATGTATCTCTGATCTCTGGACTCCAGAGCTCAGACCCTGGTACATTGCCTTTACTTTGTTCGGTATATAGGTTTGTAGGTTTTACTCTAGCATAGCTTCCCTGTTCCATAGTAGATGTTTCAGCCACTGGTGGTCTGGTCTTTGACCACCCAGACAGTTGATTGGTCACTCCATACATAGCTTTAGTGCTACAGATTACCAATACTACCAGTACTCCAGTATTGGTACTTCTGGCACTTAGCACTGCAAGCATTTTACAATTTTTCTTCAGAAAACATGCTGAAAAAATTGAAGAAAATGGTACTCTTTTTTGACAGGTTTTTTCAATGAGAAAAGGTAAAAATAATATTTTCTTTTCTTTGCATGACTTGCCACAAAACATGGATTGATGGTAATACCCATTAGTGTAGAAGGTACTCAGCACTACCATCAATTCATTTTTTTCCACAAAAAAGACAAAGAAAAGAAAAGATTATATTTTCATTTTTTCTGTGAACACAGCCCAAATAAAAGAGTATCTCTTCTTTCAATTTTTTTAACATGTTTTGGCATGAAAAATTGTGAAATGCTTGCAGTGTAGGTATATAACCCATGTACTTACTTCCATAGACACTTAGTGATAATATTGACTTGAACTTCTGAGTTGAACTCTGAGCCAAACCTCTGAGCTGTACTCCCTGCCTATTCCCCTTGCTTAGTCACTCAGCATACCTGGAACCTATCCAAGGGCCCAGTTCATGAGCTGGGGCTGATATGGGTGTTGTGCCAACTCCATAGGTCCTGGAACTCATGACCCCTTACCAGAACTATGCCAGTACTTGTTTTCCTGGTCTGGACCTAGCTGTTACAATTCATGCTTTGCTGTGGAACATTCTTTCCTTTTCCTGACTGTTTCTCATTGTTTGTCTTGTTCTATGCTCTTCCCATTTGTGCCTTTGACTCATGCTTTGGCTCAGCCAATAGCAGTACTTTCTCTTGACACATGTTCAACACATGTAGGACTCTGGCCAGTGGCCTTTCTTTCTCTGGTTACATGAGGTCACCTTGAGGCCTCTTCTCCTGTACTATATATATAGTCACCTCTAGCCTGGTGTGGACCCTCAGACTAGAGCTGCCCAATATACTGGCTAGCTTCCTCGGAACTATGAACTTGAGCCTCCCACCTCACCATCAGAACTATGATAAATCCTTCAGACAGAAGGCTACAACTGTCATGTTGTAGAATGTTTACTTGGGCTCAACCTATGTTACTGACTTCAGTCTTAACATAACACTAGCCCTTAGAACCTGGTTCTAACAGTATATTATCACTCCCACTTGGATAGGTTCACTATTGTCCATGTGGTTATGTCCAACACTCTTTTCCCCACCTCTCCAGACATTGGCCTGGCACCTGTCCACTAACTTCCACTCCTCCACAATAGTCACTGGACTTCTCTAGCCTGTTTCAACAGATGACTCACTGACCTTCTCTGAGTCACCCCCTGTCCCTGGTCACCTAATTGGTCCCTAGAAAGGCTTGAGGTTAGCCTTGCCAAACCCTGGTCTGACTCTGGAAAACTCCATCTCCACACTTTGTGAAGCACCTATGATACTCCACTTAGCAGGGTTACTCCAGTAACATTCTGTAATTTTTTCAATGGATTCTTAAGCATTGGTACTAGGAAACCACTAACTCCCCCTACATGATCCATTGATCAACTGGGATTGGAGTAGTACCTGTTCCAGCCTTTGCCTAAGGAATGCCAGCCTGTCTTGTCATCTCTGTACTGGTGATTCCAGCTTTTGACTCTCTTGCTCTTCCAAGCACTCTGATCTACACTCTGACCTCCTGCCCCCTTTCAACTTCTGCTCTTTGCAAACCCAGCTTCACCCACCCTGTTGTTCAGTTGCCTTCTCCTAGACCAGCCTTCATGACTACCTCACTGGCCCATCCCAGTGTACTCACCACCTTCTTTTCTTCCATTACAACCCTGTCCCCCAAGGATCTTCTTTCCAGGAAGTATGAGAACCAGCACTCTTTTCTCTGGTCTGGTTTTCACTTTCTGGCTCAGCAACACTCCAGACTTTCTTGGTTAAGTGTCCCTCAGACTTCATGATCACCAACACTCACTTCCCTGCCTTACCCCTTTAGGCAACTTGTGAAAACCAACCCTCCCTTGAGAAATCATCTCTCTAATTAAACATTAAGCAACATGTTTCCTCCACTCAGAAACTTCTGAACTACCTTTTCATTATCAATCTAACATCACCCTCCTTTCTATATCATTTCACTCAATGTTGTCTTTTCCTAACAACTACATTCCCCCACATCTCCCTCATTGTCCTGCCCCAGCCTTCCTCCAATGTTTTCATCCTGGACTTGCTCTGCCCTTCCAGTAACTTGTCAGCAGAGGAGAGAGGTAGCTCTTATTGAGCAAACTCTTCATTCATACCCATGTTCCCACCTGTTTATGGGGTATGCTGTGGCAGTCACCATCATCTGCCTTATCTTTGTCATCATCTTGCCCTGGTTGGGACCCCCAGACTTCACCTTCTCGCACACACCAGCTGGAACAACAACTCCAGTTTCTTCCAGCACCCCACAACTCTGACTGGCACTCGCTGCCACCCTCTGGCCCTCTGACCCCCCAGCCTTCAACTCTTGACTTCAGTACCCTTCTGGTACTTGAGACTTCTGTTCACATCCCCACTGTCACCCTCTTCCAGCACCTCCAGACCTCTATGCCAGCCCCCACTGTACCTCATGGGCTTGGTACTTAAGTGGGGGATGGTGCCTCTGTGGATAACCCTTTTAGTCAATGCCCCAGTACTGGCTATGAGTACCAGTAGACACCTTCAGTGTTCCAGTATGTTTCATTAAGTACTGGTACACCACTCATTACTACTTCATGTATCATTTCTCATTTGTTCTCTTCTGAACTACATCACTACTTACACCTATGTTACCCTCAGACTTTGTCATATTCCATAAATCCCAGACCCTTTGTTACTTACTGGCTCCTGGTCTTCGTCTTAGTATGGTACCCCCATGCAGAGACATGAACCAGACAAACACAAAACAAGACAAGAAACTACAACAAGACTTTTGTATTTACAAGTACTGGCCCCTGGCCTGGTACTCACACCTCCAGATCACTCTCTGGAGCCTCTTCACCTTCTGTGTCCTTGTCAGTCTCCCTGTCACTGGTCTCTATGCCAGTACTCTCCTTGTCACTTGACTCTCCCACTTCTGCCACCTGCTGGTACTCTGTTTCTTGAAGGAGTTCATAGAGGCAATTGTTGAATTGCCTCTGCACACATTGGGTCTCCTTGGCAATCTGCCAGTGCTTGGCCATCTCACTGGTATGCTGGTCTATGGCTGCCCTGATGGCATGCAACCCCCTCACCACCAAAATCTCCCGCTTACACTCACCTTTCCCCTTCATGCTACCCCTCAAATGAGTCCAGATTTTTGGATGCCTGTAGCCATAGCAAGGGCTTTTTCTGTGGGTCATGGGATGCAGTTTGTACACATTTTCACAAGTGGTCTGGACCTTAAAACACTAATAAAAACACTAAGTAGCTAACTTTACATGACAGCTGACATGTGTCACACTATAAAAATGCTTGCAGATTTTTTTGCTCCACTGTGGAAGCCTTCTGCCCTCCCACAGATGCTCTCTCCCCAAAGGTGCCAAGTGCATACCAAGGTTGACAGACCACATGAAGGTGATACTAGAGGACCAGATGAAAAACTCCATGCCCTCCTTTGCCTTGGCCTCTGGAGTGAACTGGATCTGATTCAAAGTGACAATGTGCACAAGGTTACTACACTTCCAGACCTGACAGAGGATGAAGAAATGGTGGATGGATGGGATAGGATCAGTAATATCTAGTTCTGTGATGTTACAGTAGTACTACCCACATTATACCATACCCCTGGGTATACCTGCATGTGGGTATATTCCAGGGTATTTACTATCTGACCCATGTGATTACCTGCACCTGCTTGGGGGGTATGGGTTAGCCCCCAATACCTGGGGGTTTACCTGTGCTCATCCCTAGTGGTGGGAGTATGCACACAATCATCTGCTAGAGATGGAACCCTTTCTTCAAATCTGGGTTTCCACAGATGAGAATGGTGACAGGATTGGATGGGTTGGGTGGGGTTAGATGTATCAATACTGGTGGAGCAGAAAAGTCCTTGAAAATGGGGGTAGAGGGGGGGGATGGGGCAGGAGGTGGACACTCTTTGTGGAATGGCAATCCTGATGCAGCTGCACTCGATGGATATGATGGTGTCGTGGGGTATGCAGGTTGTGAGCTTGCTGAAGCTAAGTAAGCTACAACCAGTTTTCAGCATCTGTTACATTCAGTTTGAGGTTTGTGATCAGAGTGATTAGAGCACCTTGACCAGCATGCATTAATTGTCAAATGTTAGCCAGAAGAACACATACTAAGGTTCCTAGAGCTGATGTCTTGTCCAGTATTGGGTGAGGCATGTCTGAGCATGGTGGGATGGGGAATGGGAAGGAAAGCTGGATAGTTAATGTGACCACAAAATCAGAATATTCTAAGTATGGTGGTGGATCTCCAGCAGAAGGCCAAGTTCGATCATGGTGGATTCTGCACCTAGACATGATGTAACTCTGCTCTCATAATACCTAGAGGAGTATCAGAAGCAAGTATCAGAAACAATCAATAAGGCACACTAAAAAGTGACATGCACACCTGTGTTAGAATGCTATGGCTTGTTGTGAGGCAAGCCTGAGATAAGTAGTAGGCTACAACAGGAAGGAATGTGGGATCGACAATCAGATTCATGCCAAGACTGCCCTTAAGGGTAATAAGACACCTAACCCCTGACATGGTCGGAAATGCACCAAATGTTCATCTGAAAGGAATACATGGAGGAGGTTGGTCATTTATATGTGACTCACTATAACAGTAGTGTAGCCAGTTTGCACATAGTATGAAGAAAAGGCATGAATGAATCAAGGGACGAGAGCTGAGAGGTTGATTGACTTTGATCACACTGAGCCTTTGAACAGGGTTATTGCTAAACAAATCTTCAAGCCTGAAAGATGAGGGGTGATCTTCACAGTTGTCTGTGTGATCGACTATCCAATCCATACTATGACCACCTTTGAAGGCTCCAAACCTTCGAGGACTGTCAAGTGTCAAGGGCACCAAGCTCCTGACACATAGTAAGAGCACACCAAAGGATCTCTCACCATGAGGACAGTGTGTATGGACAAGGTAGACAAGAGAAGAGTTGTGAATGAAGAACCTTTCCCCACAAAATACTCTTGTACTATAGCCTAAATTCCTGGATGTCAGTGCAGTATGCATGTACATACATAATTCCCCTCAAAGTACTGACACACATTGTGCAATAATCTAAATCTCCTGAAGTTAAGTTGTTGAGAGTGAGTCAAACAATGATGTCACTACAAAGGGAGGGATCTGGGACTCACCATGATTGTAGAGTGACTAGTTTGCATGTGATGGTATGAGGGAGAGGTATGAACAAAAAGTGTGTATAGGGGTCAAGCAGCAAAAAGGGTTGATTGGATTCTACTGCACCAACCCTTTGAGTGGCAGAACTGTTAAAATGAATCTTAGCAACCAAGAGCCAAGGGGCTGTGTGCACAGTGATCTGTGAGATCAGCCATGGATGCATACCCAAACTACCCTTGAAGGCTTGGAGCCTTCAAGGGCTATCAAGTGTCAAGGGCACCAAGCCCCTGACACTGATGGAAAGAACACACCAAATGTTCTTTTACCATATGGACAGTGTGCATGTGCACATGCAAAGACTGACTCAGTGTCACTACAACAGCATAAATTGCAATGTTTGTTTGTGACATAGTAACATGTCCACTTAGCCTTTGGGGGTTTCTGTCATGTAGCCAAGTACTTCATAGCAAGTCATGTGAAACGTGCTAGTCCCCAGAATTGAGGTCGAGATCCCAGAGATCTCCTGGGCAGTTTGGACCTGAATTTCACAAATAAGTAGAATGTTATATAAGGAACATGAATTAAATGCCCGATAGTCAGGTCACAATGCAACTTAGTTGTAATATTCCAAGTTTTCCCTGAGCAACAAGTATAGGGGCACTCCACTCCTTCCCAGGTTATAAGGTCACATGTGCATGTCACTCACGTTGACACTTCAACACACTGTCTACTACATTATTGCTTTGGCTTCACACTGCAACTTCATCATTCAACATGTAAGTCTCTTTTTTTCCTTCTTTTACTATCATTGCTTTTAGCCAGGCTGGTAACTGTCACTCCAAACATTTGGAGCATTTGTGTGCCAGGGCTCTCAGGGGTTTGGTGCCCTGCAAACTCTCAATAGGTTTGGGGCCTATCAAGAGATGCCCAGATGGTTTCGTATGAACTGCATGGACCAGTCCTCTCCTAACAGTGTTCTTTATTGCAATCTGGGCATTAATGACTGTCTTCGCATATTCAGTCATGTTCTATATGGATCATCCCCCCTCATTGAAGTGACACTTTTTTGAAGGTAAGCTTTTTGTTTTCTTCCCCATTGCTGTTTTCAACTTCTGTCAACTTCGTCCTATGGTCATAGATCTGAACATTTGGAGCATTTGGCTGGCCAGGGCTTGGGGGTTTGGTGCCCCACAAGTTCTTGGTAGGTTTGGAGCTTGTTGACAACAACCTTTGCAGCTTCAGATCAGTTGTGCTGGCCAGAACCCTTCAGGAATGTGTATTTACTGTGATTTGACTTTTGCTGCTGTCCTGTTCATTTATTCTCCCTCCCCATGCTCAGTACCATTTGCATATATGCCTCCTCAATTTTAAGTAACCAAGTACTAACTGCTGTCTGTCATTTCCAGTATCAACATGACTCTCATGCAAGAATATGAGCTATTGCTGTGAAACTGCCCTGGTGATGGTGTGTTCTCTGCATTCCCCACCTTAGCTCAAATCCAATTATTATTTTTAGGGAGATATGGTGCACTCGATGCATGTGTCCTCACTAAGTATAACGACCACTGGATTACATCCCTCAATGTTGATTATGTCCCCCAGCCTTTCATCTTTGAGGGAGCAAGAGTTGAGCTACTATGTGACAGACATATGGGCCATATCAACTGTTTCCAATGGCCACAAGTGCATGCCGAACATTATATATGGAGTGCTTGTATTCCTCAGAAATTGGCCAATCTAGACAACTCAACATGGAAGTGGATGTGGTGGGATGTTACCCAGTTGGTGGAGGATTTCGTCCTAGAGAGAGGGTCGGCCTTCAAGGTCGGCAGGATTCATGCAGACAAATGGAAGTTGCTGGAGACTGTATATAATCGACTGGATGGACACATGCAGGATTGGATGTGGAGGTGCCCCCACTACAACAGCCCTCTGAAGGTGGATGCCTGGTTGCAATCATGCTGACGATGTCTCCTGTGTCTGAAGGTGTGACATTTTTTCTGGTTCACATTTCATTGACTGAATTTTTTATCTAGCAACTCCCATTCATGTTCCGAGATACAGTGATACTTATTACATTTTGTCAGTGCCTTTGCCTAGATGTCTTTGGGATGCTAGAGTATCTGGAGACAGTACTCCCACCTGCTACTGGATCCTTCATTGATTTGGAAACCAAATAATGTCCCTGAAGATATGTGAGTTTTGAAGGAAGTTGAGGTTACATGCCTGGATGATGTAGTTACAGATCCCAAGAATTTTGAGGTCAGCCAAGTACTGAAATGGAATGGCAGATGGTGTTACCCCAGTGATGCTCACCACCTGCACACTCAAGAGGGTGCAGTGATTGGGCTAGAGCAATTAGTTGCATGCCCCTGGGCAGAGCCAAATGCACAAAGCAGCAGCAGCACTGTAGGAAAAGAAGATTGAGACTGGGAGGAGAGCAAAGAGACTGAAGGGGGAGAACTTCCAAAGGAGCTTCTATAGTCTGGAGAGAGATACTGTCTGGTGACATCTAAGGCTGTCTGAGACTGTCTGAACACAGAGAAAGGCCACTCTCAAGATGACCTCCTCAAACTCAAACTCAAACTCGAAACTTGTGACTTGTAACTTGATTGTTAGAAAGGTAAGTACATGCTAGGTAATTAAAAAATGCTGACTAAGCAAGAAAACCTCGCACTAAGGTAATAAACATATAATAACTAGAAAGCAAGTTAAAAAATATGAGAAACACAGAATAAAAATAAAACCTCCTGGTAGGGAAAACCTATTCCCTACAGTGCTATGGCCCCCATGCCTACAAGTATGGGCTCTGCAGCCTCTAATCCCACAAGTTCCAGCAGTGTAAGTGCAAGTACAGGAGCCACCAGGGTGGACAGGCCAAGGCAATGCACATGACCATGTAGGTATTCCATTCATACTATCTCAGCATGTTTAACCTTTCACTTAGATCCTCCTGCAGGATCGAAGCCCAGAGCCAAGCCATCCATCACTCCGAATGCCAAACTGTGGGAAGATCTTGATGATCCTGCTATCCCACCTGCTATGGACATGTGGCATGCTGCCCTCAAGGACATGAATAAAGATGCAAAGAGGGTTCATCCTGATGCCCTGATGATAGCTTACTTTTTCCCTCACCCAGCCCTGTTTGTGAGGGGTGAGTCTTCTGATTGCAGGCAGAGATATTTGAGGAATTGGCTGGTCTCTCGAGTGGGTTGGATCACCCATTTATCTGCTTCAGATTCATCTCCCATTACCCCCCATTCCTGGCAGGATTTCCTCAACATGATTCCTGAGCAAATTTCAAGTATGTTTTCTGGCGACCAACTATGTGAAGCTGCCAACCTCTTCAGTCCTGAGCTCATCAGGGTCCAACACGACATACCCAGCCAAGTCCAATTCTGGGACATTTCAATTTCCCTTGCAGACCTTGCTAGTATGGATCAGTTGATGAAAAGTAAGATACTGTGGGATCTATATGAGCACAACTTCCAATTCAAGTTAGTTGCTCTCAGCTGTGCATTAATGCCATCCTTGTCATTGAATGAGGAGTCAGAGTGGCTTGATCTTGTCCATCAGGTACAATGTTATCTCACCTGATTGGAAGTACACTTACCTGATCTTCTCTGCAGATTTTCCCTGGTGATTTGGAGCTGACTATGTGTGCTGAGCCTTTCCCAGGTGAAAATCAAGGGCTTGGGTCATCTGACCTCCAATCCAAATGTGAGTACATGGAGAGGCTTCGGAGATTACTCGCTCTGTGGTCAGGGTTTCCCTCAGACTTGGTGGAGCCCCTCCCACCATCAGCATTGTCGGCATGTGTCTGGGCTGTAGAAAGGAAGTTGGCTGCATTTTATGTAAAGTGTTTCTTTGATAATTTTGGTCATCTGCCTATGCT
The DNA here is from genome assembly GCA_024613145.1 of Pisolithus marmoratus. Lineage (NCBI taxonomy): Eukaryota > Fungi > Basidiomycota > Agaricomycetes > Boletales > Pisolithaceae > Pisolithus > Pisolithus marmoratus. Next base: position 15,359 of record JANFAE010000134.1, read on the forward strand.
CCCCCACTTCATACCTGTCTCATCTCATGGCTGTTAATTTCTGTTGCTATCTCCAGATGCATGTTTCCCAGATGAAAATAATTTGTGTAGTACATCACAATCACATGTTTTCTGATCATCATCTGTTGCTTGTCCCCACACATTTCAGTCATATTCCTTGTCTGCTGTCTCTTTCTGGTGTTGTCTTGATTCATCCTGTGCAAAGGTCAGCTTGCCATCCTACACTAGTAGCTAACTATTGGAGGCATGCTCATAGCACCTTGGTGTTGCGGCCAGCAGACCAGGACTTGGGGTCCTCATCATTGTCCTGCAATTTGGTGTTGCAGAACCATCATCTACCACTAACTTGCCTAGATAGTTTAGGCTCTCTGACTGAATTTCATAGATGCCTTTCCATCAACCGAAACAGATTACAAGACACTCTGCACCAGTTATGGGCCAACTAGGCCAGGATTCCAATGCAGTTCTCTCAGATATTGACCATCAAATCATTGAACCTCCACATTGTGCTCCCAGAACTGCAAGCCTTACCTCCCCATCGAGTGCTTGCTCACTTTGCCTGGTTGTCATGCTTTCATGCAACATCCCCATGCCACCTCTGACCCACATGTGCACTGCAGCTCTACTTCAGTCACCACTCTGCCTTTGAGGAATTCTGAGTGTGGTGAACCTGAGCCTTCTAGTGATCCTGCTTTCCATTGCCTAACAGATGGGCTACATGTTAGCCAAGATCCATTCTCATCACCATCTAGGAACTCACACAAGAAAATGAAGCAATGGCAGCAGTGGTTGCATGATGTCATCCCTTCCCTCATTCAACTGTACCTCTCATATTGGCAACTCTCTGACTGCTTCCAGAATCCTGTAGACTATGAGCCACCAATGTGTAATTGCAGACTGTCTCGAAGGCTGAAAGTCACATGTATTCATTTCAATGGTGAGATTTATGTTGGCCAATGTCATTTTTCCTGCCTGACTGGCACATTGTTCATGCTAGGCCTGTAACATGTGGATCTAATGGTTTGCTCATGTGTGCCTGCCACCATTCAACTTCTGTGGATGGGTTACTTCCCCTGTGCCCCACTAGGGCCGACCCTTGCTGTTAGTCTACAGCTTCTAAGCCTTGTCAGACAGCTCTTCATGTGGATGCCTCCAAACACCTCAGCATGGTGTGAGTCCTTTGAAGCATACCTTGCAGGCATGGGTTATAAGGTGGACACAAAGGTATGGGTCTCTTGAGTTTCATGTCATCATCCCAATGTTCCTTCCTTCTGGGGTATGCATCATAGTAATACTTGTAGTGCCTGTAGCATGGGTGACTGTTCTATGTAGGTAGTGTATTTAATAAATGACTGCCTAGTTCATGCTTTGTATGCTTGTGTGACTCATGTTTCTTGGGATTGCAGTAGTACTATATTGATAGGATAGAATGGCTGTTCATAATGTTTATGGGAATGTTGCCAACATATACTTTCATTATTATTGTCTGCCAACAGACCCTTCAGTCAACTATTGGCCTGAAACTGGGACACCCAACATGTACAATTGAGCCTAAAGGTGGGCCAAGCTGACACTGGCTGACTGGCCCTGAGGGGGATAGGCCAAGGTGTAAACATGTTCCAGCTGACATGTCTGGGGGATGGCCCACCCCCCTGGAAGTGGGGTCAGCCTACCTGGCTGGGGGATGGCCCACCCCCATTGGAAGTGGGGTCAGCGGACCTGGCTGGGGTATGGCCCACCCCCCTGGGAGTGGGGTCAGCCCACACTGAGGGGAATCCATGTCAAATGAAAACACTAGTGATGCTACAAATGGCTTGAAGGTCCAGGACAGTAGGCTGACTGGGGGATGCCCCATGGTCCTGGAAGTGGGGTCAGCCAACATGGCTGGGGGGAGCCCTACCCCCCTTCCATCCCCACCCCCCTGGAAGTGGGGTCAGCCCACACTGAGGGGCATCCATGTCAAATGAAAACACTAGTGATGCTACAGATGGTTTGAAGGTCCAGGACAGTAGGCTGACTGGGGGATGCCCCATGGTCCTGGAAGTGGGGTCAGCCATCATGGCTGGGGGAGCCCTACCCCCCTGGAAGTGGGGTCAGCTGACATGACTGGGAGATGCCCCATGGTCCTGAAAGTGCAGTCAGCCCACATGGCACCCACATGGCTTGGGGCATGCCCTGCAGTCCTGGAAGTGGGGAGCCCTACCCCCCTGGCATCCACCTGGATGTGGGGTCAGCTGACATGCCTAGGGGATAATCATGAAAGGTGCCTCTTTCAATCTAGATAATTGCCTACCCCCCTAGAAGTGGCATCAGCCACCATGACTGGGGGGTGCCCCATCTACCTGGATGTGGTGTCCACCCATGGCTAAGGATAATCATGAAAGGTGCCTCTTTCAATGCAGATAATTTCCTACCCCCCTGGCAGCAGGGTCCCACAACATGACTGGGGGATGCCCTGTGGTCCTGGAAGTGGGGTTGGTCAACCTACCCTCCTGAAAGGGGGATCAGCTGACCTAGGTGCAGGATAGCCTGCCCACTTGAAAGGGGGATCAGCCAACTTAGGTGCAGGATGGCCTACCCATTTGAAAGGCAGATCAGCCAACTTAGGTGCAGGATAGCCCACCCACCTGAAAGTTGGGTTGGCAGACCTAGCTGGAGTTGGTCATGATTTAATTCCCTGGGCCTCCAAAACTGTACATTCTGATCTAAATTGTCATCATTATCTACCCATCAATGTCCCATGGCCCTCCTGGTTTGATTCTGTGTTCTCACCCCCCTCTTCCCATTTTCCCCACCCTCCTTGTCTTTTTCCCCATCTTGCTTTGCCACCTTCTTCCCCCTAGTCACAATCCCACTCTCTGCCCTTTTCCACTTTTGAGTAGGTACCACAGGAGGAACTTCCTCCTCTTCCTTCTCCTCATCCTCCCTATCAGTCCCACCCATCCCAGCACCTTCATCCCCCTCTTGGGGCTCCTTCATGCCTGAACTTTGATCCAACCTTGCAACTATCAACCCCACTATATCCATCACATTCTCCACCTTCTGGATACCAAGCTCAGAGTTCAGCAAAAATTGGAGGTGACTGACCAAGGGATCATCCTCTTCAACTTCCTGGGCATGACTACATTCCCTCAACAGCAGACCAAGTCCCAGCACCACCTGCCCACCCAATGATGAGGAAGTGAACCTCGCACTTTGTAATTTCCCAAGGGCCTTCCAAAAACAAGTGGACTCCAAATGGATTTCCTGGGGCAAATACTTGGCACTCCAGGTCCATGTTGCCCAGTAGGGAAGGGCTACCTCTCTCCCATTTCCATGTTCCTATGAAAAATGCTTGGTTAGCTAAGTGTTCCTGGAAAATCTTGGACTTACCTGTTCTGGCAGGGCCTCTACCAGGTCCACAAGTACTTGGTACCTGGGCATGATGGAAAGAGACTTCAAATATTGGATGTGGTCCTTGCTAGCATGCCATGCAGGACTACACTCTTCAGGGGCCTGGTCCTGCACATCCATAGTCACTTCTGCCCTCTTGTTCACAACCTCACCACAGTTCATCATCTGCCCTGAGTGCACCCCTTCTTCACCTACTTCTTCTTCACTGTCATCCTCAGGGTCCATCCACTCTCTCTTCTTACTGCTCCCTGCCACTGGTCTCCTGTCAAACTGCCTTGACAAAGGCACATCCTCCTTTTTGCAACTGATGAAAGATACAATTACCTTCTCCTCTGCCTCTAGGGTTTGCCAGTGATCCCAGAGCAACTGCAGGTCAGCCTTGGTCCATTTTGAAGGATCCTTCATTTTAAACCCCTCTGGAATGGACTGGGAGTCAAGATACTCCATGGGAGACTCAATCAGCAAGCCCCAGGGAACCCTGGCCTTGGGCTTCTTTGTGAACTTGGCTATGCCCCAGACTTCAATCAGATTGGAGCCATGCACATGACAATCAAGACCCACCATAAGCAGCTTGGAAGACTGCTCTTGCCAAGTTCTGCTGCACCTTCAACTTCTGCCCTGCCCAAGTGGGCATCTCTGGGTTCCCATCCTCATCCAAAGATATCTCCACCTCATGCTTCTCAGCAGAATCATCCTCCACTAAACAGTGACCAATGGGCATGGACATGTGGAGAGACAACACATCACACTTACCAGGGGCTGTCAAAAGATAATCTGTCAAACTATTTTCCCCATACAACACCCAATCCTTGCTCAACTCTGAAGACTGGGTGAATGCCTTCTTCCCATCTGCTGGTGCTGTCTCAAACCTGGTGGACTTCTTGAGCATTGAAAAACAAGAAGGATAGTGAAACTTACACCACCATCTTGATCTGACCTTCCCCTGCCTCATGTGCTATGAACATCACCACATGGGACCCCATGGTTCTGTGCATGGTTTTGATTAAATCTCTAGCCATGTTTGGGAGATTTTTTCTCCCATATCTGTTAATTGGCTAGCTCAGCATATGGTCATAGAGTGAACAAGTGGACTTATGAGTCATGGGTCTCTTTTGGGGCACCCAACTTGTTCCATTTTTCTGCTGCCCTCCCAGCTTCTGCTTTCCTCTCATCAGAAACAGACTCCCACCACTGTTGGATGATCCTGTTCCTCTGCCCTATGGTCTTGGGGTCCTTGGTGTCCCTCCTTTCCCTATCATAGGCATCCATTTCCTCCTTAAAGATCCTCTGCACTGCAGTAAATGCTGTAAAGGCCTTTTTGTAGTCCCCAGCCTTGGTGGGGCAAGCCTTCTCCTCCCTGGCATCCTCACCCTCACAACTTTCTGCCCAGCTCTTCCTAGTGGCAGCCAGGATGTGCTGGATGATGGCTATTTCATCATCCTGATCCTCCAGATCCAGGTGGGACAAGAACACCCTCCAGATGGCCTAGACAAACCTCAGATGTGTCTGACTGGATGAAAAGGATGTCTCACCACTCTCAAATGTGGGGGCAATCCCACAGAATCCTCAGGTTCATGTTTAAGGATCTCTGACTTCACCTCAGCAAGGATCTCATTCCTGAGCTGGGAGTTCCCCCTTGCTTCTTTGTACCTTCCCACATAGGAAGAGAGGATTTCAGAGTAGACTTCCTTCCAGTCAGACATTGGATAGGTCAATGGGTGCAAGTGTATAGTGGCAGAGGTTTTGTTGTCACAGGTGGAAGACAGAAGACAAAAATTTATTGGCCCTTACTTATTTAGGCAGGTGGTTGAAAGAATGTCAGCCATCCTGCTTTTAGGCATTGCCCATTTTGTTTGCACATATTTGCCATTCACTCCTGTTCTGCCACCAAGTCCTGAACCAAGCATATCCCCACACATGTCATATGTACCTGCTCCCATTCTAAATGCCATTCATCTGTTTACCATGGAACATCAGCCTTGCCTTGCTTGCAAAGTCACTCCACAGCCCCATCTGCTTGTTGGCATAAGCCTCTTTTCCTGGCTCTGTTGACTGCAGAGCCCTTTGCTCCCACATTTTCTTGTGGTACTCAAACCACAGCCCAGTCCAAAGCATCTCATGCCTCACCAGTGACACTTCTTCTTTCCATCTGTCCCTTCTTGCCCTTGCTTTGAGCCAGTTGATTCTGTAAACTGTACAACACTTTTAATAAGATATATGGAATCAGAATACACTTACATTCTTCCACCAAGCCCCCAGCCTCCACATTCAACTGGCTCTTCTCACCATCTATCACCCAAAACCATGCCAGTTTACTGGTCCCCTGGCCAAACCTGTTCTCCTCTGTCACCTCCTTACTCACCACAAGGTCCTCTGGCAAGATTTCTTGATACTTTTCTGCCATGTTACCATCAGGGTCCAACCTGAGAATGGCCTGCCTGACCCTTTGATAACTTCTGACATGCTTGTTTACCCTGGCTACCACCTTTTGGATTTCTGTCTTGGTCCTGGTACCCTCCCTGGTGGAATTTGCAGTCCTGAAGTTTCTGTTGGTACAACATGGCCTTGTTTCCAAGGTCTGTCCTCAGTTGGTCCAGACAATCATTGGCTTGTCCAATCCTGAGTTCCCTTTCCTCCTTGAGAAGGTCATGAAGGCCCAGCTCTGTCAGTTTGGCAGCTCCAATGGAAGATGGCATCCATATACTCATGAGCTCTGAAGCCAGCCCCTCAACTTCCTCTTCAGGAGCTTCCCAGTCTCCTTCATCATCATCCCAGAACTCCCTATCCTCATGTTCTTCTTCATCTGACCCACAGAATGCAGGATCATCCTGGGAAATGAAAGTGCCATCTATATCCAAACCTTTGCCAAATGCTTGGCCATTGCTATGGAATTTTTCAATCCTGGAAGAAAGTTGCTGTCTCTTCTCAGAGATTTTAACTTCTTGCCTAGTTGACATTGGACTGGGAAGTTGTCGGATTTCAGACCTCAGCTGATCCCTGCAAGTCTGGTCAGCAAGAAATTCACCTTCAGCTCAACTGGGACCTCACTGTGGGCCCTCAATGCTGATTGCAACCACACCTCCTGAAATGTGGGGGCTAAAAAAATTATCAGACTAAGTCATCAACCCATCCATGACACCAACCTTTGTCCCCCTTCAATAAATAAATATCTAGGGCTTCCCCCCTGTCTGCCTCTGCCCTAAGTGCATCTGATTCCCACCTAGCAACCTTGTCAGGATCCAACACAGCAGTCAACTGCTCATAAGCCTGATTCATTTCCTCCAGACACTTCTTGGAATTCTTATATTTCTTGAGCAAGGAGGGGACTGTGATGTTGGGCATAAATTTACATCCCCTCCAAGAAAACAGAAAAAACTCGCCCATTCCCACAAGCTTCTTTCAGTTAGAGTCCCTCATATGATCATCATACACCTCTTGCCTGTGTGCCTGAGTCATAGACCTGGCAGTGGGGGAGATCTTATTGAATGGAGCCCACAATGTCTCCAAAATTTCTCCTTCCAAGTGGCCAGCACCCTTGATGAAGTTGAGGCTGTACCTGGGAAAGCAAGAGAGCTTGTGTGCAGCCAAATGGAACTTTCCCACTGCAGGAACAATTTCCAGAGCTGGGGGAAGAAGGAGAGATGGACTGTTTTTCACCCTGCTCCTGAAGTTGATGCTCCACTGGCACCCTACATCATAAATCACCAGGGCTTTTGTGATGCTCTCTGAATGATATCCAAGAGCATTACAAATGGAGTAGTCTGTGTTCATATACCTGGCCCAAAATGAGCTCCAACTACACCAATCTCAATCCAGGGGATCCACTCACCTCTCCCCTTTCTGAAAATCTACCATAGAATGTGGGACAAAGCAGCCATGCTGAGCACAAGCTGTAGCACCAATCCCTGTAGATTGTAGGTTAGACTTGTTGATGTTTGCAGCATTGATAGCCCTGTGATTGCTGCAGGTGGATCTCTAAATGCATGGTCAGCAAGCAATCTACAAGGACCATGAGACCTCTCACCTCCTTGCTATCCAAAGACTGTTTTAGATGACTCTGATAGGGCACCTCAGCCACCATATACCCTTTTCCATCAGACAAAGTGACATCCAACTCTGGCTTGTTCATTTTCATATGCTGAGCAGTGAAGTTCCCATCTATGACATATTGCCTCATGATAGTATCCCTGAAGGCAGTCAGAATCCCAATCCAAATGGATCACACTCTCTTACCTGTCATAGCAGACTTTCCAGTCTGCTGGCAAATTAACACCTGGGTGGGGGCAGGCTGGGCAGAAGAGGGCAAGTCCTCCATCCCCAGGATCCTGCTCCATATCATGCCCAAAGCCAAACCATTTTCTGTGTTTCAAATCCCTCCACAGCCAAGAAACCCTCATCAACTCCCTGTATCTATCCTAAAAGGGGAAGAAAAAAATATTGACCTAAGCCAAGCAACTGGAAAATGGCACTCAACTGGTACCCTCTCTGGAAATGCATTGTTGGTGAACCTTTTCAGCTTCTGATAGAAAGTCATAGCAGAGGTCTTGCACTCCAAAGCATCTATCAGAAAGTGATCCAGGACAGCAAAGGTGAAGGCAGTCTTGGGCTTGGAGATGCTGGCTGGGAACAGTCTTTGCCTGAGCAAGTCCAGGTGCCAGTCATTAGGATGAGACCCAGTGCAGTTACACACAGAAACCTCATGAGAAAAAATCCCCTCTGTGTGCACAATGGTTATCTGGAACCAGGAAGATCTCCTGATGGCCAGGTCATCAGAGTGCCTGTCCAATAAAATGCCACTGACCTGTGATTGGGAGGTTCCTCCCCAGTGATATAGCCTGACTCATCTGGATCAGGATCTGAGCTATTTTGAGGGCAGGGATCTCCCCCATGGCCTATGTGCCACAAGAAGCCCAGTTCCATCAAGGAGGTAGGCTCATAGTGAGTACCATTCCACCTTTGGACCTTGTGAAAGGGGAGGTTCGTGTGAGCTTTGACAGCACAGGGGCCACACCAGGCATGGACTCCAGTGCAGGACATGCACCAGACACTTCCTTCTGCCTCTTCACACTGCTCACAAATTCCTGCCTTGGCCAGCTGCTCCCCCTCCAAAATAACATTGATATACTCTGCTCTCCAAGGCAGCCACTCTCTGACAAAGTCATTTTGACTCTGGAAGGGATTTTTTAATGGTGGACCAGCCCCAAATCAGATTACAGACCTGTGTGCCTTCTGGACTGGGGGAGATCTTCTGCATCATTCCAGTCAGAGTTAGGGATGTCAAGAGAGTTGGGAAAGTCAGAGAAGTTGAGATTTTGGGAGGATCCCATGGTTCTTGGAGTTCATGGAGTGGAAGGCACACTGCCAGATGGGAGGTAGAGGTGCCTAGCATCCACTTCTTTGTGGGTGAGCTTTCCCCTTTGGGTCTTGGTGGGCTGGAAAGTATACAGAGCACCTCTACCAGAGGTTTTTCACAGGACTTTGGACCTTCTTTGATGCATGCTCCTCAGGATCAATTTGAAACATGGGTAATGCTCTGGATGTACAATTTTCACTCATAAACTCTGACTGGCATTGGCTAAGATGCTCGGCTAAGTACATACACTAATTCTGTAAAAAAAACCCCTAAGAGATCCTTTTGCTGGGTGAAGATTGGCCTGGCCAGTCCAAATATGTTGTGGATAGCATCCTTCATGTAGTGAGCAAGTGCTACCATTTCCCCTTTCTCCCACTTTGGGACAGAGTGGATGAGGAGTTTGCCAGCAAGGAAAACCATGGTGCCTGGCTGATAGTGGAATACAGCACCTAATTCAGATATATGAAATTGGGCATCATGAGTGCCCAGGCTCACTACCAAGTCAAGCAGAGATGGTGCAGAAGCTTGGTCCTGGTGGGGAGGAGTCTTTTGGTTGACTATGACATCTATGCCAAGATAGATGGAAGGCCACCTAACAGGGCAAGGGGGTTGGGTGGTAACCCAGTGCTGCTTGGCAGAGATAGCCTCCTTGCCAACTTGGGCAAGATCAGGCAGGACAATTTCAGCAATGGTGTTCCAGAAGTCCTCTGCATAGGTAATATCTCTGAGCCATTGCCTTACTGCTGGCTTTTTGAGAGAGAAACTTTCATAGACCCATTCCTCCAATCTCTGAGGGTCAATTAGCCTCCAAAAATATTCCTAGAGAACATGGGGGATTACTGTATGAGCCTGCTGGAAAGTGGCTGGAGAATTCATGAGCCTGACATGACCAAATTTCTCATTGCCATCCTCCTCTGGCACATGTTTATGGCCAAACCTCCTTTTAGATGGCCAACCAGTCTTGGAACACTGGACAAGGCTGTCTTTCAAAGGGATATGGATCTCACTGAGATGTTCCTACTGATGAATCAATACAAGGGGATGGAGGGAGAGGAGAGAGGATCACCACTCTTGCAGGAGGGATGATACCTGGGAGATACCACACCAACACCCTGCCATGGACATCCAAAATGGTGGTGGGGTCAGAGATGTGCCCCCACTGGGGATGTGGGAAATATTTTGTCTTGTCTATGACATTTTTCATAGGTTCAGCAAACCAATCAATGTCCCATTCTGTTACATCTTCCCCTAGACTTCAGGGCATGGACTTTGATTCCTCATCAATAAGGACTCACAAGGGTTGAGGATTGCATGGGAAATGACCTGGGCAGTCAGCTTGAGTGCATGGCAGGAAATGGCAGCTGGGGGAAGGAGTTCCTCTGCCATATCCCTCTGGAGGTTGGTCAACTGAGACCTAACTCTGAGTCTATGATAGGGTGTCAAGCAGGGTTTCCATATACCAATGACATTGTTGCCATTACCTTGTCTTCTGGAGGTCACATCTTTGTATCACTGCAGATGCACAGAGTCTGGAACCCCCAAGTACAGATGACAGGGTGTGATGCACCAAGGCAGAGAGGGTTTGATCAGTGGCTGAGGCAGCATTCATGATGGACTTTGAGTCTGGGGTAATGACATATAGGCCCTGGTAAGACAGATGGCACACACAGCTAAAATTTTTAAGCTGGGAAACCTCATTAAAGATTGTACCTGGGACCTAGCCTAATCAGGCATGATACTTAGGGTTAGGGTTAAGAACCCTGACAGACAAAAAAGATAGTTTCCCAGACATAAATTCACCATCACAAACAACATTTGATCATCAACTACTATACTAGCCATTGCAAATACAATAGTACTAAGGCAAAAACAATAAAGTTCCAAATGGAACTGAGTCCTTGTCTACCAGTCTAGAGGGGGCCCTCCCCTAGAACTGACAACAGGTGCTCCAGAAAAAAAAGACTCCAGTTCAACAAAAAAAACCCCTCTACATACATAGGGCAGGCTAACAAATACTTAGTCACTGTATGAGTAAAAAGCAACAGCTTACTGTATGAACCTAGATGGGAACAATGAGTAAGACATTGCAGGAAACCAATGTGCCAACTGACCTTCCTGAGCAGTAATAAATCAAAGAACCATCTAGTGAAAAGCATCAATACAATCACAACAATGCTGGACAACAAATCCATACACACCCAGAGAGGACAACAATATACCCAACATAACACACACAGAACCAATTCTGTATTCTGACCCACAAGCAGGTAGAATCATGCCCTCAGAACCAACATACAGGCTGGCTTGCACAGCAAGCACAGACAAAAATATGAACATAAAGTGCTGACCTGCACAGCAGGCACAGACAAAAAACTGACAAACCCAAGGTGCTGACCTGCACAGCAGGCACAGACAAAAACCCACAAAGTCCCACCATATCCACAAAGCACTGGCCAGGTGCAATGCAGACAGGGGGGACACCACCCTAGCCTTATGCAGCTGCAGTCTGCATGTAGCTGAGGGGGAGGACCTGAGGTTGAACATCAGTGACACAGCTAATGACCTACCTTGAGTCACACTGAAATGCTAGGGCATGTAGGATAGTTAGTTGCATTCTGAGAGACCTGAGGAAACTTACCTATCAAGACAAGGACATTGGGCATGAAGATGACAGTTGCAATGATGACAACAACAGATGCAACAACAATGACAACAGACACAATGATGACTACAACAGATGCAACAACAACAACGACAGATGCAACAACGATGCCCACAGATGCAATGATGACTGCAAACACAACAACAATGACTGCAGACATGATGACAACAATGGACATGGCAAGGGGAATACACGAGAGGGGGATCAGAATTCATGAAAAATGTTTGACACTGCTATATACATAAAATGGAAATGTTTGGCTTTGTATGCTCATCATGTGACTTGGCAGTTCACCTCTGTTACTAATAGGGAGGTGATGTGACCTTTGCCTCACACCCAATTGGGGTGATGGAAAGTTTCTCATGTTTAGCACCAGATGTTCTCAAATATGCAAACCTAGTTCACATCCTGACCTTCGCACCTGAATTCAAGTGACTTTTTTGCACAGTGGGTGATGTGACCAGCAACCTTCGCCTAGCATCTGAATGGGTGAGTGTTCTTGAACATGCAGCATATGTAACTCCATCCTGTACTCTGACAGATTTTTTTTTGGGGTGTTCTGCACTTGTTCCTGCTGACCTCTTTCCACCCTGCAAAGGTATGCTTCCCTGAATTTTTTAATTTTTTAAGGTCATGTATGCTCACAATCTGTGACACACCCCTGGACCATGTCTGCCCTCTCGATGACTGCGCCTACCCTCTCAACGCCCTGCCTACCCTTTCAATGACTGTGACCACCCTCTCACCCTCCCTGGTCACCCAACACAGGTAAGTCTTTTAGCAAGCATTTTTTTAGGTGTTGTATACTAACACCCACCCTCTCAACCATGCTCGGTGACCCTCTTGATGACTGTGCAGGCAAGTCTTTATCAAACATTTTTTTCAAGTGTTGTAGGCTGATGCTCACCCTCTCAACAACTGCGCTGACCCTCTCACCCTTTCTCATGCCACCCCACTCACCCAACACAGGCGAGTTCTTTATCCAGCATTTTTTTAGGTGCTGTATGCTAATGAGTCCACCCTCTCAACCACACTCACCCTCTTGATGACTGTGCCCACCCTTTTGACAACCACACCCACCCTCTCTTGTGCTACCCCACTCACCCAACACAGGCAAGCATTTTTTTTTAGGTGTTATACTAACGCCCACCCTCTCAACCACACTTGGTGACCCTCTCAATGACCATGCAGGCAAGTCTTTATCAAACATTTTTTTCAAGTGTTGTAGGCTAATGCTCACCCTCTCGACAACCATGCTGACCCTCTCACCCTCTCTCGTGCCACCCTGCTCACCCAACACAGGCAAGTCTATCAAACCTCTTTTTTTGTTGTATGCCAATGCCCACCCCCTCAACTGCTCTCACCATCTGGACAACTGTGCCCACCCTCTCTTGTGCCACCCTGCTCACCCAACACAGGCAAGTCTATCAAACCTCTTTGTTTGTCATATGCTAACACCCACCCCCTCAACTGCGCTCACCCTCTGGATGACCATGCCCACCCTCTCAATTATCAAACTTTTTTTTTTGTCATATGCTAATGCCCACCCCCTCAACCATGCTCACCCTCTTGATGACTGTGCCCACCCTTTCAATGACCACCCCCACCCTCTCGCATGCCCCTCAACTGTGCTCACCCTCTCAGTGATTGTGGCCACCCTCTCACCCTCTCTCATGCCACTCTGCTCACCCAACACAGGCAAGGCTTTATCAAACTTTTCTTTTGTTGTATGCTAATGCCTACTCCCTCGACTGTGCCCACCCTCTTGATGACCATGCCTGTGATCTCACCCTCTTGTGCCACCCTGCTCACACCTGCCCTCTTGCCCACCATGAACCACACCCACCATCTCATGCTATGCCCCACAGGCAAATTCCTATATATTTATTTTAGGTATTGTGAGCTCATGCCCACCCTTGACAACACCTGCCCTCTTGCCAACTGTGAACTGCACCCACCGTCTCACCCTCTCTTGCATTACTTCCCACAGGCAGTTTATATATACATTAGGTGTTGTATGCTCATGCCTGCCCTCTTGCCAATCACGAACCACACCCCCCTTCCCACCCATTCTCGTGCTACCCTGCTGAGGCAAGTCCTTATATATATATATCTTAGGTATTGTATGCTCATGCCCACCCTCTCAATGGTGCCTGCCCTCTTGACACTCCTACACACCCTCTTGACTGTGCCTCCCCCACACCTGTCTGCTTGTGCCACCTTAGTCATACCCACCAGTACAGAGGTAAGTCATGCTCTGTTCTGGGACCTGCTATCCTTCTATATCCTCATGTTATTGTACCCTCTCATTATTGTACTGTCTTATTGTTGTAACCTGTTATCCTTGTACTCTGTTGTTTCTGTATCCTATTGTCATAAACTGCTTGCATTGTTGAACCCCAACCTTACTTTGTAAGTGCTCCACATTCTCTTCCCCCATTCATGCCTTGCTCAACAACAATCAAGGGGTTTTACTCCAACAAAAAACCTACTTTATCTACTCCTCTTACTCTCTCAGGGGGCTTTCAACATGCCATGACCTCTCAGGTAGCCACCCTCCCAACTGCCCTTGTTCACCTCCACCTAGACACACTGGAGACTGGCCACCCCCAAGTCAACATGCTCCATTCCTTCCTAAAAGGCTACTTCCCTGAAGGTGGCTACCACTTTTCTCAATTGCCTTTCAACCTTGCCACACCAAAGTCCATGGATGTATATCAAAAGGCAGCATCCAAGCTAGCAGACACCTGTTAACAGATGAAGCAGGATGACAGTTGACTTGACAGTCTGATTCAAAATCAATACTCATGAGTAGCTACACATCTGGAAAGACTATATACTGCAAGCCTTGTGTACTATGCATGTATGCTTCAGTCATACGTGATATACCCTGCAACACCTTCCCTTGAGTGAAGGCATACATGATAGTCAGTAACCACTAAAATGTGTAACTAGACTCTACCACAGTCATAGACCTTTCACCAATTGTACCTGCTACATGTTTGGGGCAGTGAGACTGATAATGACCTTTCTCTCCACAATTAAAACATGTGATGTTCTCCAGGGGAACTCAACGTCCTTGATGGACACGATTCTGTGCTGACATAAGCAATGTGCTGGACCCTGAATCAGTAGTGGAGTTGTGTCCATGTGACTGCCAAGCCTCCTCATTCATGAGGTGAGCGATGACATAATCGAGGGTGAGCTGGTCAGGAGAAGTGGTATCAAGGGAGACAACAAATGGTTCATAGGATGCGGGGAGTCTGAGTGTGAGAATGAGGATAATGTCTTCATCAGAGACACTGACATCAGCCTCCTGTAACTGGAATGCAGTGTGGTGAACCTTGGCAATCCATGCCTGCATAGCCATATCACTAGCCATACATAGCATGAGAAACCTGTGGCACAACATGAGTCGAGTGGCAAAGCCACGTGCATGGTGGACAGTCTCAAGGGTTTTCCAAATGATGGTGGGATCAGGATCATGGACATGGATGAGCTGGGAAACCTCAACATGTAGGACAATTTTGGCATGGCCCTCAGCCTGTTTCCTCATAAAGTCTTTGACAACCTTTGAGTTGGGGCTTCCCATAGGTTTTGACTTCGAGCCATCAACATACTCTAGCAATCCCTTTTGCATTAACAATGTCTCCATCAACAACCTCCATTCGTATGTAGGTAGGTCCCATATATCGTTGAGAAGGCCATCTTCCAGATGTCTTCAGGTTCTATGTGGACTTGTTCATATGCATTAGACAGGTCGATTTTTGAGTGATACTTCACTCGTGCTATGTCCATTCTGATCTGATCTTGGTCAGGAAAGGGTGTGACATCCTTTATGGTGTTGTCATTTCTTTTGCAGCAGTCTATGACTGTCTGCAGTTTCCCATTTTTCTTTGGGATGCATAGCATTGGTGCTGCCTGTGGTATGCTTTTCAGCACCCACCATTTCACATCAGTATAAAGTCAGATTTTCTCTGACAGTTGTTGTTTCAATGTGTCTGCACAATGTGGCAAGTGATAAGAATACCATTTACTTTTGTCAATCAGGGGAATCCTGTGGTTAACCTCCCACAGTGGGGGCAACTTTGGGACTACCCCACTAAGCCTATGCTTATACTTATGGAACCATTGTTCCCTTAAATGAGGTATATCCTCTTTTGTTATTACTTTCTTTATGGGTTTTATTGATGTGAGACATGTCTCACTTTTTGCTTCCAGTCTCCCCTCCCCCTGCCAGCCCTCCTGAGGTCATTGCAGCCTCATAGGGCATGTGAGTCAGGCAGAAGGAGATACCTTCACACCAGGGCATGATGGCCCTGCTACTCTGGCCTCTGGTGCAACCAGCAAAGGAGTGTGCTTGTTAGCGATGATGATCATTTGCATAGCAAAGTCCAGCATGACTTTGTGCTGCCTTAGGAATGGTATTCCTAGGATACAATCATAGTGATCGATATTTGCTATATTGAAGTATGAGGGTGCTTCATATTGATCCACACATATAGATGCATTCCCTCCATGTGTGATTTTCGATCAGCTACCAATGCATCCTAGCTGCAGCATTAGCTGCTGTTCCAGAGGAAAAATCCTCATTTTCGTGACTTTGGCATAGGCCGGGGTCACAAAATTTCCAGTACTACCAGTGTCAATCATTGTGTATGCCTTGCAGCCATTTATGACTGCCTCTATTGTCACACACATGTGCAATTCTGGTGCAATTCATGGGCAAGAACCCACAGTTTGATTATCTAATGAGGTCATGGCATATCTAATGCATGAGTTATTGTTTTGGCCAGTGGTTTGGCCTTCTTTGTGACTTCCATCGCTGGCATGTACATATAATTCATGGGCATCAGGAGCACCATCCCACACTATCATCAAGTCACCATGAGGTGTTTCCACCATGGTATTGTCAGGATAAACCCTGATACCATTGTTTTCTGTGGCATGTCACCTCAGACAGGTTTCCGTCCTGTTTATTCTATTTTCTAACTCTTGGCGAGTAACACTAGAGTCTTGTATCATCATTCTCAATTCATTTATATCCTGCAATGATTGCAGTCAACTAGTTTTGTCAGACTGTATTTGGTCAGCCATCACATGGAGTGTGCATTGGTGTCTATCAACCTTCAGTCTGTAGCCCTCCATTTGAGCTTGGTTGCATTCATCCCATCCTTGATTAAACTCCTGGAAGGCGAGTTGCTCTGGGTATCACAGGGCCACATTTAATGGTGTATTTCTGTCGATAGTGGCTTCCACTATATGCTCAATATGTCTTTGGCATTCTGGACATTGCTGATTTTCGTGTATGGCTCCATAGATATATGACCATACCCATCGGTCCTGAGTAGGGTTCACCTCTATGCTTTGAGACCTATCATCGTGGTTGGTGTCAAGGTCCATAGGATCATCAGTGACTCTTAGAGACGTGTTTCATATGCTCTCTTCGTTGTCAGTGGATTCGACATGATGCGCTATCCTCCCATCTTCTTTGATCCATACCTCCCCCCATGGCATGCTTGTTATCATGGCATCAGGGTATATTCTGATGCTGGAGCTTATAGCTCCTTGTAGCCAGACAGTGCTTATGGCATTGTCTACCAGTCTGGCCAAGCCAGTGCAGTCCCTGTGCATGTGTCAAATTTCTTCTCAAGCTATGATTAGATTTTTGAGGATTTCCTTGCAGTATTCCTCTCTGCATCGAAGATGGTACACCATCATTTGTAGCATGGAGCATGTCCTCCATGTGCCTCCTGGAGGAGTATCCTCTTCAGAATGTCTTCCATCAACCACTCCTCTGTCATGTTCTCAATGAGCAAAGTTGTCAGGGCACTCTAATGCTCTCATGAGCAAATCATCATTGCTGAGTAGCCCTTCTGCTACATGGTAGACTCAGTGTCAACATTCATCACACCTTCCTTCATGGACTGCACCATATAGATGGGACCATTCCCATCACTTGAGATTGGCTTCTGCCATTGTCTCATAGTCCTCATCTTTGCTGACATCATTGGTTTTGGGAGAACTATGTCCTTCAGATGCTACAAGGGTTCCCTCCAAGGATTTGTCCTCTTCAATACATATCATGGAACATGATATTATTTCTTTGCCATCAAGCAACTCATCTTCATGATGTATTGCACCTAAGTACACAACAGGTTCATTGTCATCATCTAATTCAGAATAGTTTTCATAATTGTGGATGACATCCTTGGCTTCAAGGCTCTCTGCCTCATCAGGATCATTTGTCATTGGCTTTGACATGTTCCTGCTCTTCAGGGATACCAGCATTTCCCTCATCCTCCTGGACATCGACTTCATATAGTCATGGCCTTGTTGCAGCCTTATCTTTTTCCTGTTGGGGGTGAGGACAGTCCAGGGCCATAAGGCCCTCCTCAGAGTAGTTGTAGCATGTTATTCCAGGCATGAATTTTCAGGGTTGATTCCCCTTTGCTTGTGAGTTTCCTCACTCTTGCTGTCAGGGTTTATTGCCCCTATTATTATGGTGGTATGGTCCACCTTGCCTTTCATTGCCAGTGCTCTTTCCTGGGGAATCAGTCTTTTGATGATAAAGCATATTCCCCTTCTTGAAGTACTTGAAATTATTGTTCATAGTTGAGCCCATTGTGCTCTTATTTCCATGTGGGTGTGAACCACTTTGTCCCTGGGAGGTCTTTCCTCCAGAGCTGGTGTGGCTCACCCACATATGCTGGTTTATTGCTTTCTGCACCATTTCCATGTGCTGTACTCTTCAAGTATTTCTTCAATTGTGGAGTGCTCTGCAGATATTCCACAAGCCTCATATATTGCTTTTATTATTGAATGTGGTAATCCCTGTAAAAACTTCCTTCTGAATGAGTAATCATTGGGAGGTTACACCATTCAGTGCACACGATGCTTTAGGTTGTTATAGAACACTAGAGTACCTTTGTCATGCTCATACCTCATTTGGTCATACTTGTCAGCAGCATTTTGCACTGACACTTCATGGACAAATCTCTTGAATAATCCACATATAAGGTCTTCAAAGGACCATCATTGTACTTGTCAGTTAGGTGATTCAACCTCTTGGTCATACCATTGGGAGGCTAGTCCCTTCAAGAATAATCCAGTGTACAGTATGCAGTCTTTATCGCGATCTGGTCCCATAATCTTAAATGTATGGAAGTACTTCAACATCTGGCCTAGCCAGTCATTGAATTTTTCCAGGTCATCCTGGCCTCCATACTTTCCAGGTTTCAGTGGGCTCATAGCTTTCACCTCTGGCCTGACTTGGCCCATCAGTATACTGACTTGTTCCCAGATGCACTGAGCATATCTGTCCTGCATAAATTCCATATATCTTGTATTTCCTGGGGTATATCCCCTTAGATAGTTACATAGGTCAAATACCCTGCATTATGGGGTGACCAGCAACTTGGGGAACATTCCCACTGATGATATCTGCATCATCATCTTCATCATTGTCAGGGTCATCACCTCCAGGAGGTCCACCCCCAGGAGGTCCACCTGCAGGGAATCCTCCACCAGGGGGTCTGCCTCCATAGTATCCTCGAGGGTCATCCCCTTGATCATTATCATTGGGAGGATTCCCTCCATATGGGCTTCATCTGGGAGGTCTGTTACCATCTCCCTGCCTTCTGTTTCCTTCAGAAGGGTGTCCTCCTTCCCTTGCAGTTTCATTTGCTGCTGCTATGGCATGGTCTCTTGCCATTTGATGGAGGATGGTGGTCCCTCTTTGGGTGCCAAATATCTGTCTTATTATATCTGAATTGCACCTTGAGAAGTATGCCAGGTGATTCAGCATGTCCAGGGCGAATCCCCTTCTGAAGTAGTCCACCCTTTCTGGCATGTTAGAGCTTCTATTCAGAGGGTTTCCCCTCCTGGCAGACTCTTCCAGCCACAGCTGAGGGGTGAGATCCTCCCTTTTCACCCATATTGCAGTGTTCGGGCTACCAGCTCTGCTGGTATGATCATCACTATTCCTCCTTGCCAGCGTATGCCTAATATGTGCTATTGCTTCGGCATGGTGCTGACCAGGGTTTACCCTGTGGTTGTGAAACTCCTTGGGGCCATACCTGTAATCCAGCCACTGTCATTCAACATTTAGGAGGAATTCATTCATGATCTCAAGTGCTGTGTGTGGGTCAATTGGGGGGTCTCCCTCATTTGTCCCTCTCATGGAAGGCTCATTGCCTTTGGTATAGATGACTAAAGGAGGGGACTCATTCCCTTGTGAGGGTGCAGGGTCTGTTGATAACCATGAGATATTGTTCTCTGTCTGTTGAGGAGTTAAAGGACTCAACAAGTTGTCCTTTCTCTCTGCTGTGTCCCTTGTACCCTGGTTGGTACTGCTCCCTAACATTGTTGACATCCTTAACCCTCCTGGCATTGGTGCTGCAGCTCCTGGCTGGTTTGTGCTCATGTCCTCTTGGGTGTTGTTGGGTTGAAGGGCTGTTCCCTTGTTCTTGTTCTTTTTATTATCTTTTTGGACCTTGGGGGGTCCTTCTGGGATGTGATGACTATTTTCATCAGGTGGGGGATCACCTCCACCATCCAGTGTCTTCGTTGTTCCCGACTTTACAGCACATGCATACACACAGGTAGCTGTGCAACTCTTATCACAAATACTCATTTACAAAGTTCAAAAAATTGTAAGGGTTCACAGGCCTACCTATTGGACATGTTGGAGAATGTTTTCAGAGATCTAATGACACAATCTCCAAGTACATCACCATATACATATCCAAGGACTCCACCTAATGCATCTATACTTAGGTACTTTCGCAAAATGGTAATGATCTTTGCATCAGAACTGTTCTACTCAAAATATGTATCACTTGCATCATCTTCCACCTCTACCCACCAAAATATCACCAACAACTACTGCATCTGGCCTTATTTCAAGGATGTGATTGGTGCCATTGATGGGAGTCACATTCCTGCTGCCCCCCTCCTCCACAATTGTGCCGCATATTGTAACTGAAAGGGCTTCATGTCCCAGAACTGTTTGTTTGCTTGTGACTTTGGTATGAAACTTAAGACATCTTCAAAATGGAAAAGAAAATTATATATTTTGCTATTGTCTTAATGTTTGACAGTAAATTATATTCTGTGGGAAATTTGAACTCTGACAAAAAATTATATTTTGATTGCTGTAACAGTGCACAATATTATATTTGATCAATCACAAGCCATCAAAATATAATTTTTTATTAGAGTTCAAATTTCCCACAGAATATAATTTACTGTCAAACATTTAGACAATAGCAAAATATATAATTTTCTTTTCCATTTTGAGGATGTCTTAATTGTTCACATAATGATATATTTGGGCAAACATTCTGCATTTACCTTTAGAATTGTATTTTGCTCAGATCAAAATATTGAAATTCCTCATGTGTCAATGGTTGGCCTTGTTTACATGCTGACAAACCATCAAATTGATTATGTGATATATTATGTAATCACTACCATGCATGACCATCAACAATTTGGGCTCCAAACCATATATTATGCTGTCCAATTGCCATGAATACACTGCCATTTCATCAGCAAAAAAACCCTTTCAATGAGTTGTCCTGATTAAACATGCAATATCTCAACAAAGCCAAACAACTTGGGTAAGGTACCCCTTTGAAGCCATGACCTAGGGCTATCTGTATGAATATTTTCAAGATTACTTAGAATTTCCCTGATTTTTGGCATCACCATCAATACAAAACAGCAAAACATTGAAAGGGTTTTTTGAGTCACTGTATGCACATGCTGTAAAATCAGGAATGACAAAGACACTGGATGGCAGAGGTGATCCCCCACCTGATGAAAATAATTGTCACATCCCTGAAGGACCTCCCAAGGATAATAAAAAAACCAATAAGAAGGGAAAAGCCCTTCAGCCCAGCAATACCATGAGCACCAGCCAGCAGGAGCTGCAGCATCCATGCCAGGAGGGCTAAGGCTGTTGACAACCTTGGGAAGTAGTACTGACCAGGGTATGAGGGACACAACAGAGAAAAGGACAACTCATTAAGTCCTTTAACTCCTCAACAGACAGAGAATAATACTCATGGTTATCACCTGACCCTGCACCCTCATGAGGGAATGAAACCCCCCTCTAATGATCTATACCAAAGGCAACAAGCCTTCCATGAGAGAGACAAATGAGGGAGAGCCCCCAATTGACCCACATGTGGCAGTCAAAATCATGACCAAATTCCTCCTGAACATTGAATGGCAATGGATGCATTATGGGTATGGCCCTGAGGAGTTTCACAATCATGGGGTAAACCCTGGCCAGCACCATGCTGAAGCAATAGCACATATTAGATGTACATTAGCAAGGAGGAACAGCAACAATCACACCAGCAGGGCTGGTAGCCCAAATACCAAAAGATGGGTGAAAAGGGAGGGACTTACCCCTCAGATGCAGCAGGAAGGACCTGCCACAAGGGGAAGCCCTCCAGATACACAGCCACCCCTGTGATCCAAACAAACATAATTTGAGAATTATGGATAGTTGAGTTGTGCTGTAGGCACAGCGAAGCCCCTACTAGGAGATTGAGAGAAGAAGAGGATGGAGAGGTTTTGGGGGTTGTCAGAGGGGTTTTGAGGGTGGAAGGAGTGGTTTTGAGGGTTGAGGTGGTTTTGAGGGTTGAGGAGGTGGCTTCAAGGGTTGAGAGGAGCAAGGGGAGGGACTTAGGAGTGAGGCGAGCAATGTGATGACTAAGCATGCAAAGTGTTTGGGGCATGAGAGTCATGTGGGAAAACAACCTTTTACTGTGCCTTCATTGTAGAGTGAGTAGCCCAAGTTGAGGGCAAAGCTCAAGTGTCTGTGTCTCTGCTGCATATATTCATTCAATGGCTTCTCTCAGTGTCGAAATCTAAGTCCAGTCTGTGTTTTCAGCCATCTACTTAGTACCTGAGCTGTCTGGGTTTCGAGAACCCTCTTCGAGGATGAAATGAGACTCGCAACCCTTCTTTTCTCTGTTTTCCCCAGTCTCTCAAACTAATTCTCTACAGTGTGAGACATGAGTCTGGCACATTCCTGATTAGGGCAGGCAGCAAACTCACTGCAGTTTGCTGCAGACACAATCTTAGAGCACAAATTTCTCTAAAACTGCAGTGGATATGAGTCAAAATGAATCTTGACAGTTGGATCCAGTGGTGCTCATTATTAAGTTTATTATTTTACAAGTTCAAACTTCAGTTCAATGTTCAACAAACCCACCACTTTATTACCAGTCATGACCAAAGAGTTCAATCCCCAGTGTAAGTCACATGCCCCTTGTTGGAGTTTGAATCACCCCTGTGTGATACCTTAATTTGGTGCAAGTTTCATGTGATTACATAAGTGCTTAGAGTGCATGTAAGGGCATCTCAAGGTTAAAGCCATAATGAATGCATGTGAGGTTGAGTTTGAGATTTCAGTGTGGAATGATTGAAGCGCTGATTAAAATTTTAAACTCCGCTTTATTCCAAAAAAGGGAGTGACTTATCTAATCCTCATGTGCAGACAATGAAGTCCCATGTAGCCACATTTGTAATCTGCTTATCAATAGATGTAAGGCTGCCCATGCAACACAGCAACTGATAACCACCCCCCACCATAATGCCTAAGGTACAGTGAGCTCAAAAACCCTTTCCATGTTTACCCTAATTGCAGTGCATGAGGTGTACTGCCAGACACCATGGGAATTTTGCTTAGCTTTGGTGGAGTCATCAATAGTACTTACTCCTGGCTACAAAATGTCCCCTAGGTCACATGATTTGGTTCACTGGCTGGCAAGATATAAGCAATATAAAACAGCAACCACATGGAAAGGGTTTTTGAGCTTTTGAATAGATGGGTATTCTAGTACTTGGCATAACCCCCTTTTGCTTTCAACACTGCCTGAACCCTTCTAGGCATACTCTCAATCAACTTCTGACACTCTTCAACTCATATCCCTTCCCATTCCACCTGAACTCTCTCCCACAATTCATGAATCCCACTAAGGGGGTTTTCATGTTGGGCAAGCCTCCTCTTGAGACAACCCCAGAGATGCTCAATGGGGTGTAGGTCTGGAGACTGTGCAGGCCACACCATGGTCTGGAATTCTTGCTCTTCCAACCAATTCCTGACCATTCTGCAAGTGTGCTTGGGGTCATTGTCCTGCTGAAAGATGATGTCAGGAGGATTGAGACCATAATACTCCAGGGTTTGTTGGAGCTCATCCCACAAAATTTGAAGGTAAAGGTCCCCATCCATCCTACCATCAATCCTGGTAGCAAAGCCAACTCCCTGCCAAGTCATACAGCCCCACATCATAAGGGAACCTCCTCCAAACTTGAGGGTTCCTTCAACCAGCCTATCACTAAGCCCCTCACCTGCCCTTTTCCATGCCCATTTGCATCCATCTGACCCCAGATGGTTGGTTTCAGTCTCATCAGACCATACAACCTTTTTCCAGTCCTCTACAGTCCAGTCTTTATGAGCAGCAGCAAAATCCAAATGAGCCTTGTGATGTCTAGCAGAAAGAATAGGGCATTTGGTCTTGACTACAGCCTTCATACCAGCTTTCTTCAGGTGGAGATGAACTGTGCTGACAGAGAGAGGTTGATAGGTAATGTTGGAAAGAGTTCTGGTCACTTGGACAGCATTTTCAACCTTCCCAGCAGTGATGAGATGTTGGGCATGGTGGATATTGGTAGGAGAGAGCTTAGTGGGATGACCTCCAATGGCCTTCAGAAGGGTAGGATGTTCTTTGGAACAAAGTTTGGATATGGTGGAAGGGCTGACACCAGTTTGCTTGGCAATGGCTTCACCAGAAAGTCCAGAATCAAGCAAGGAGAGGATGGTGGTTTGTTGAGTAAGGGAGAGGGATCTGACCATGATGGTAATGGGGAATAATGAACTGTGTGAACTTTTTTGAGCTCAGACACCATGTTTATATATGTACCTTTGTTTATACTAACAAACATTAGCAAATATACTATGATTCTACTCACCAATTCAAAAGCTCAAAAACCCTTTCCATGTGGTTGCTATTTTATATTGCTTATATCTTGCCAGCCAGTGAACCAAATCATGTGACCTAGGGAACATTTTGTAGCCAGGAGTAAGTACTATTGATGACTCCACCAAAGCTAAGAAAAATTCCCATGGTGTCTGGCAGTACACTTCATGCACTGCAATTAGGGTAAACATGGAAAGGGTTTTTGAGCTCACTGTATCTGAGCATCAGGAACTGTTGGATATCCTTCAACAAGCTAGAGAGCATTTTGGTCTACTACAATACTTGGATATCCTTCATGTAGCATTGCAGGAGGCTGAATCTTCTGACTCTGAAGGCTCAAGGGATGACTCAGATGGCAACACTGGTACCCCTTCCTCTCCATCTTCTGAACTCACACCCTCAGACACCTCCTCATCTGATCTGATGGAGCATGTGCTATCCAGCACTGTTGCTTTCTCTGGCTTCAGTGATGCTATTGCTGCACTCCAAGATGAAGTTGACAAGACTCATGTCCTCAATAACCAGCCAAGACCAAGCTGGTCCCCCCAGCTCCACCTCCTTGATGAGTGGAAAATGGATCACCCCCACCTCTTTCAGTGCAAACTCAGAGATTCCCCAGATGTTTTTTCTTCCATAGTGGACAAGAGTGAAGCACATCCAATCTTCCACAACAATTCTAATAACCCCCAGCTCCCTGTCCCAATCCAACTGGCCATTTTGCTGAATGCTGCCACTTCCCAGGACATGGCAGAGTAGGCTGGTGTCTCTGTTGGGACTGTCCACAACTGTTACAAGAGGGTGATGGTTGCCATTCTGCACCATCATGATGAAGTGATTCACTTTAACCCAGAAAATCCAGAGGACAGGAGGGAAAAGGAGATGGAAAACAGATATGTGGAAGAGAGAACATGTCCTCAGTGGAGGGGGGGATTTTTGTGTGTAGATGGAACAACCTTTAATCTCTTTCAGAAGCCTGGGTTGCATGGAGAGGGATTTTTTGACAGAAAATCCAATTATTCACTCTCTAATCAGGTGAGCATTTGCAACTTGGTGACCACATATATTCACTTGCATTTAAGGTCATCATCTTCCCCCACAATCTTCACATTGTGGACTATGTTATTGGAGTTCCTGGAAGTCTCCATGATGCCAGTGCCTTCCAGCATACCCAATGTGCCTGGTCACCTGAAAGGTTTTTTGGTCAAAATGAGTGGCTCTGGGCTGATTCAGCATATTGCTGTCAGAAGTGGTGCATTGTTCCATTCAAGAGACCTGCTTCAGGTCACTTGACCAGGGTTCAAAAGACTTTCAATTAT
Source organism: Pisolithus marmoratus (assembly GCA_024613145.1). Lineage (NCBI taxonomy): Eukaryota > Fungi > Basidiomycota > Agaricomycetes > Boletales > Pisolithaceae > Pisolithus > Pisolithus marmoratus. The sequence continues at coordinate 41,081 of JANFAE010000134.1, forward strand.
CATTTATCAAAGGTATGTGAAGTTTTATTGAAGTTACCTGGTGCATACACACTCATCAGCTGGTAAGATATGCGTTTGGTCTGAACACTTCTATGGTTCTCTCAAAGGGAATTTCCAATCCCTGAGAGAACTCCAAATTCAAATACAAACCCCACAGGACCTGGAGTATTGCAATGCATGGGTTCAAACTTGCTTGGTTCTCCACAACATGATCATTTCTATTGAGGAGGATCTTGGGTCAACACCATCAGCTGAAGGGTTTGCTGAAGGATTTGCTCCCTCTGAGGAGGATAATGAGGGTGAGGATCAAGGTGAGGGTGCAGATAATCAAGGCAATTATATTGGATCAGAGGGCCAGGTGTTTAGAGATGGGCTTGTAATCCATTTACTTCAGCACTTAGCATAGTAACATAAACACTTGTACCTGTAAATGTGTCAATTCTCTATTTTACCTTGGTTGTGTATTCTCAAAATTAACTCAAAGGCCACTGGAGGGAGAGCCAACACTTTATATATTCACAAAGTACAAAGTACATGTGAATAGGAAGGGGGGGGGGACTACTGTACAAATATTGGGGATGGGGGGGGACATGCAAGCATTCACTTCAGTCAGATGATCATAAGTATGTGGTCATAGACTGGCAGGAAAGGAATGAACATCTTTGTCACCAAAAACATCTTGATGATCCTCACCACCTGCTATACCTCTCTGCAATGCGAGGTTCTGAGCATGAAGCTGCTTGAGCTGAACTGCCAACTCCATCTTCTTAACCTCTTGTGCACCCATCGCCACTTCATGTGCATACTTCTTGCACTGTGCCTGCAGCTGATGCTCATGTTCTGCCTGACCCACATTCATCCTTGCCTGTGTCTTCCAGTAGTCAAGGTCAAGACAATGTTGCTTGACCTGTGACCGTTCCTGCTGTGCCTGTTGCAACTGCTGGACGAAGGACATTGACATGGATGTAAGGTTAGTGGAGAGGCAGTTGGCAGGGGTTTTGCACACACACTTCCAGGTCTGCTTGGATGATGAGGGCTTCGAATCACTGTCATCAGAGGGGAATGGACTGGATGGGGCTGAGGATGAAACATGTAAAGCAGAAAAAAAATTGGAGGGCATGGCATCTGAATCAGATGACTCCTCCATATTTGGCATTGAAGCTGCCTTGGGCCAAGAGTCCCATTGCTGTTCATGAGACAGGTGTGTTGGCTGAATTTTGGGATGGTCAGGAACAAAGGGTGGGGGATCATCATTTAGGCTGAGGGTTTCCCTGGCAGTGACAGTTGAATGAGGGAGTGAGTGTTGTTCAGAAATAAATGCAGGGGGTGGCAAGGGCCTGAGGGTGAGGGAAGGGAAGGTAGGCAATGGCTGTTCAGAAATAAAAGGAGGCAGCAGCAGGAGAGCAAGTGATGAGCGACAGATGTCAAAGGGTGTGGGGGATGGGTGCACTGGTATGAGCTGAAAAACTGGGCAGGGGACTACAGGGGGGGCAGGGATGTCATCATCTATATTCATACCTAGTGATTCTGAGTCAGTGCTGCCAAAGAAACCTTCATTGTCCCCTATCTCCCCATCTTCAAGTCCAGATGGTGTAGATGAATGTGGCACAGTCAAAGGGGCTGCCTGACTCTCAGGATCTGTTGGAGGGGGGGGGGGTCAGCTGCAGTTTGAAGAGCTCAACCACACACTTTGCAAAGTCTTGCCCAACATCAGCAGTGCTGAAAGTGTTGTTGTATGCAGGGTTGGTGCACCACCATCCATGCAGATCGGCCCACCATGGGAAGTCCTTCTTGATCACAGCTGATATCTGTTATCAATCTGATAGCATAAAATTGGTAAGACATACCTAGAATATTTTTTGTTCTGTCATTGCTGAGTAGGTCCTCATATGTGCACCCAGCACCTGTCTGCCCAAGCAGGGCATTCTGTTTCCGATACTTTGTTTTCAAACTGTGATTTTGAGTAGAGATATAAAGTGATCCAGTAGAGAACGTGCACATCAAGGCAACTATGGATTGAGTTAGCAAAAACACCTGGGTTGGCCCCAGCAAGGGACTGGAATTCCTCCATTTCATTGTGCAGAAATATTGCCTTGGCCATCTCAACATATATCTGATTTTTCCCATGGCGCAGCTGCTGTTTGCTTCTTCCTTCCTCTTGAGCATCCTGTGTAGAATCGGAGAAGAGTTTCTTGCATTCCACTTCATGGGTCTGGCACCATTCAATAAGGCAATCTGTTTGACTAGCATATGCCTTCTCCCAGAGGACATGTGGTACAACTGGCTTTGAGGACTTATCTGCCAATCTAGTGGATTGTGGGGTGGGAGAGGCAGACAATCTACCTGCTGGGTCCATCACAGGCAACGATGGAGGCAGTCAGAGGCAAGGTTAACCGGAGTCTGAACTTTGCCATATGTCAGCGACCTCAGCTGAAACTCACTGTCCACAGCTGATAAACACCCAAGCCTCAAGCAACTTTGAGAGTGGCTATAGTCACTTCAGGTAACCCTTTTCTGTAAGCATTTAGGCTGAATAGTTTCTCCAAACCATTCAAGCTAAATGCCTCTTGGACCAAGGTCATCCCAGGGACATCCATTCATGTCCCAGGGCAAAACATGTTTCTAGGCACTGGATTAGATGGGATTCCCCATGTTCCCTGCCCTGGGATTTGCAATAATTTGGGACATCCCATTGTTGCCTTAGGTGTCTGGGGTCCCTTTCCCAAACAGTGCAGCCATATTAGCATTACAAACCATGCTTCTGAGGAGTACATTGCTATCATGATCAGGCACCATCATGACCATAATATACATGTGAAGCTAGGAAAGAGATTTGGCAAGCCATACCTTGGAATGCCCTCCACAACCAGCATCAAGAAGTAACATACATCCAATTCCACATGTGAAGGTCAGTAATATGAGAAGCAAGCAAGCAGCTGGATATAGATCTGACTGAACACAACAAGATAGTTTATGGTAATGTAGTGCAGTGGAGCAACATGTGGGCCACCAAATGTCAAGTATACCAGTCCACTCACTACATCAGAATGATTAATTACTCTCTAACAGAAAATGCCCACAGTCAGACACTGACTGGCTAGATTTCACTACTACATATGATTGCCATTTCACCCTACATTCTGTATCCTCCATTCTGGTGCTTTTCTTTGAGGCTGTTCTGAGACATCCAACATACACCATTGAAAGCAAATGGGATGTCACATGGCAGCCTCAAAGGCTACTATGGGACATCCCATCTACATCTTTGAAGGCAAAGTGGGATGTCCCATGACAGCCTCACAGGCTATGGTGGGAAATCCCACTGGCAAATGGGCTGTCCCATGGCAGCCTCAGAGGCTATTATGGGACATCCCATCTACATTTCTGAAGGCAAGTGGGATGTCCCACTACAGCCTCAGAGGCTATGGTGGGACATCCCACCTACAAATGGGATGTCCCATGGCAGCCTCAGAGGCTATTATGGGACATCCCATCTACATTTCTGAAGGCAAGTGGGATGTCCCACTACAGCCTCAGAGACTATGGTGGGACATCCCACCCACAAATGGGATGTCCCATGGCAGCCTCAGAGGCTACTATGGGACATCCCATCTACATTTCTGAAGGCAAGTGGGATGTCCCACTACAGCCTCAGAGGCTATGGTGGGACATCCCACCAGCACATGGTATGTCCCATGCCAGCCTCAGAGGGACCCCACCCTCCCCCATCCTCACCCACTGTGTAGTCTGACCCATCTGATCACCCCATGCTTTCCCCTAGTACTCTCCAACCACTCCAAACACCCACTCACACTCTCAAATAATTACCAGAAGTATAGCATATTTAATTAGGGAATATAGACAGGTACTTGATTAGCAAATGATAGTAGTGTCTGCATTCCAGACTACCAAAAGCAAAGTGCAATTGATTAGCAAATGTATAGCATCCCACTTTGTTGGAGACCAAAGTATAGGGTATCAACTACCAAAGTGTAGTGTGGTTGATTAGCAAATGCATGCTTGCATTGACAAACAAAAGAGTAGTGAAGTTGATTAGCAAATGTGTGGTAGTGTTGACAAGCAAAAATGTAGTGTAGTTGAATTAGTGAGTGTGTGGTCATGTTGACTGCCAGAAGTGTGGTGTGGTTATTTAACAAATGCATGGCTATCAGAGGTGTGGTGTACTTGACTATCAAATGTGCAGTAGCAGTGTTGACAAACAAGAATGTTGATTGGCAAATTGTGTGGTAGCAATGTCTAACAAAATTGTAGTGTAGTTGATTAGCAAAAGTGTACTAGCATTGGGTATCAAAGGTGTAGTGTACTTGATTAGCAAATGTGCAGTAGGGTTGACTACCCAAAGTGTAGTGTACTTGACTAGCAAATGTGCAGAAGTGCTGACAAACAAATGTGTAATGCAGTTGATTAGCAAATGTGTGGTAGTGTTGACTAACAAAAGTTGATTAGCAAGTGAGCAGTGGTGTTGACCAGTGTTTCATTATTGTTGTGTTGTGTACATTTTTGATTACCAAAAGTGTAGCAAAGTCTGCTTTTTTGACTACCAACTAAGTGTAATGTTTATAGTTTTTGATTAGTGAAGTGTTGGGTACACTTTTGATTACCAAAAGTGTAGTATCTATTAGTGTGTGATTAGTGAAGTGTGGTGTGCACTGTTGATTACCGACACTGCAATAAACTTTGCTTTTTTGACTGCTGAGGATGTGCAGTGTTTATTAGGGTTTAATTAGTGAAGTGTAGTACACTTTGCATTTTTGACTACCTAACGAGTTCAGTGTTTATTAGTGTTTGATTAGTGGAGGGGTGTATACACTTTGATTGTCAAAAGTGTTGTAAAAGTCTGCATTCTTGACTGCCTAATAAGTGTAGTGTTTATTGGTATTTCATTAGCATTGTGGTGTGTACACTTTTGATTATCAAAAGTGTGGTAAAGTCTGCTTTTTTGACTACCAACCAAGTGTAATGTTTGGAAGCATTTCATTAGTGTTGTGGTATGCACACTCTTGATTGCCAAAAGTGTAGTAGAGTCTGCTTTTTTACCAACTAAATGTACCATTTATTGATGTTTCATTAGTGTTGAGGTGTGTACAGTTTTGATTACCAAAAGTGTAGTAAAGTCTGCATTTTTGACTACCAAATAAATGTAGCATGTGGTGGTGGTTAATTAGTGCTGTGGTGAGTGCACTCTTGATTACCAAACATGTAGTAAAGTCCACTTGTGTGACTACCAACTAATATTTGTAGTGTTCGGTAGTGTTTCATTAGTGCTGTGGTGTGTACAATTTTGATTACCAAAAGTGTAGTAAAGTCCGCTTTTTTGACTACCAACTAAATGTAGTGTTTATTAGTGTTCTATTAGTGTTGTGGTGTGTAGACTCTTGATTACCATATGTAAGTGTAGTAAAGTCCGCTTTTTTGACTACCAACTAAGTGTAGGGTTTATTAGTGTTCTATTAGTGTTGTGGTGTGTAGACTCTTGATTGCCAAAAGTGTAGTAAAGTCCACTTTTTTGACTACCAACTAAATGTAGTGTTTATTAGTGTTCTATTAGTGTTGTGGTGTGTAGACTCTTGATTACCAAAAGTGTAGTAAAGTCCGCTTTTTTGACTACCAACTAAGTGTAGGGTTTATTAGTGCTCTATTAGTGTTGTGGTGTGTAGACTCTTGATTACCAAAAGTGTAGTAAAGTCCGCTTTTTGACTACCAACTAAGTGTAGGGTCTACTAGTGCTCTACTACTGTTGTGGTGTGTAGACCCTTGATTACCAAAAGTGTAGTAAAGTCCACCTTTTTGACTACCAACTAAGTGCAGTGTCTGGTAGTGTTCCACTAGGGTTGTGGTGTGTACACCCTGGACTACCAAAAATGTAGTAAAGTCCACCCTCTTGACTACCAACTAAGTGTAATGTGTGGTAGTGTTTCATTAGTGTTGTGGTGTGTGCAGTTTTGATCATCAAAAGTGTAGTAAAGTCCGCTTTTTTGACTACCAACTAAGTGTATTGTTTATTAATGTTTCATTAGAGTTGTGGTGTGGCAATTTTGATTGTCAAAAGTATAGTAAAGTCCGCTTTTTTGACTACCAACTAAGTGTACTGTTTGGTAGTGTTTCATTAGGGTTGTGGTGTGTACAATGTTGGCTACCAAAAGTGTAGTAAAGTCCGCTTTTTTGACTACCAACTAAATGTAGTGTTTATTAGTGTTCTATTAGTGTTGTGGTGTGTAGACTCTTGACTACCAAAAGTGTAGTAAAGTCCGCTTTTTTGACTACCAACTAAGTGTAGTGTTTGGTAGTGTTTCATTAGGGTTGTGGTGTGTACACTCTTGATTATTAAAAATGTAGTAAAGTCCGCTTTTTTGACTACCAACTAAGTGTATTGTTTATTAATGTTTCATTAGAGTTGTGGTGTGGCAGTTTTGATTATCAAAAGTGTAGTAAAGTCCGCTTTTTGACTACCAACTAAGTGTACTGTTTATCAATGTTTCATTGGTGTTGAGGTGTGTACAATTCCAATTACCAAAAGTGCAGTAAAGTCCGCATTTTTGACTACCAACTATATGTAGTGTTTATTAGTATTTCATTAGTGTTGTGGTGTGTACAATTCTGATTACCAGAAGTGGAGTAAACTCCGCTTTTTCGACTACCAACTAAGTGTAGTGTTTGGTAGTGTTTCATTAGGGCTGTGTTGTGTACACTTTTGATTACCAAAAGTGTAGTGAAGTCCGCTTTTTTGACTACCAACTGAGTGTAGTGTTTATTACCATTTCATTAATGTGGTGGTGTGTACACTTTTGCTTACCAGAAGTGTAGTAAATTCCGCTTTTTTGACTACCATCTAAGAGTAGTGTTTTCATTAGTGTTCAACTAGGCATTTCCTAATCAATGTTCGCATTTTTGACTACCAACAAAAGTGTACCTTTGGTTACCAAACATTGTAGTAAACTTACATATTTCATTAGCAAATCCGAAGTCTCCTTGATTAGTAAGCAGGTTCCCCCTTCCCCACAGCCTCTCAACAAGACCACAATAATACATCTATACTACCTTTGAGGCTAATGGACTGCTACCTAATGGATCCACCTGAGCTTGGAGATCATGGCGAGAATTGGACCAACTATGGGAGTTGGGTCCTCAAAGCCATAGACATAGAAGGCTCGATAGGTATCCTACTGGGGTCTGAAACATGACCAAGGCATCCTAAACAGCTTGAAGGACATGGCCCAGGATGGGCACCTCAATCTGATGAGGAATGAGATGAAGTTGCAGTCTGGCAAACTGCCGACAACATGTGGCAACAATGGGCTGCAATGGCCCACCATCTTATTATTTCGGGTCTACCTGACTTGATTCTAATGCTATGTATGCATTTAGAAACCCCTTGCGAGACGTTCACCTACCTTGAGAATCGCTATGGTCAAATTCCGAGACCTGAAAGTTTGAAGGTCATTGACAAAGCTTCACAACAGTGCAACTTGCCATCCGAGCAGTGTGCGACTGCTAAAAGTGCTCAGAACATCTTCAACAGCCACAACAAACCAGAGAAACCATCTAGTGAAGAAGCGAGCTTCTGAGACAGCCCGGACAACTGTGCTGAGACCAAATCTAGGTATCTAACGCCTGAGATTGAGGTCATAGACATGCAGCAGGTAGAACTTTACCTACCACTGGTTGAAGTTGGGACCATCAACTTGAAACAGCCAGACGAATGCATTCATACTGGAGTTGCTAGCATGAGCATTCCAGCAAACACTGTAGCTGCCAAGCAGCCTACAGTGGTCCTACACAAATGTACTGAGATTGCCTATGGGCCCATGGTGCCAGAGGCTACAATCATAGACGTACAGAGTCAGGTGGCAGGAAGCTGCACAGCAAACTTGAACGAGCACGAAGGAGACCACACTGAGACTCCAACTGGGTACCTGAAACCCAAGGTGGAAATCATAGACATGCGGCAGGTGGCTGACAACCTACTGGCAACTGAAGTTGGGGTCACGAATGCAAAACGGCATGATGAACATGTGCACACACTCAAAGTGCCTGATGAGAGGAGTCAGTGCATGACCAATGAGGTTGTGGAGAACTGAAAGGTACCAGAGTCAAGTTCTGAGGCAGCAGAGCCTGCAGATAACATGTCCAGACCTGCCAGTGGTCATTCTATGGAAGATGTACCATGAACACTGGTTGAAGAGAACCAGCGCACCTGGACACCAGACTCGAAGCTGCAGTTGCAGCAATTATACTCATTTTTATTTGAATGTTTGGTATACTATTTCTTTTGAGTTCCATATTCCTCACCCCTTCCTGATCACACAGTGGAGCTTCAGGGGGTGTGTTGGAGTTTGAATCACCCCTGTGTGATACCTTAATTTGGTGCAAGTTTCATGTGATTACATAAGTGCTTAGAGTGCACATAGTACTACACTTTTGGTACTATTCCCTTAGTAGTTGAGTCACTACTGAGGCTGCCTACAGCCCTTTTCTACACCCCTATAATAGTATCCACATTGCAAATGCACCTTCACAAACTAACATAAATGTTTTGTAGTCTGGGCAGCAGGTGTTGGTCGCAACAAGCACAAATGGTCTTGCCTGGCCTGCAAGGACAGCAAGTGGTGAGATGCCTGCTTTGCTCAATGACATGTGAAAAGTATCCTACATCAAGACAATGTCAAGCACCTCCTCTCCCCTCCACTTTGCCCTTGGAGTTCCCTGACCTGACCTGACTTGAGCCCACCAGCTCACAACCTTTTAGCAGATCTCCCAGAACTCAAACTTCATGGCACACAGTACATGCCACAGGTGGCTGCCCCTGATACTGATAACTATGATGTTTTTCAACTTGACTGGGATGCCATTGACCATGACCAACTCTATGTACTGAGTGCACATGATGAACAACTAACAATGATGGCTAGCAACTTGGCAGGGTGGTTAGCTGATGGAGAAGATCTGATTTGTTCAGATGAAGATGGATCAAATTCCCCTGATGTTGAAGGCAAAGATTTTGATCCAGGTCAGTAACACCAGACTGTATGGCAAGGGGGGATTATACTGATTGCATTTGGCAAATCTACAGAGCTGCTTCAGCCAGGTGCAACCTGCCTGGCCCAGTGTGGTGATACCACACCTCCAAATGCTACATGGTTTCCATGGCCAGATAAGAAGGTACATCTATTCTGTAGTCATGGCTTTCTCTTCTCACTGACACTAATCAATAGACATGCATCCTCAACATTCTGTGGCACCTCCCATGCTCTTTATTCTTGGATGTGCAACTTCAAGTCATCCTCTGGGGACTTTCTGTCCTCAGTGTCAATAATGTCCCCTCCACCAGGATACTCAAAGATATTGACAGTGTTCTCCAGTCTCAGTATGGTATCCTGTCAGTCCACTATCAAGGTGCTCTGGGCCACATCTATTATGTTAATCACCTGCCTTCCATCATCACACAAGTAAGTCAAACATACAACATGCACTTACGTAGTAAACTGATAGTGTCAACCTATACAGGAGATGGCTAACCTGCATCTCTGCCCACACATCTGCCATTATCCTGAAGATGCAGGCAGCTGACTTGACCAACCCTGGCAAGCATCAAGATGGTTGTATGAAATTGATCCCACCATTGCCATGCCTATGATATGCAAGGGCCAGCAAGATTTCTATGTTTTTGAACTGATGAAGTTGATGGATGGTACAGTCATTGTTCCCAAGCATTGGTACACCAAACTGTCTACTCCAGGTTCCCCTTCCTCCAACTTTGAGTATTGGGGTCATGTGTGGCGAGCTCACCCTGTTGTGAGCGACCACACACATGGATATGTTGTCCACATGTATGAGACTATGGAGGTGCAGGTGAGTCAATTCCTTCTCTCATTCCTGCACCTGCTCCAAACCTACATATCAGATGGATGGTCAACCAGACCCATGCAATATCATAGGTGAGTACTGGCTTAAGTTTTTGCTTGCACTCATTGAAGCCACACCACAGGTTTGATAGAGATGAGAGGATGCAGTGTCCTCCCATGGACATTGACTAACCCTGCAGTCAGCAATAGGTGGCATATGCTAGCACAGGGACACCATGTCCTCAGTTACATGATATGGCTCTACTGTGACAACACATCTGGCAACACATCAAAGAAATGGAATAAGCACAACTTGTTTCTTTTCACAGCAGCTGGACTCCCCTGTGTTATGGTCCATAAAGAGAGTAGTATTCATTTTCTTGCCACATCTAACATTGCCCCCCCTTTAGGGATGCTTGATGGAATTATGGATCAACTCGAGTAAGTCATATTTCAACCTATTTGCCCTCCACAATCCTCATTGCATGGAGCTGCAGATATGCCCAAATGCATGGCATCTGGGCATGGGATATTGAAGCAAGGGAGATGGCTCTCATCATACCTGCCATCTTGGTGATGCTTGGTGACAATCCAATGCAAAGTGAACTTGCATGCCATGTGGGCTTGCAGGGTAAATACTTTTGTCATAATTGTTGGGTCCATGGGGCAGGGGTGGATTCAAGTCAATGCCCAGATCTCGCAGGTGTAGCAGTCACAAATTCCAATGATGATGCCCATTCCATTCAAATGGGATCAGTTGCAACTGACTCAGGCAGATCTCTTCACAGAAATGTCACACATCAGTCAAAATGCAAGGGCTGCTGCTCTGAGACAATGCAAGATCTTGTGGATCGAGTCAAGATGCTTTCTTGGAGTATGTGCCCCATTTGTTGACACATTTAGACTGATATCTTATGATCCTCGAGGCCAACCCACCCCGCACATGCCAAGATACGGTAAATAAGCTGCATAGTATGTTCCACGAGGTCACCAGCAGCAAGGGCAAGACACGATATATCAAGATGAAGACGGACACAGGCATCAAGGACACATATATGGATGTATTTGTCAAGTGCATCCTCAAACATGTGAAAGGTATCCGTGCAGGATCGGACAGATATACTGAGGTGGTTAGCATGATCACTCAAGGCTGACCAGTTGAACAGTTCATGAGTCCTGTATGGAGGATTAAAGGTACAGGCCCTCTGCGAAGGTCAGGCAGTTTCTTCACTCATTCATTTCAGGCCTCAATCCCCATCAAGACACCCCAGTGGAGATTCTCCATGTCATATTACTTGGTTTTCTGAAGTACTTCTGGTGCAATGCAATCTCTAGGCTAAACAATGCTCAGAAGGTAGAGCTTCAGGTCTGGCTGGCATCATTTGATGTTACAGGGCTTGGCATCCCTCCATTGGCTGGCCAAACTTTGGTTCAATATGCTGGATCACTCACTGGACAAGATTTCCACACTATTTTGCAGGCAGCACCATTTGTACTTTACAACCTCATTCCCCAGGAATGCTATGAAGCATTCCTTGCATTATCTGCTCTCATTCCCCTCATTTGGCAGCCATGCATTGACAACATCGATGAGCACCTGGTACATATCACACATACACTTTGTGCATTGACTAACATATGTTTAGGCCATCCTGCAAGTTGCAATTGACCACTTCCTGAACTGCACAGCACATTGGACACTGCAGTGGTTCAATAAACTGAAATTTCACATTATTTGCCACTTGCCCGACCACATTCAATGTTTTGGACCAGCAATCTTGTTTGCTACAGAAGGGTTTGAATCTTACAATGCCATCATCCATGATCACAGTATTCACAGTAACAGACAAGCACCATCCTGGGATATTGCCCACAGAATGGCCTGATGTCATCATGTCTGCCACCTCTTGTCTGGTGGTAAATTTCATGCTTGGGGGCCCATGTCCACTGAACTTCCCTATAGCAATGACAAACAAGATTGGCTTATGCCAGGTTCTGGGGTCGAGTCACTGGTCAACATCAACATCCCATCATTCCACAATGTCATTGCAGATTACTTTGGGCTTATTGATGAGCCACTAACCCTTGAAGCTGGTGAGTTTATCTTTGTGACTTCATGCAATTGGATTTAGAGTCAAATGGATGTCAGGATCATGCATGCATGACAAGACATGACCCCAACCCCTTGAGAAGACAATGACAGCATTGCGAGCTCCATATGCACTGCAACATGTCAAGCACTGTCTTTATCAAACCTGTCAGTCCATGGCCACATCAAGCAGTGAAACATGTTGACTTGGAGACTTTGTGTTTGTGCAAGACCCACATGCAGCCAGTTCAACACTCCCCCTCATTGGATGCCTCCATGAACGTCTTCAGATTTGTCACTCACCAGCCCAACAGCACAACCGAGCCAATTGGATATTGCTTGAAACATTTGAAGTGACTGGCTCAGCTGACATTTATAACCTGCTGCGGATACAAGCTTTGAGTTGGGTTGTGCTACCAGTCGTGGCAAGTTGGATGCTTGTTGTAATCGAGTACTGGATTCTGCATATGTTTTTCATGCAAGGCCCTTACATGTTGTGTTAACATTCAGCACAATTGTGCAAGACATCAATGTACTGGTTTGGCTGCAGTATCAGTTGATGAGGAACATGAGAAAACTACAAAGACCACACAACAAATTGAGCACCTCGTCCCCTCTGACCTCATACTAAACACTGCACAGATGCACAATGCTACCCACATGCAACAGTTCCATACTCAAGTCCAACAGTTTATCCACACAGGTGCAGCAGCAGAGCTCAATGCTCAGAAAATCAAGATGCTGAAAACCTCAAAAGCCAACCCTGCAAGACAGCCACCTATGAGTCCATCCATGGCAGTACCATTGCACTTTATTAATGTGTTTCATTGGACTGGGAAGTGCACATTTTCCTTTCAAATGATTGACTGACCCACAGACATGATGTGCAGACACTTGACATCTGTGCCCATAACAAGTGGTGAGTCTTGATTGTCACAATGTTGTGTGAAATTATCCAGGGCCCATGTAATTTTTTTGACACTGTTTGGTCAACCCCAACAGTGCAAACACATATAAGACAAGTCCCTTCATAGCCTTTTTTTCATGGGTGCAACCAAGTTATCCATGTCACAGCAACATACACATGGTGACTATTATGCCGACTTCAAAGATTTGGGAAGTAGTTTCCCAACACACCAGAGCACAACAGTAGGATCATATTGTCAGTCTGGGTGCAACATTTAATGTGTGTACAGGGACACCATGCCCTTATCAGGGAAGTGCAGCACACATGATGACAATGTCTGTTGCATCGCAGGGGGTGCCTGATGCATTGGGATCTCCAGTACTGGACTCTAGGCCACATTGGCACTCTGCAGGTATGCTTCATTTGACCAACCCCAATGCAATACTCAGTTGTTGCATCCAAAGGGACATCAGGGACATTGCAGCCCTTTCCATTGAATGTGACACAGGTGATGATGCCTGATGTGTCTCGTGTGTCACCCAATGTTTTGGGTTCTGATGTGTTGTGTCCAGCTTCTCAGCCAGTTTATGAAGGTGGGGATGACTGGCAAAGTACTATAGCACCTGAGGATGAGTCTCAAGGCTTGTTTTCATATGAGTGTGGTGACAAGGATCTCCCATAACCTCAGGTGATGGACCCATTTTCTCTGAAGTATTGTGCAGGGAAACCAAGCACTCAGAAGATCATGTCAAGCATCTGAAGTTGTGGGCCCAGAAAGTTGCAACCAAATTTGGACTCAAGGCTTCTCAGTTTTCAGAGCTCAGCATGTTTATTTGTGTAAGTCACACTCTTTCATCTCCTCATCATTCTGATATTTGTCTGCATGCCCAGCTTGGGAAGAACCTGGACACTGGTGATCTCCGCATGCATATTTGGCAGCTAGCAATTGGCTACAGGCTTTACAGTGGTTTTCAAAAGTCTGTGAAAAACTCAAAATCAGGTTTGTGCTCTGGGGGGTGGACCCCAGAAGCAGCCCTAGACAGATTTAGTACTTAGTGATTTAGCTAATACTTACTGTGCATGGAACACCACAATGGTGTGCTGGAGGGGTGGGGTGTTAGGTGACTCAATGACTGGGGGAGGCTGGGATCCAGGGAGGGTATATGTTGGCTGGAGGAGGTTGGGGGTGTGTTGTGTGCATGGGGGAGGGGGGAGGGGGGTTGCTTTGCATGCATGGGGGAGGGGGGAGGGGGGTGCTTTGCATGCATGGGGGAGGGGGAGGGAGTGTGTTGCATGCATGGGGGAGGGGGAGGGGTTGCATTGCATACATGGGGGAGGGGGAGGGAGTGTGTTGCATGCATGGGGGAGGGGGAGGGGGTTTGTATTGGGTGGGTAGGGGAGGGGGAGGGGGAGGGGGGTGTGTTGGGTGGGTGGGGGAGGGGGAGGGGTGTGTGTTGGGTGGGTGGGGGAGGGGGAGGGGGTGTGTTGGGTGGGTGGGGGAGGGGGAGGGGGTGTGTGTGGTGGGTGGGGGAGGGGGAGGGGGTGTGTTGGGTGGGTGGGGGAGGGGGAGGGGGTGGGTGGGTGGGTGGGGGAGGGGGAGGGGGTGTGTGGGTGGGTGGGGGAGGGGGAGGGGGGTGTGTTGGGTGGGTGGGGGAGGGGGGGGGGGGGGATGGGGGTGTGGGGTGGGTGGGGGGAGGGGGGAGGGGGTTGTGTTGGGTGGGTGGGGGAGGGGGGAGGGGGTGTGTTGGGTGGGTGGGGGAGGGGGAGGGGGTGTGTTGGGTGGGTGGGGGAGGGGGAGGGGGTGTGTTGGGTGGGTGGGGGAGGGGGAGGGGGTGTGTTGGGTGGGTGGGGGAGGGGGAGGGGGTGTGTTGGGTGGGTGGGGGAGGGGGAGGGGGTGTGTTGGGTGGGTGGGGGAGGGGGAGGGGGGTGTATAGGGCAGGTGGGGGAGGGGGAGGGGGTGGTGTGGGGAAGGTGGGGGAGGGGGTACCTGGGGATGGTGGGGGAGGGGTTAGGTTACTCACCCTCACCATCCCCAAGCACTACATCCCCCACTCAAGTATCCCATCCCCCTCCCCCTCCCCCAACTTCCAAGCACACCCACTCCCCCTCCCCCTCCCCCACTTGCATCTGCATATAATTCTGCCTCAAGTCTGCTTCAAGTGATGTTTAGAGCTGATATTAATCACCATCAGTCACTGTCAAACACAATGTGTGCAATGAAGTGTCTGGTTGCAGTCTGACAGACATCAGACTTACATCCCTGTCAATGTAAACCTGATTGTGTCTACAGGGTGGCTGTGTAGAAGTTCAAATGCACCAGAAAGGGTGGACTACAACAGAAGGGGATTCACCCCTGACATGCTGAATCATCCAGCATACTTCTCAAGGCATGATTAAGACATAATCAGACAGATGTTTGGCACCCAAAGGGGAACTGCCATCCTCCAACAAATGGCAAGAAATCATGCCATAGTGACAGCAAATGAGACTGCAAGGGAAGGGGAATACCCTTCTGGAGGGAACAGAAGGCAGGGAGAAAGACACAGACCCCCCCAGCTGAAACCCATATGAGGGGAATGCCCCCAACAATGATAATCACGTGGATAACCCTTGAGGATACTACAGAGGGGGACCCCCCAGTGGAGGATTCCCCAGAGGTGGTCCTCCTGAAGGTGATGACCCCAATGATAAAGATGATGATATGGATATCATCAGAGGGAACATCCCCCAAGTTGGCAATCACCCTGTGATACAGGGTTATTGACCCAACTATTTAAGGGGATATACCCCAGGAAATACAAGATATATGGAATTTATGCAGAACAGATATGTTCAGTGCATTTGGGAACAAGTCAGTCTACCAATGGGCCAAGTTGGGCCAGAGGTGAAAGCTATGATCCCACTGAAGCCTGGAAAGTATGGAGGTCAGGGTGACCTGGAAAAATTCAATGACTGGCTAGGCCAGATATTGAAGTACTTCCATACATTTAAGATTATGGGACTAGATCATGATGAGGATTGCATTCTGTACACCAGATTATTTTTGGAGGGACTAGCCTCCCAATGGTGTGACCAAGAAGTCAAATCACCAAACCAACAAGTTCAATGATGGTCCTTTGAAGACCTGATATGTGGATTATTCAAAAGATGCCACAAATTTATGACACCCATGCCAAGACATTACCATGACTAATTATGCAGTATTTTTAACTAGTGCCTTTTAGTGTATGGTAATGGGACCCAAGAAATATGAACATGCATTCCCATGGCCAAGTGACCTCATGATCATTACCCAATATATCATTATTATACCTTTATATGGTTAGTCAGCATGGTGCTGGTTGCCCAACAATGGCACATTAGCATGCTTTGTCAGATGGTCTGTTTGGCATGTTAATGACAAGTTAATAGGTATTAAAATTCTACTAATGAGGCTCAAGGTCAATTATACTGTACTTCCAATGGCATTTCAATAATACTTGGACAGTGTTCATGGTACTCAATATGCTTATAATTGCTGTATCTACTAACTGTGACATGGGATACAGTCATGGTAATACCAGATCATGCAGAGGGTACTGGTTAGTAGGGGAGCATCCAAGCATGTCATGTTCCTGGAACACCATCTCCAAGGCTCCATGATATAAAGATCCCAATATGCCATCCTGTTGTCCTGTTGTATGAGGAGCTGGCTGGAATATATTTGCAAAAGCACTGAGACTTCTTGATGCAATGGTGAGAACTGATTTCAATGCAGGGAAGTTTGAACAGTAGGTGTTGCTGTCATGAGGCTTGATGGTGCCACAGAAGATGCTTTGATAGAAACCTGTGGATCAATTACACACAGAATATTATTAGATATGCCAGAAATACAAATAATGTGGAGCATCCACTTACTGAGTGCATACTCACACATATCAATCAATCTTCTGGTGCCAAGTTCAGCAAGTCTAAGTCAAGACAAAGGGGGAGGACCTGACATGGAGTGAGCCAAATACACCCTGGGAATAGAGCTGTTATTAATGCAGCTTACAGGCCATAGAAAAGATGCCATAGGAAAACCAAGGGTGCTGGAGGTGGGAATTAGAGGCAGCAGGTTGCATAAGCCAAGGGGACATTGACAATGTTGCAGCTGCATGCACACTTGGGTAAGGCAGGGTCCATGGCAAGAAGAGCATTGGTTTGAAGTTTGAATGCAGGCATTGTGAGTTGCTAGTGCAGTAGGGGTTAGTAACCTTCATGGTCACAGCCTCATAGGATACAACCTTGTTACATGACATGATAATGATGCTGTCATGCTTGACACCATTCTTAATGATCAAATCAGTAACACCAGTAGCTGCATTGGCAAAGGTGGGGATGCCATAACCAACTTGGTCAGAGGTCATGGCCATTGGACCGGGGAGCGGGTGTCTTGGGAGCGAGAGGGGGGAGGTCACGTGACCGGGTGTCAGGGGTCAGAGCAGTAGTAGCAAAGTGGCGAAAGCCGAGAGCAGCAGTCAACAGTCACACGCAGTCTATAGTATAGCAGGCATCGGGTTGTACACTCTGGCGTTCCCATCTGGTGACGAGAGAGGAATCCGAACCTCTAGGCGGCGAGTAACAACAGACCCAATCTCACTACGCATGGTGGCGTCACTTAGAGGCATCGAACAAGAATATCAGAGCGAGGACAACGAACCAACCTCGGAGAGTAGCGTCGCAGAGTCACTGGCATCAGGCGAGTACACGGCAGCACTGGGAACTGGCAGAAGGAGACGGCGCGGTTCACAAGCACTACCACTGGTAACGGAGACGGACACACAGCAGTACGCGGCAGAAAATAGTTCGGAATTCAGATTGAAGCCAGCCGTCTTCACGACACCAACAGCGACATACGTGTACCAAACGCAGGGAATACGACCAGCGACGCCCCCATCTCCAACACCTAGAGCGACACAACATGACAGACGTCGCAGACCAACAGTCATGCAGCTGCCGCACGCACAAATAGGACCAGGATTAGTTCCCCCAGCGCAGACACAAAGCATGTATGGTGGAGTCATGCTGGAATCGGCGAAAATAATACCCCTGTTCCACGGAGACTACGGCAACAAAGAGGAGCCAACGGAATGGTTCGCTCAGTTCCAACTGTCAGTACCGGACTCATGGTCGGAAACGAGGAAAGTAAACCGCTTCGAACTCCAGCTAGCACCAGGAAGCTATGCAGACAAGTGGTTCGTGGACCTACTGTCAGAGGACAAGAGGGACATGGGAAGCTTGAAGGCGGCATTTATGAAAAGGTGGCCACCGACGAGGCGGCCCAAGCTGACGAGGGTACAGCAACGGGAATGGATTAGGGATCAGGTGTTGAAAGAGGAGGAGGTAGGAGAGTGGATGGAAGAAGGGAGAGCAGGAGACTACGGACACGTCCTATGGGCCGAGAAAGTCAAACGATTAGCGCTGAGCATGGGAGATGCCAATGGAACACTCATCGTATGCGCGGTAGAGGGAGCGCCGCAAGTGCTCAGGGACGAACTCGATGAAGACTACTCGAGCTGGGAAGAGTTCGTAACAGCAGTACGGAAAGTCAAGGTGGAGAAGCTCAGGTGGAACAGGGAGAAGCAAACCAAAGAGCGAGCAAGGGATCAGGCGGTGAACACTCTGTTGCAGCAGCAAATGGCCAATCTAAGCGTCCGCGTCACAAACCCGAGCACGAGAGGGTTCGCACGACCAGCAGCGGCATATCAAACACAGGGACAGGTCAGCGCAGTAGCACCGCAAGGGTTGGCTGCACAGGGAACAAGTTTCAACAACGCCGGGTTGACGTACCCGAGGAACGCAATAGCACCACGCCCGCCATTAACGAGATCGCAAATACTCGAGAAGGCGAACACTCTCCCACGCAGACCAGACACGGAAACTGGAAGGCGTCAGTATGAAGCAGATGTGGAGGCATGGCATAGGACGTACGGGTACGAGATCCCACCAGCGCTAGAAAGGCCGTACCCTTTGAAGCCGGGGACGGCAGCAGCAGGAGCAGGCGAATGTTTCAACTGTGGACTAGTCACAGACCCTCCCCACGTCGGCAGCACGTGCACAACAAGGGAAACTCTCAAACCGCATGAAACACGCTGGCGACAGCTGGTAGCAGCCATGATAAGAAGAGCAACGCAAGTGCGAACGGGAGCGCCGCAAACGAGCTATGGATGGTCAGCGAATCAAGGGGTTGCACAAGGGAACCAGCCTACGACAGGAGTACACACCATAACGCAATGGGATGAGTGGCAGAGAGGAGGACAAGGGGAGTACGGAAATGGATGGGAGTGGACGCAGGAGGAAAACGACTTGGGGCTACAGACAGTGACGGATCAACTGTAGTCCCAGGAAAGGATCCGAAAGCGGAGGAGCCGGGAAATGGAGAGAGAAAGGAGGAACCGCCAGTCGACAATAGCACTAACATAGGAATGCGCACCAATACAGTCACTGATGTCTACATGGTGGACGCGAAGGGAAAGCCGATCAGCACGCACAAAAGTCATCCATTCTGGGCAGTAACGAGTCTAGAGGGCCCGCAAGGAGAGCGCGTAAGGTTTTTGGCGATGGTCGACAGCGGCGCGATGATAAACGCGATAGACTCAGAGGCGTACCAGAGGATAGCAAGGAGGTTGGGCGACCTAAGTCCGTTGGCACAGGTGCTGCGAATGGCAGACGGGTCAGTGGTACCTTCGGAAGGAACGTGGTCGGGCGAAGTACAGTGGGGACCGGCAAGAATAGAGACATCATTCGAAGTCTTCCCAAGCGGAGGATCGTGGAGGATGCTGGTGGGGAAACCACTGTTGGACAGCGCGAAAGCGATCCACGACTACGGGACAGACTCCATCCAACTACCATGGAGAAACAAGCAGTACAGGGTTGAAAACCATGCAGGAAGAGCCATACCAGCGTCGGTTCTACCCACAAGGGTACAGCAAGGGGGCGGAGAAAAAGAACAGGAACGCATGGGGGAGAAGGTGGGAGAAGGAGAGGAGAGGAGCAGAGTAGCGGGAGAGCAGGGTGCAGTGGGCATAGGACAGGTGACGGCGGAAGGAGACGGGGACAGTAGAGACGGAGAGGAAAGAGGGGAACTATTGGTCGAGATGAGGGAGGAGACGGGGGACGATGACGAAGAGGTGTTCACGAGGTTAACGGAAAAAGGCCCGTTCTACCCCCCTAGGGTGAAAAAGGTGGTGGAGACGGTCCAGTACGGGAACTTACCAGCACATGAGCTCAAGCAAGCACAAGAGCTAGTGGCGGAGTTCGCAGACACATTCACGCTGTCGGTGAAAGAGGTCAAGCCGGTGGACTTCATAGAGTTCAGGCTGGACGTACCAAAAGACGCTAAGTTTCCCTTAAAAGTACATCAGAAACCACTAACGCAAGCCCAAAGGGAGTGGTATCTACCGATACTGAACGAGTTCAACGAGGCGGGAATACTGCGAGACATCAGATCAGATGAGGTCAAAGCGGTACACCCGACAGTGCTAGCACAAAAGGCGCATGGAGCGCCGGGGCTAACGATGGACGAGATCAGGTGGATGGTGGAGGAACAGTGCGTACAGAACGGGGAGCAACCAAACCCGGAACTGCCACCGAAGCAAGCGAAGCCAACGATCGAACGTAAGCCAGAAGGAAGACCCAAGTGGAGGGTGTGCCAGAACTTCATGGAACTCAACAAGATAACGACGGTAGCACCAATGTTGCAAGGGGATATCAGAGCGAAGCAACAACGGTTAGCAGGACACAAGTACGTCTGTGTCGTGGATCTAGCATCAGGTTTCTACGCAATAAGGGTGAAGAAGGAAGACCAACCCTACCTGTGCATATACACAGAAGGACGGGGATTCCAGTGCTATCAAAGAATGCCGATGGGTCTTACGGGGGCACCAGCGTGCTTTTCGGACATGACGAGCGCGGCATTCAGAGACGTCGCGGTAGAACTGGGGCTGGAAACGTTCGTAGACGACAACGGGATGGCAGGAAACGAATTCACGGAGTTGCTGGGACGAGTACGCAAGTTCCTGTCCAAATGCCGAGAAAAAGACCTGTCGCTATCGCCGCCGAAAACAAAGCTGTTCTTCCAGGAGGTCGTGTTCGGAGGGTCAAGAGTAGGCGAAGCAGGAATCAGGCCAGACATAGCCAAACTAGAGGCCATAGCTAAGTGGAAGGCACCGAATACGCTGTTAGAGCTGATGCGGTTCCTAGGGTTAATGGGGTATTTCAGAACGTTAATCAAGGATTATGCACGGATAGCGGCACCACTGACGGACCTGCAGAGAAACTTAGACCTACCAGACCCAGCGATGAAAGCAGGAAAGAAACGGTACCGACAGTACCTGCGCGACCGGGCACTGGACAGATACTGGACGCAGCGGCACACGAAGGCGTTTCTGAAGTTGAAGCAACTACTAGTGACGGAACCAGTACTGCGCGCACCAAAGTTTGATGGAACACCATTTATTCTGACAACAGATGGGTGCAAGGACGGATTTGGCGCAGTATTGTCACAAAGGTTCAAAGTGGCAAAGCAAAATGGGGAAGAGGTCACAGTGGTATGCCCAGTGGGATACGCGTCGAAGAGGACGTCGACGGTGGAGGAGAGGTACAAACCATACATCCTAGAGTTCGCAGCACTCAAGTTCGGCTTTGACCACTTCAGCGACACGGTGTGGGGGTTTCCGGTAGAGGTCAAAACTGACTGTATAGCACTCAGGGACACGCTGTGCAGCGATCGCTTGTCAACGGTACACGCGAGGTGGAGAGACGGAATATCGGCATACCAAATCACGGAGATACGGCATAGACCAGGCAAAACTAATGCAGCAGCGGATGCACTAAGTCGCATGCATGCGGGTCGACCGGCAGAACCGGGGGATGGTAGCACCTGGACGGTCAGCGAGGACTGGGAGTCAACAAAGGGCCTCGTAAATGACTTGTTCACGGTAGAGCAGGAGACCGTCATCACACAGTTAAGGAACAGATTCGCTAACGAACCGTTGTTTGCAGAAGTCGTAGAAGCCATCACTAGGCTGGACAAAAACGACGACAGTCGGGAGCAAAGACGGGCGAGGCATAGAGCAGAGGGATACTGCATCAAGAACGGAAAGTTATGGCGTACAGCATCACCCAAGTCCCTCAGAGCTCGACCAGAGGTCGAATGTGTAACGCAGGAGGAAGCAATCGAATTAGCAAAACGAGAACACAGCGAAAACGGACATTGGGGTAGGGACTTGGTAAAACTACGACTGATGGATCGAATATATAGCCCACGACTCGACCTGTCAATCGTACAAGCATTGCATCAATGCCCGCAATGCAAGAACTTTGGAACCACGAACCTGCACGCGCTACTGTACCCAATAACGAGGCGACACCCGTTCGAGCTACTGGTCGCGGATTACCTGAGTTTGCCGAAGGGCAAGGGTGGTTATCACATGGCACTGCTAGTGATGGATACGTACTCACAGTACGTATGGGGGTTCAAGTTGAAAACCCACGGCACGGCGAAGACCACAATAGACGGACTGCAGACGATCAGGAGAATGTTCAAAACCCCCGAAGTGTTCATGACGGACGGAGGGTCGCACTTCAACAACGGAGAGGTTAGGGCATGGTGCGAGGCAAATAACGTGGAGCAACGGGTGGTATCGGCATACGCACCGTGGGTCAATGGCCTAGTAGAGAACGCTAACGGGAAGTTGCTAGGTCGACTGAAGCGAATGTGCAGCCCAGAAGTGGGAGAGGATGGAGAGGAATCGCCGAAGGCTGCAGAGGTACCAGCAGCATGGCCAATGCACTTTGACGAAGCGATACAACAACTGAACGAACGTATCGTGCCAGCGTTCCAGCTGTCACCCAAGGAACTGCTACTGGGGTTCGTGGTGAACACGGTCAGGACACCCACGGGAGAGGCGGAAGGAGAGTTGGAGAAAGGGGAAGTGGAGGTGCAACTGGCGTATGTGGAGCAGCAGAGACTGGATGGGGAGGGCCAAGCAGCGAGGCATGCAGTCAAGAGGAAGGTCGCGTTCGATCGAAGGGTCCTAGCTTCGAGAGCAGGAGAAGTGGTGTTCAAGAAAGGGGACCTCGTCCAGGTGTACGACAGCGCATTAGACTTCACCATGGCCAGTGCAAGCAAACTGCTACCAAGATGGTCAGCACCGCGACGGGTCGTGGACAGAGTCGGAAACTCGTACAAGGTCGAAACGCTGGAAGGGTTCCCAGTAGGGGGAATGGTACACGCGCGGAGGTTGAGGTTGTTCGTGCCAAGAGCAGGATCGGCGCTAGAGGAGTTGCAGGAGATGGAGAGAGAGGAGAGGGAAAGACGAAGTGGGGGAGACGAGCAGGAAAACGATGAAGACGACGGTGGGTGGACAGACGAAGAAGGTGACGGCGAGTAGCAAACCCGGAGGTTTGCCTTGTTGCAGGGGGGGCACATGGACCGGGGAGCGGGTGTCTTGGGAGCGAGAGGGGGGAGGTCACGTGACCGGGTGTCAGGGGTCAGAGCAGTAGTAGCAAAGTGGCGAAAGCCGAGAGCAGCAGTCAACAGTCACACGCAGTCTATAGTATAGCAGGCATCGGGTTGTACACTCTGGCGTTCCCACCATAACAGGTGAAGCAGGTTCAGTTTGGTCAGATTCAGCAAATGCATATTGGACTGCCTTTGAAATGGACAAATAAATGTCACAGAAAAGGCCCTCTTGGACAAGATAGTAATCAAGAGCTTACCTTTGCTATGATTTTCGGAGTGTACTGGAAGATATCTGCAAGCCAAACAAACTGTTAAATATATGTGCACATTGGTGGGGAGGCAGGAATGCACCAGAGTTAGCTGAAACATACTCCTTGTGGGCCTGCATGGCACACTATGGCACTTTTGTGAGATCCATCATCTGCATGACATCAACTGTCAACTGTGCTCATCTTCACCCAGCATAAAAAACTGAGCATACTTTGGTAATTTACTGGGATGGACTTGAGGCATGGCTGGAATTTGTGCAAGGTAGCTATGTTGCAGGCAGATTGGAGAGCAGTGCCCAACATCAGATGCTGAAATACAATGCAGGTGAGCAAACTCCTTGTAAACATCAAGAGCTGGGGGGGCATATGGTAATACCATCCACACAATCTATGACAGGCAGTCAGTAAAATAATGCTGAAATGAACAATGATGATATTATAACCACATCTATAGCATGGTCTAATTGTAGGGCAGATAACACAGGACTTTCATGATATCATATACTCACTGTGGTGGGGGAAGGGCTTGAAATATGGTGGAATGCTAATAAATCTCATAGCAGGGATCCACTGGTTCTAGAAGGAATCAGAAATACTTCAGTCATGCAGCCTGTGTGCTCACTGGATGACAGACAGGTAGGCCAACCCCACTTCCAGAGGGGTGGGCCATCCCCCAGCCAGGTAGGCTGACCCACTTCCAGGGGATGTCCCAGGTCAGCCAACCCCACTTCCAGGGGGGTGGGCCATACCCCAGCCAGGTGGGCCGACCCACTTCCAGGGGATGTCCCAGGTGGGCTGACCCCACTTCCAGGGGGTGGGCCATCCCCCAGCCAGGTGGGCTGACCCACTTCCAGGGGATGTCCCAGGTTGGCTGACCCCACTTCCAGGGGGTGGGCCATCCCCCAGCCAGGTTGGCCAACCCCACTTCCAGGGGGGTGGGCCATCCCCCAGCCAGGTAGGCTGACCCACTTCCAGGGGATGTCCCAGGTTGGCCAACCCCACTTCCAGGGGGGTGGGCCATCCCCCAGACATGTCAACCAAAACATGTTTACACCTCAGCCTATCCCCCTCAGGGCCAGTTGGCCAGTGTCAGCTAGGCCCACCTTTAGGCTCAATTGTACATGTCAGGTGTCCCAGTTTCAGGCCAATAGTTGACTGAAGGGTCTGACAGCCCAACTATTCAGGCATTAGTAGTCCTAATAGAAATACATTTGTACTATCAAATGCAGTATTCTCAATATTTTGGGTCACTGTACAGTCAGGGATCATACTGGAGCACTGTGGCACCTATGGGTGGCTGTACAGCAAACTACAACCCCTTTGATGCTTGGGCTGAGACTATCCCCCGTTTTCCAAATTTAGTACATGAATGGTCAACATGGCTTCTATGGCCAGGGAGCCTCCACACCCCCCTTGGGGCATCTCAAATGCCATGTTGAGGATGTAAGTTTAGATTGGCAAGGTGGTCTATTTAAGTGGGAGAAATCCCAGTTATCACCAGGGGCAAGCCAAATGATCATGGGCAATCCCCACCTGTAGCCTGGCATGGGGCCTATTTGTGGTCTGCAGAATAGCCAGTTGCCATTTAGGATAGGTGAATTTACCATTTCAAATGCCCATATTTGACATGGGACAGGGTAAATTGAGCCTGGTGAAAAACCCAGTTGTCACCAGATATGTCAATTTCACTTGGGAATATCCAAATTTAGCCTGGAAAAGTGAAAAGGGGTCATTTATGCTGAAGAATCCCTGGGTGGGTCAAATGAGCATGGGAAATCCCCAGCTTTACCCTAGAAGGGGGTCCAATTTGCCCTGGAGAATACCCAGTTGCCACCTGGGGCTGGTCAATTTGGCATGGGGAATGCCCAGGCTTTGCCCAGAAATTAGGGAAATTAGCCTGGAGAAATGCTGGTTGCCACCTGCACTAGATCAATTTAATATAGGGAATCCCCAGGTTTGGCTCAGGAAGGGGGTCTATTTAGCTTGGGAAAAGCCCAGACAATTCAGGTGCCATGTTGGAGAAAATCACATCTGGACCCCAGTCACTCCTATTATATTTACACCAAAACATATTACTTATGGAGAAATCCATTTCCCCACCTTTCTCCAGCACCTATTATATGGTAGCTCTGGAGATTCTCCAGGCATGGGTTGGAGAATCCCCAGATTTTGGGAATTCCCAACTGGTTGATACCTATTAGGTCAATACATCTATAAGAATATATGAACCTAATAGGTCCCTGAAGGGGGTTGACTGAAGTGCAAGTGCCCATTCAGTATCTATACACAATCATACATGGCTTGACACCCCTACACCATATTCTGTGATTTGTTGTGAGTTGCAGTGATTGTTTCATCAAATTCTGACCATGCATTGAAGAGGTATGATCAACAAAGTTGGGCATTTTTTATGACAAATAGAGTCCCATGTATGACTCTATTTTTGATGGGAGAAAGTGATCCATAAAACATCAAGGTCCATTTTAACCTGGAGAAAATGCAACATCCATGTCTATTATAGGCTTGAGAAAGTCAACATCAAGGTATACTGACAAGTTGGAGAAAGTGCCACATAAGGTTAAATTTAGTCCACCCTAAGGTCTATTTTACTCTGGACAAAACTCCATGGCACCTGCATTGAGGTCCATTTTAACCTGGAGAAAGCCCCATGTTGTCCACATTAAGGTCTACTGTACTCTGGTCAACTGGTTGATACCTATTAGGTCAATACATCTATATGAATATATGAACCTAATAGGTCCCCAAAGTGGGTTGACTGAAGTGTACATTGAGGCCTCTTTCTGTGTACTAGATAAGTACTCTGCTCTAGTCCTAGGATTCCTAGACTAGAGCTGCCCAAGCTACCAGCTAGCTTCTCAGAACTGCAAACTTAAGCCTTACCAGCTTAACCTCTGAACTCCAATAAACCTTTCTGACAGAAGGTTACCACCATCATGTTGTAGATCAACTACTTGGGCTCAACCTGCATTACAGACTTCAGTGTTAACATAACATCTAAAGCCTGGAAACAGAGAAAAGGGTGGTAGATAGAAGCAGTCTGGGGCAGTCTGAAAATGCAGGGAAGTGCACCACCTTCACTACCTGCTTGAACCCATCTGGTAACTCATCTATGGATTGATTGAGAAAAACTAAGTACATCCAGGTACTAAAAAGTGGTGACTAAGCAATAAAACATCACACAAATGAGAAATAAAAATAAACCCTAATTCTCTTGGTAGGGAGAAACCATTCCCTACACCAAAGTACTAGGATCCCTGTTTTGACTCATTTGTTGGATGGGACTATATTGTATCTTCATGGGCAGGAAAGGGGGTATGAGGGCTGGTTTATTGGCAGGCTGGCAAGCAGTGGCAGTGGTGTGAGGGCAGGTGGGTGGGCACTGTCTGCAAAATGTATCTGTACACACAATGCATAGGTCAAAATGCAATCACAGGACCACACACTATGTGCTACTAGTAGCCTGACATAGATGGACATACATAGGACACTGTAGCATGAGGATGGGTCAAAGCTAGTCCATGCAATTCTATGGAAAACTATGGATTGATATGGTGTTGGTTAGCTTGAGCTGGCAAAAAAAGATGTGAAGCTGACCTATTTCACATGGGGGACAATGTCTATCTATAGTATAGGAAGACATACATCTACATCACTCCACATGTCCATTTTTCACTGGGCCTCAATGGTCATCATCATGATGCATCAGTACTCAGACCAACTTTAGTTTTCTCTTTACACCATATCTGTGCTTCATTTGCCTCCTGACTCCAACAACAGTTTGTTTGCTGAAATCATCTGAGAATGAATGCATCATAAACACCAACAATATCCACTGACACATGCGGTTGCCTTTTATGATTGAGATGATAGCTTCACATAAACTGTCCATATCACCATTATGGTCATAAAAAATGGCCTTGACGGCTTGGGAAATAACAGGCTGCAGATTGCAGATTTTGTATTCCTCTACAGCCAAGGACAAAACCTCCCTCCACATATGGTGCCCATGCTGCATTAAGAAGTAAGAATGCTCAGCAACAAGTAAGCATTCTAGAACATTGAGAAAAATCCTTGGCAAGCGATTCAAAACCCTTACTAATTGCATGTTCAGCCATTGATTGGACAGTTGGAAACTTCCCCAATAAAGTGACATCATTACCAAGAGGTGGCATTGGGACATGAGTATCCACTTCAAATTTGACCTGCAATTAAAGATGTTTGCATCAAAATAAGAAAGACAGCAAGCTAACCCTTACAAGCTAAAAGTGTTAATGGCACATATGTAAGAAACATGGGTCCAGCAGGAATGGATAATAAATTTAGCCAGGAATGAAACCTGTGAGGATGCATACCTCCTGGTAATGAACACACCACACAAGGCACATTAACATTAATGGCATTCAGACTGTGTACCAAATAGACCACACAATCACTCACATCCTACCATATGAAATGGTGGAGGAAGGAATACAAGTAAGCAGACATCCAGGAAGAAAGGCATGACCCACTTACAACCTATGAGTGATGCAACAAAAGGAGAATGGAAGTCAAAATAAGTGGGAAGTGTCAACTGCTCCATGATGACCACACACATTCTGTCATATCAACAACACAACAAGTGTAAGTGAGGCCATTCAGGAGAGATCCAACGAAGCATGGAATCACTCACTTTCTGTCATACCACCAACAAGAGTGCAAATCAAGTTGGCAGAGATTCAAGAAACCATGCAATGAATCACTAACTTTCTGTTATACCATAACAAGAAGTGAGCAAAGGATGTCATTCAGCAGAGGTCCAGCTCTATGTGCCATGAAATCACTCACAGCCTGTCATGCAACAAACATGAGGAGTGCAAGAGAGGGCATCTAGCAGAGGTCAAGCTAAACATGCCATGAAGTGACTTACTGTCTGTTATGCCACCAATAATGAGGCCAGAAAGGACATTCAGTTGACATCCAGCTACCATGATATGACACACTTTCTGTCCTCCCACCAACATAAAGAGTGCAATCAGGACGTTCAGCAGAGATCTGGGTAAACATTCCATATATCACTCACATACTATTATGCCACCAATATGAAGAGTGCAATTGAGGACATTCAGCAGAGTGCTAGTTACTTGTTACATGAAATTACTTACCCACTATTATGCCACCAACATGAAGAGTGAAAATGAGGACATTCAGGAAAGACACAGTAAATTATTTTCTGAATACTCACATCCTGGCATGCCACCAACATGACAAGTACAGGTGAGGGCATTCAGCTGAAGTCCAAGTCCAACTACATGCACCATGAAATTGCTCACCCCCTGTGATGCCACCAATGTGCAGAGTGGAAATGAGGACATTCAGTAGAGGCCCTGTAAAACTTGTCATGAAAACACTCACTGCCTGTCACACCAAGACCATTGAAGGCATTTAGAAGAGATCCAAGTAAACACAGTTCAAAATGACTCACATCCTGTTCAAGGCACCAACATGAACAGTGCAAATGAGAACATGCAACAGACATGCAACTAAATGTGCCATGATATCACTCACATCCTGTCATGTTACCAACATAAAGTGTACAAGTGAGGGCATGTAGTAGAGATCCAATGAGACACTGTGCCATGAAATCACTCACTGTCTGTCATAGGTGATAGAATTCAGTGGAGAACTAGTTAAACATGCCATGAAATCACTCACATCCTGTCATGCCACCAACATGCAGAGTCAAGTAAGAGCATTCAGCAGAGATTCAGCCAAACATTCCATGGCTCCACTGACCCCCTGGCATGTGCCCAACATGAAGAGCACAGATGAGGGCAGTCAGTAGAGGTCCAGTTAAATATGCCATGATATTACTCACTCGCTGTCAACCACCAGCATGCAGAACAAAAGTGAGGGTATTCAACAGGGATTCAGCTAAACATGCCATGAAGTCACTCACTGCCTGACATGCCACCAATGTGAAGAGTGCAGGTGAGGGCATTTAGAATGTTAATCTAAATATTCCATGAAATCACTCACATACTGTCATGCCACCAACATGCAGAGTGCAAGTGATGGCATTCAGTAGCAATCTAGCTAAACATGCCCTGAAATCACTCACATACTGTGATGCCACCAACATGCAGGTGAGGCATTCAGCTGACATGCAAATAAGCATGACTGAAATATCTCACCACCTGTCATGCCACCAACATGTGCAGTGCAAGTGGGAACATTCAGCCAAGATGGAAGTCAAACAAGACATGAAATCACTCACCAACTGTCATGATGAGTGACAGTGAGAGCATTCAGCAGGGATGTACCAAAACATGTCATTAAGTCACTCACATCCTGTCATCCCACCAACATGCAAAGTGCAAGTGAGGGTTTCAGCAGGGATTCAGTTGAACATGTCATAAAATTACTCACCCCCTATGTGCCCAACATAATAAGCAAAGGTGAGGGCAGTTAGCAGAGATCAAGGATAATATGCCCTGATGACACTGACTGACTGTCATACCACCAGCATGTGCAGGGAAAATGAGGACATTCATCAGAGCACAGTAAAACATACCATGAAATCACTCACCAACTGCCATGGAGAGTGCAATGAGGGTGTTCAGTGAAGATCCAGGTAACTCACCATGAAACCACTCACATACTGTCATCCCACCAATATACAGCATATAAGTGAGCTCATTCAGTAACAATATGGAGCTAAATATGTCATGAAATGACCCACAAACTATTATGTCACGAACATGAAGGGCACAGTTACAGGAATTCAGCAGAGATCTGACTAAAATGCCATGAAATCACTTGCTCCCTGCCATATCACCAATATCAAGAGGACATGTGAGTGCATGCAGAAGGGAAGCAAAACTTGCCATGAAATGACTCACTTTCTGTCATGCCACCAATATGAAGGGTGCAAATGAAGGCATTAAGCTGGACCAAGAATACATGCCATGAAATCACTCACTGTCTGTCATACCACCAACATGAAGGGTGTAGGTGAGGGGATTGATATATAGTTACACATGTCATAAAATAGCTTACTTTCTGTCATGCCACCAATAAGTGAGGTACAGATGAGGGCATTCAGCAGAGTTCCACCTAATCAGACCATGAATTCACTCACAGCCTGTCATACCACCAACATGAAGCATTCAAATGGAGGGCTTTCAGCAAAAATCCAGCTGAACATGGCATGAAATAACTGACATACTGTCATGCCACCAACATGCAGAGTGCAAGTGAGCCCAGTTGGTTGATCCACCATGCCACATAATTACTCACTCCCTGCAAACAAGTGCAAATGAAAAGACAGAATGGGAACATCTCTGACTCCATTTGATAGATATTGTTGTTTGCTCACCTCACAATTTGGAAACCAGCTCAGTAGAGCATCTGCAAGCTGGTTGGCATCTACTTGTAGGCTGTCCTTGATGCCTAACTCCATTTTTTTCCTCAATGTCCTTCACATCATCAGCATATGTCCTACAATACATATATTTTCCAACTTACAACTTCACAGCATACTCAATACATAGCAGAATACTTGACTGCTGTGTTGATATAAGCAACCTTTGTAAACCTTCCTCATTCAAAACATTTGCTGTGTATTGCATCAGAGCAGTGCAGTCTGCATTCTCTTGATGCATATCTGCCATCTGGCATATCCAGAAGTACCATCACCACTGAATCAAGAAATACCCACCCTGAAGTGACACATATCCTCTAGGTGGGAACCTGCACATGTCCAACTCATGTTTTATGTGTGCAAGCCACTTTTTCAGCAACTTTTGCCCCCTTTCATCAATATTTTCATGTGCTTCTTCCATTTCCCAGCCTTCATCTTGAAGTCCTTCTATGACATCAAGCTGCAGGGTTTCACATTTTGTCAATATCACTATGACAGGAACTAAGAGCATCCTCAATTACATGGCAACAGTGTGTATCTGACCCAGAGCACCTACCATATCCTGTGTCACACTCATTGAAGAATTTTTTCTCAGCAGCAGTCACTGCCCTTTGGGATTCTGTCATGGGGATACAATACCTAAACTGACCTGTGACCTCACCCTGCAACAACACATATTATAGTCCTCACCAGATGGCATGGATCCGCTTATTCACACTCCTCGCCACGGCTGCATGGTCAACCACAAAGTTCTTCACCTCATCAAACTGTCTTGTGGAGCCAGCTTCAAACCCGCAAGAGTCATGGAATACGAAGCCAGGGTTGCTTCGAAACACAAGCTCATACTCCATGTTATGGTAACCACGCTGGAAGTACTCAGTTCAGCAAGAATGTCTGAGTGGCAACGTCATGACACAACTAACTGCCAAACTCCCTTGCACGATGTTACTCTCAATCTGAACAATATCAGACAGGTACTATCACTGACCGTATAAGACTATACCTTGTTTCCCTTCCCATCAAAAACCTCCGGCCTATCGGTAGAGTTGCAGACCTGTTGAAGGATAGTCGTTTTACCTGCATTTGCTCTACCCATGATCAGAATTCGGAAGTGCTTAATATTTTTCATGTATTCATTAGCCATTTTGGAACCAGATTGGTGAGCAGCTCCAGGACTCGTAGTTGCTGTGACGTGACATCAGACAGCCTGGAATTTACCAAATGCAACAATAATTAATACCTTGGCGAGCAAGGTCAATCTGCATGGGAACTGACACCACTGGGTCGCCAGTGAGCTTTCTGGTTGCTATATTCCAATGTCAAGCATTTCATGTCACGTGTCAAAGGCTAGAAAAATCATACCTGCAGGTGTAGCTTCACTTGTAGTGGCAGATGACCGACTTGTATTGCTTTGACGAGCACGATGGGAGTCACTACCACCGCTTGTGAGTGGGAGTGACTTGAACCACATTTTGATACGACCAGAAGCCATGTAAATGTAAACTACGGTTCTTGATACTTCTTGAAACGACGAACGTAAGGCGTGTCGAGAGTAAAACCTGCCGCCGTGGTAGTGAGGGTAATGTGGTGCTTATGTTGGATTGTATCACAGCGTGATCGATATCAAGACGCTGATCTCTATACTTCCCACGGACGGACCACCAGATGACTCCAAACCCAAATGACTTCAAATGACTCGCAGTTGATATATGTTTACATTTGTAAATGCTAAGTAATGGTCTTCCATTGTCCAATTCATCAGCAAACCAACCTTACCCTGTGCAGAGCCACACAGGTCTGTATATGGTCACAGACCTAACAGAAAGCTACCTACTATTACAGAGCTTGACAGTGTTGGACAGTCAAGTCATTCTACTAGTGTAGTGTAGTTGCTTGACAGCCATCCAAATGTATGCACACTCTTGATCAATACCACCTGTACAGCATTGGCAGTCAATAGGCAAGCTGCACAACAGACATCACATTGCACATGATAATGTAGTAACAAAACAAGCAACAGTGTTGTAGAAAAGGGCTGTAGGCAGCCTCAGTAGTGACTCAACTACTTATATATTAGATGTACCTGTAGGCAGCTACAGGGGATCAGTAAGTAGTGTACTGGTAAAGATATATGGACTTACCCTCAGTAGTGACTCAACTACTGAGGGAACAGTATGAAAAACATACTACTAAGTGCGCTCTAAGCGCTTATGTAATCAAGTAAAACTCGCACCTAAGACAAGAATTACAGGGGAGATTTACAATCTCCAACAAGTGTAACATGAGATAATAGACATGATGACCTAATCCAGAACCACCTCAAAATCATCCTTGGATGTAGTTGCCATCTTGCCACCTAACAGTGCACATCAGCAAAACAGTCTTTTTGGGACAGGGTCACAGTCACTACAGTGTCACAGTTCAATTTTCTAGATCAAATACTGCTTTAAATACACTATTTTCTGCACTTCTAATGTATGCAACCATGAATCTAGGACATGTACATTCATATAAAAATATTTTGTTGGTCTGAAATGTAGTAGTTAATGAGTTGTGAGCCACTGTGCAGCACTGTACAGAGGGGGACCTTCCTGTCACACTGTGGCACTCTGTGGTGGCTGTACAGCACTGCACAGTCACAAATGGTTTTGCTGATGCACTGTACCACCCCTTGATGAGAGCCAACATGACAGTACAATATAAGCTTACCTCCCAGTGGTTGCCCAACTCATTCTGAGTGCCTGAGTCATTGCAGCATGTTTATGATTGCAATCTATCTTGGCCTGCATGGCCATGAGCTGTACAAAAACTTTGGAGTATGTACTAGATTCGAATTGATGATCCTGTCGAATTCCTGTGATGGCATACTCGTCTATAGCAGCTCATAACTGTGAAGAATGAAGAGAGGTTTATGAAGCAATAATCACAACTTACCACTGTCGCTGCAAGGCAGACAACAGACTTGGGAACCTCCCATGCAAATACTTCTGGGAAAAGATGGCCAAGTGCAGATGGTGTGGCATAAAAAAAATCAATGACAAGACCAGCCAGAGCAGGAGATGCCATGTTCCTTGTTGTACCCTACAAAAAAAAAGTCAGTCAGGTATTGCCCAGGACACAGAAACAAACATCTTCTTCAGTGCAATCTCTCACAAACTTTGCTCCCCAAATCAACTCTTGTGCATTGGCCAAGTTCTCCTCAGCTGGTCGATTGCCACCTAGTAAATAGTGCTGCATGACATATTTGCGAGCCTTGGCTTTGAGGGGTGATCACCATGTCATGAGTGCCTCCCAGAGCTGCAAAACACATTAACATGTGCAACATAATTTTGAGAAATCTTACTAGGATGCCAAGATCTTTGTGGTAATCAGGCCAGTAACCTGTTCATTGGCAATGAGTAACTAGTTCAAGAAGCAACATTACACTCACCAGGAGGAATAAGCACCCCCACTTGTTCACATTCAGCCATTGCTTCAGTGATGTACATGGCACTCTTCTCATTGATGAACCATGCTCTGCTGGGGAAGGGGTCTGAGGTGGCACCACACTGGGCAAGCTGTTTAGCTCATTCAATGATTTCACAGAATTTGTAAGGGTAAGAGCAAAACTTCATTGCAGGTCCACCTAGTTCACCAGAGGAGACCATTGGCATGAGGTCCTTTATGTCAGTTGGGGTAGGTAAACATTCATGCAGTGGCACATCTTGTTGGAGTGGGGCTGAACCACCAGGAAGCTGTTGCTGATGGACATCACATAGATGTTGAGGATCTGGAGCACGAGGGAAATGGTTTCTATGGTGATGTTCTTCAACTACATCGGTTTCAAAGTGCACATCCTCAGCAAGTAGCACTGGGTCTAAACCAATAAAATAGACTACTTGATACTTGAACTCACTTACCAATCTGGGGAGAAGGAGCGCCACCCTTATAGGAGGTCTGTGGCTTTTGTGACCGACATTCTATAGGACAACATGGAGTGGGTAACAGTTGGTCAATGACAAAATACTCACCTTGTTGCCAATAATTTTGAATCAAGCTTTCAGCTGCCCTATCATCTTCACTGCAAGATACCTCGTCAATATCACGATCCCATGGAACTGAATATTGGACAGTGGTATGTAAACAGACAGAACTGTGGTGAAAGCTTACAATACTGCCACTAGTCTGTGAATGCTGGGCACTTTGAAAATGAAAACCATCATCACTGACCAGTGGGTGAAGAAAGGAGTAGTGGTGATCTGGTAGCTGGCTGTCCTCCTCCTCAGATCTATAGCTGCAGTAGGGATGACAGACATGTGTCATTACAGAGGGTAGATCTGCCAAATGGCTTTGCAACCTAGGGAGTGCACCAGTAGCTGTTAATGACCCATGCCATGAACCAAAGGCTACATCAGTGAACGTGCTGAGACATTAGAACAGACCCACTATGAGAACTAGGAGGGGAGGATCCTCCATGAGAACTTGGGGCAGCAGAATCTCCATGAGACATGGGGACAACAGAACTTCCATGAGACACCAGGACAATGGAACCTCCACCAGATGCAGGAACAAAACCTCTCTGAGTGGTAGGGACAACAGACCCTTGATGAGACATGGGTGCAACAGAACCTCCATGAGACATAGGTGTGATAGACCCTGCACAGGACAAGGGAGCTGTGGTGACACCATCTTGTCCATGTTGCTTGTCTGACCCTGCAAGACAAAAGCCATATTGAGAGCCTTCAACAGCTGCTTGATATGTGGGTGGAGATGATCTGTCAAGGCTAGTGGGCTGCTCTAAGCTCCTAGGCTAACTTCATTGTCAATAATGGGCATGCAAGGGATGCACAAGCAGAAGACATCTTCATGCATGGCTTTGACTTTGGCTTCAACTTCACTGGCACCAGGGGATTTAATGGTTCATTAGTGGTAGTCACTTCTGGGTAGGACACATGAGAAGCTTTGGAAGTGGTGGTCTGTTTGGTCTGGATACATTCAATATTACGAAGTTGAGTGATTTGACCACCACTCCCTTTGGTCGTCCTGGAGGAGCGACATGTAGACTCAGTACCAGTGACATCTATAAAACGATTGAGAAGTGAGTCATCCCTTAACACTGTAGAATAAGGCCTTATGAGTATTCATATCAGCTGAGTTAGCCTTTTGCAGTTTTTTGCAAGCATCAAGACCAGCCTCTTGTGGGAAGGGATGGTCAGGCTGAGTCAACTGCTTTCTTGGATCGGATGCAGCCACCAGGGTGGATGAACTGCAAAAACAAAGAAAGGATGACCTGAGGGCTCACCTCATTGACTGCTCGCTTTAATACTGTGTGCTGCTAAGGCCATGTGTCCTATTACAGATGTGAGCTCATCATGAATGCCTGTTTGGCAAGACTTGGAAAGACCACCCAGCGTGCATAACCTGTTTGAAAAACATTGCAGTGCACAATTATATAAATTGATAAGGTGAATGATATGTATTCTTGAAACATTTGCAGATATCGTTGAATCGACATGGACAACATTACACTTAGTGAATCACTGAGGTGGAGAAGTTATGTAATCTACAAGTCGATTACTATCTAACCGACACCACCAGTTAGGTTTACTTATGTAGTTTCAGTAGTGACTGGCTGCATCAATCAACACAAGGCAGGACAAAAACTAGGCATATTTCATAGGCTTAGCATGTAGTATGACATGTATGAATGCAGCAGTATTGTATTTCAATGACAGCGCTGACAAACAACCTGGGCTGTTGCATAAGAGGGGAACTTATGTGTCGCATTCCCCTTCAGTAGGCCATATCCATGCACATCCTTGTGGCCACTCCAATTTGGTACCTCTTTAACTGTGCCAAAACCCTCCAGCAATATATCCCTAATAGTCTTGTAGTTATGTGCATCGTCAGTTGTAGACCAACTGGACCCAACAGCTCAGAGCAGTTTATCAACCATTGAACAGAGAGGCTTGAAGAAGGTGGTAAACTCCTCAGTCACCATACTCAGTTCTGTTGTCAAACCTCTTTTGTGCAACCCAAGGTTCACTGCATCAGTTGGGTTGGTCACAGAAACCCAGGGCTTCAAGACAGTCTGAGTAATGTGCTTGTCCTGATGAATGGTCCCTGGGCCCATGTAAAGGACACATATCCAAACAAGAACATAAACCAGCAATTCCAGTCATGAACAGTATTGTGCCCTGCCCAAAAATGATAAGCAATGGTGATTGAGGGGGGAGGGGGATTTACTTATGGTACAGTCACCAGCAGTCAAGGCCTGTGGTTGGGATTGATTAAGTTTGGTCACATAATCAAAATCGATGAGCAGGCCATTACACAAAATGCCGGTGTGGGGAGCCTATACTCCCTGAGGCTACAGAGCTCCCTTAGCGGCCTTTCTCACTCTCAGTAGTCGCTCACTCACGCATTACAACACTCCCTCAGCTAGAAACATCGCCGCATATGCTAACGTCACACCTTCCGTCACGTCACGTACTCGCGCCAGCAACATCGCCGCTGACTCACCAGTTACCATATTAGGTTCGTCCTCTGTCGACATATCCCCTTGGCAGCTATATCCACTCTACAAGCGCCGAGGCTGTCGCCTGCTTAGTAACGCCGCCCACCACATCCCAGACCTGTTGAAGAAATCGCCGCCTCCCCCTACAATGTACACTCGCTACCCAGGCACGTTGTCTGTACACTGTCCACTTTTACTTACCTTCATTTTTATGGACTTTACTTGTTTTATCTTTGTCTATGTCGCTGCCATGCATGTGATTGTCCATGCATCGGTCTTTATCTTCTCTCTTATTACTTTTGACATATGACAGATCCGAAATATTCCGGTTTTACCTTAGAAACCACTGTCCTTACGCTACAAAA
Organism: Pisolithus marmoratus; assembly: GCA_024613145.1. Lineage (NCBI taxonomy): Eukaryota > Fungi > Basidiomycota > Agaricomycetes > Boletales > Pisolithaceae > Pisolithus > Pisolithus marmoratus. The sequence continues at coordinate 78,976 of JANFAE010000134.1, forward strand.
AGTCCGCTGTACATAGAAAAAAGAACCACCCACCTTTTGGCGTCTTTTGTGTGTATCTGAGAGTCCCCAGAGTCGTCTTCTGAGTATCTTCGAGTCTTCAGAGTGTTCCCAGAGTTCCCCAGCTTCTGTCTTATCGTCTATTCGCCATCCTCGAGTTTTCCCGCGCTAGAAAAATTGCCGCCAGTTCTTAAATTCGGTCTCCCTGCGCCTACAAGAATTTCCCTATCGTCTTCGAGAGTTCACAATCGCCGCCCTTCCAGCCCCAAGTCTCTGCACGCTTTCCCCACCCAGGAAAAATCCCTTTCGCTGACCTAAGGCGGAATTTTCAAGTTCTTTGTCACCAGCACTCCCCAGTCACCAAGAAAAATCCTTCTTCACCTTCTAGGTTCCTTTCCCCCCTCTCCTTCTGGCACAGCACCCCTTGGGACGAGCCTAGGTCTAACCTACAGCTTTCCCCACCTTCCCCTTGCGCTCTCACAAGAAGAGTTGCCCACACTGGCCTCAATCTGTTGATGCCTTTCTTGATCCCACTGATGGAGCTTCTGTTCGTGTGTTTCCTCCTTTCCACTGTCTGCTGCATTGTTACAGTGTGACTCTGTATGAGAATCTCTATCATCATCTTGGAAACCTTTATCATCCATAAGGTTATTGTCACTAATGTCATGGTGCAGAATGAAATATTGCATGACAAGAGTCATATGTGCTGCAGGCATTGTCAGAACTTCTACAGTAGATTTCTGTTTTGATGTACTGTCAGGACATCAATGAAAACACTGAGAAGTTCATGGATAGATTTGAAATTGGATAGGGGAGTAGCAACTGGCCGCATAACAAGTCTACGATGGATTCAAACATCATCTGAAGGGTGAATAAACTCACGGCATAGATGCATTTCATCATCCGAGCTGCTGATTTCAACAGTCCAAGCTGTGATGAGCTGCAGAACCCCCTTCAAGTCCTGGATCTCATGGAGTATATCTTCTTCACAGCTCACCTGGCTTGCACATGTCCACAAATCCTTCACCATGTAGTGCTCGTTATTGAGGCAGATGTGCCAGCATGATGTAGCCTGACCACAGATTAGGAAGCTGAAGAAGATCAGGTCTATGATATTGTAGGTTATGGATGTGACCTGGATAGTGCCAGGTCTGGCATCCCATGATGAAATTGGCCAGGGAATGGATGGAAAATGAATCGATGTCAGATCATATCCAATGTGTTCAGGATCACCGAGTGCAGGCATCGCTAGCATACATAACAGTACACAGGGGCATCGGTGTATGTCATACATAACAGTATTGCAAATAGTGCCAATATCATCAGATAGCAAGTATGTCCTAGATGTTAGCTCCATGAATGATACAATGTCCTTCCATGATAACTCTGGTTGAGGTCCAAAAGCACATCCAAGGGAGTCCTCCTGCAGGACCATGTCAGACTTCCATGGCATTAAATTGTCCTTGATTGGTTTACAGGATGACTCTGCGAACCACAGACGATGGTTAGCATTATTCAAGGTGGCAGTGGATCGCATAACTCTGCTGTGAGTGAGCATAGACCCAAAGACTGCAGTACTGGCACTACCAGCAACTAGAGCCCACATGGCAAGTATAATCTTGTTCAACCACTGCACAACCTGCCACTCCTCTGAACCAGCAGTAGGTAGGAAAGTTCCCTCAACAGCCTCTTCCTGCAAAGTCCTGGGGATATGCCTGTGAACAGTCTCATGTCTGAGGGCAGTGCTTGAGTGACTCTGTCGAGGCTGGGGTGAGCCAGCAGATGATGACTGTGAAAGTCTCAGGATTTGGGGAAGTTCTGTCAGCTCCCAGCATCCATCATGATAGAGGAATTCATCTCCATTCTGGAGTGATGAGATTGTCAGTGGTGACTTCGCATCTGCTTGGGGTATGTGGTTCATTATCACAGGTAGCATCTTCTTGCATTGATCCAGGATATAGTGAGACCGAGCTTTGAGCAGTTGTTCATCGATGGTTGTGCCTTGCAGTTCAACCAGAAGATCCTGGTTGATGTCCTCTGCCCTGAAGAATTTGCCTGTCATAGGAACAGACATAGTTTTTAGTTTCAAAGGGGAGTTCTGCATTACTGCATACTGCACATGCATTGGAGGGCAGGGAATGTCCATGGTGGAAGTCAGGCTGGTAATACTATATCAGTCTATCACAGATGCATTGCCATAAGTAGCTGTCTTTATGAGCAACAAAAGGGACAAAGACATGTAAAAACTGATTAACTAAGTGACAACACATAAAAAAGTTCCTTGTTCCAATACTTGTTAAGCCAGAAATCATTCAACAGCTCATAGCAAGTGTGACATGTTAGATGCAGATTCGCCTCTTTCCCAAACCATGGAATGGCATGTGCTGGCGAGTGAATGTAATGCAATGGAGTGACCTTTCCCACTTGGATGCCATTACTCTGGATTGCATGTTTTAATATGTGCATTCCAGCAGCAGTGTCAGTGGTATTGGATGATGAAGGAGGGAGGGAGGTATTGAAACATTGAATGTAAGTGAGGAAAGTATCACTGTGCTGGTGGAGTTGTGCAACAGCATGTCCTGTATAACGATGTGCATATGGTAAGAGATTTTAATGGAGAACATACCTCTGAGACTGTTTGAGGGCCAATTGCTCTCACCTGTTTGACTAACAACAGCAAAATCATACTGACCACCAGGAAGATATGTTGAGGGAGGAGAGATGATGAGACTTTGCAGTGACTCAAGTGACAATTGGTCATGATAGCTGGGCTGCTGAACCTGAACCTTGAATCAAATCTGTACCTTCTCAGTGGTGGGATTGGGCACTTCACCTATCAAACAATCATTGCAGCAAACATATTCAGTGATTGCCAATCATAGATCAGACAAACTGAATGTCTCTGCAGCCTCATCAATTGTGACATGCAGTGAAGGTTTAAAAGCCAAATGGAATGCAGTTGTGGAAGAGGTGAAGATTCTATGGGGGAGTATGGCATTGGGAACAGCACCACTAGCCAACGCTTTGGCAGACTCAAAGTAGTTAATGGATGTTGGGAGAGCCAGCAGTGAACCCGTCTGAATCTGCTTGGGTATCTGAGAGTACTCACTGTACATGACCCTCTCATCTGACCTGTCTACACTACCCTGCCTGACCCCAGACCCCTGCCACTCAGTCATGTGACCTCCCTCGCTCTCCTCCTACCCCTGACTCTCCCCCACTCTGGCTCTCCCCATTCCAATGTGCAACTCGGAGTGTAGTGGCTAATATGAAGTGCTCCAAGGTCCAGCTCATGTTCATCCTCTTGGTCTTCATCATCTTTGCTCGATTCTCCTTGTTCAATGGATGCAAGATGTGTGGCAAGGTTGAACTGGAAACATTTTTCACTGCAGTCCAAGTGCCAGGTTATCTGTGCATAATAATCTTGGTTGTTTTCAGCACATGCAGGTTGTTTGATCTCAGTGACATGTGCATGCTCTGTAACATCAGCCATCCATTGCATGATGGCTCTGGAGTTGCAGACCAATGCCACAACATGCTGCAGGAGCTCAAGCTTTGGGATCTCCCAGTGCTGAAGGGGCCCATTACTACCCTGTCTTCTGCTGCTAGAAATGATAGCTGTCTTGTTATCATGAAATGTTTGCAGTGCTGTCTCAACTCTAGCCAAGGCATCATGATCGAAGTGAGGCATCTGAGTGAGGTAGCGAAAACTGAGAAGGGCACTGATGGATAATAGGAACTTCAGAGGGACAGCACCAGCAATGACCCCAACAATGTACCTCTGCATGGCATGATGATCGTGACCTGTCACTTGCTTAAGCTTTGATACTCCTTCTCCAAATGAGTGGTACCTGACTGGTGTTTGAACAAGAGAAAAGCAATAGTCAATCTTGGCCAGTCTGAGAACAACAATACACCACTGTAAGTCATGGTCCCTAAGAGAGTAGCACTTAGCGACCTTGAGAAATTCTTCGAAGTCATTCAGGTCAGCCTCAATGCACACCCGTTCGATGTTGTCCAGTGTTCTCACAGCTGTGCATGGGGGGTGGGGAAAAGGGTCTCCAAATTCCTTGTATATCGCAGTTGATACTGGTGAGCCTTTGGGACCAATGCATGCAAGTAGACTCTGCTCAGGTGTATCAGCAATATATGTGACAAGGGGGGTAAAGCAGTAGCACAAGTTGCCAAGGGGGTCACTCATCATAACCCCAACTGCCACAGCAACTTTGAGGGGCTTCAGTACAAAGTCTAGACTCTTGTGGACAAGCTGGTCAGATAGCAAGCTGCAAATGCAAGTCTTCCCATGGATGAATGATACAACAGGTAAAAGCATGAGGAGAACATGGCTGTGTAGTGACCCCTTACTCTGAATGTCAGCATTGATGTTGGAAAGGCTAAGGAGTAGTGGGTGTGCCATCCTATTCCCGGTCATCACTGAAATGTTAGTCTTGTCAGAAGACAAGATGACCCCAAGAAGTGTTGCACTGTTTGGTATTTGATCCCATATCAGATCGAAAAGGCATTGAGCTTTGAGCAACTAATGGCTTACCTGTGAGTTCCAAGCATGATTGCCTGACATCCACTCCTCATAGATATGGACTATCCACACAGATAATGACCACACTCTCCGCAGGATGAAGGAGATGTGGGACATAAACAACGGATGACTGAGAAGTGACTGAAGACACTTGAGTGGATCATGATAGTAAATGATGGGTTTGTGCTTAGTTGAGACCTGAGGGGAGAGAGCATGTAATTTTCAACAGGGACTGGATGGTAACATTTCCACACAAAGGCATAGCTCCTTTGCAGATCAAAAAGAGATGGGAAGCTGCTTGACCTGGGATGAGTTGTGTTCAACAAAAAGTAAATAAAGAGAAAGATGGCTAGATGCACCAGTTGCAGAGATAGAAAGTCATTGATGGTGGCCATACTTAGCCATGAATGCAGAAGCCATGACGCCAACTGCCAATCCTCCACTGATGCGAAGGGATAATATAAATTTTGCTGCCACAGTGTTGCATATTGGTCATTGAAGAACTGGTCCATAAAAGTGGTGCCCCCTGGATGTATCAAAGGGATGTTTGGGTGACTATCGATGATGGGGGTGGGAGTATGACTTTGGTGCTCACCACTTGCATGGCTCACAGTGTCTTCAACTGCTCCAAGTCTGAATCCATCCAAGGTTGGTCCATAGTCAGTGATGCCTTCTTCAGTGTCTCCATTACAATTTGGGCCAGTTTGATGTTGAACCTTGATTGGATGGTAAGTTTCTGTGGCGTTCTGAGTCATGGCAGAGGTGTTGCAATGGGGGTATGATGAGAAGTGGTTCATCCATGAACCACATGCATTTGAGGGTTGATTACATAATATGTTGAAGAACTTGCATTTCATTTGCAAACCTCCTCCCACAGTTGGGGCAGAACAATACCTTTAGTGATTGATGAAGCTTCCATTTGGCCTTAGGCATGGTGACAAGCACACAAGGAGATGAACTGATTAGAGTTAGATTACTGTAGTGTATTCAGTGTTTGTTCGATGTGCATGTGTTATTGATGCCACTCCGACCCCTATGTAAGTCATTATCAGCCAAAAGTGGCCACAACTAGTGAGACCTCCAAGGACTGCTAGATATTGCAGTGCTTGCCCAGATATACACCTTGCAAGCATTGCAATATCTAGCAAGCAACATGCCATCCCTGCTATGACTAAATAGATATGTTCATCTGGCAAGGCCTTGCTATGGCTTACAAGACACTGTACACTTTACATGCAGTGCACAATATCTGGCCTTACATTTTCCTTGCTAGATCACACCAGTCCAATACTACATTGCATCACGGTATGTACTAATGCTTGCAATGTATGACAGTCACAGTTATCGAGTACAGACACAAAAAACCCAAAGATGTTTGAAAGTGTATGGTGCAATCTGATATGGAGTTCAGAATCTGATCCTCCTCTTCATAGCTGCCAGCAGGGTTGCTTCGTGAATGAAATGTGAGACTGAAGGCATAGACATGTGACATGTGGAGGGTGATCAGGGACCAGCGATCTACTGGTAGTCGAGGGTAGGGCTGTGGATCCCAAATGGTCAGATGAGTGCACATGTGCACTCGAAGTGCCTGACAAGACAAGTCAGTGCATAGATGGTGTGGTTATAATGCAAAGAGACAAACCTGAGAGCATAGAGCTGGAGATGTTGAATGCCTGCAAACATGAGCATGGCACTGTATGAGGTATGCACAATTTGTTGACATGAGGTGGAGGACACCAGACATACCTGAGCATGATCATGAGGCAACAGTGCCTGCAACTGGTTCTATTAACCATGAGAACACCCATTTGAATTGCATGCAAAATTGGATGGACTTATGACATACCTGAATTTCCTGGTCTGCAGAATCCACTGATCGACTGATCTACCCAAATCTGGGATGCTATGAGGGTGAGAGTAAGGTTAGGTCATATGCCAGCACTCTCCGACATGGAAGAGACCCATCTAGAGTACAAATAGCCATACCATCACTGCATGTATCTGAGGTGATGCAAACTGACCTCCATGACCCTGGCAGAGGGCTGGAAATGGTCTCACAGCATACTTGTTCATAATAGAATTGTTGTGCTGAAGGTCATCCCAGTGGTGATATAGACAGGAAGTTAGAAATAAGAGCATATATGCATGCAAATTGACTTACCCAGGCATGTACATTATTCACCAGCATTTGTCTTTGCCAACTCGTCCTTGCAACCGGAGTTGACCTCGATTGAAGGTATGGAGACATTTTGGATGGTGGGAGTTAGGAGAAAGATGTGAAAGGGGAGTAACATTGGATTGACACTGAGATTGAAATTCTTGGAAAGTGCCGGAAAGGCCATTTTTAAATTTTTCTGTCATTTTCACACTACTAGCTTGTACTATTGTACTAATAGATTCTGTATTGTACAGTGTGGTATGTGACCCTTGTTCAATTCTGCTAGGTCTAGCACAACGTTGTGAGGACTAGTGCTAGGTAGGATCACTGGGTCCCTAGATCTAGTCAGACAAGATAACACTTGTGGGAACTTTTTTTGTGAATTGCATTACATTACAAATATTGCAATTGTGTATTGAAAATTGAAATGCATCTTACACCTGGCGACATTACATAATGCAAAAGTGCATTCAAATCTGCAGAGTCAGCTAAATTTATCCTATCCCATCCTGGATCTGCCAAGTCCCATCCCATCCCATATACTAACAGTGTCATGGTCATGGTCACTGGGGTGACAACCTTATCACCAGCATCCATTCTTTGTCTCCCCCCTTGACACACCACTCACAGCAAGCATGGACCTACCAATCTCTGTATCTCAAGACCAATTCTGGACAATACACAGCCTATATGATGCACTGCAGAGCCCCACCATCAGAAACGAGTTGTCATCTGACTCTGTTGAATGAGTCCTTACCACTTCAGGTAACCCTTTTCTGTAAGCATTTAGGCTGAATAGTTTCTCCAAACCATTCAAGCTAAATGCCTCCTAGACCAAGGTCATCCCAGGGACATCCACCCATTTCCCAGGGCAAAGCATGATTCCAGGCCCTGGGATGGCCCATCCATGATGGGATTTCCCACTGGCCCTTCCCTGGGATTTGCATTTAAATAAAATAATTTGGGACATCCTGTAATTGCCTCAGGTGTCTGGGGTCCCTTACCCAAAAAGTGCTGCCATATATTAGCACTGGAATTCACTCATCCAAGATAATACAATTATCATGAACAGGAAACATTGTGCCTGCCCTATGACACAGATGTGAGTATAATAGAGTAAAAAGAATTATGCTTTGTCAGTGCTCATTCAGCATTGTGTGCTGGGCAGTGTGGTCCATATGTTGTCACAGTTGAGGCCCAAGAAAGAAGCATTTCCAGATGACATATTAGAGTATGATTGGAATGTCTTATCTACCCCAATTCCATTATACATACCATCCAGGTGGAACTGGGTGTGCAACTTTGACATCTCAAGAAATAATCATGGTGCTGGATGTTATCATCAACAATGGTTGTGCTGATACTGTTATGAGAAAGGTATTTAGAGAATGTTATACAACCAGACCTGCCAATGCATGTGAAAACCAGTCACAATTATCACCAGAAATTCATAAACACCTGATTTCTCATATTCAAATCAGGGGTGATTAGAAATTAAACTGCATGTTAGCACTGGTCATGAGATTACATGCTGATTTGTGCCCAACCATTGAGGAAATAACAGACAGACATTCTATGTAGTTTTGAACACATCAAACCAAATATTGAAAGTACAGTACTATGGTAGATAGTGGGTGGGTCACAAAATGGCATACCAACCACCCATGAGATGATGGTTTTGATGTATTCCTCACCCAGCAGTGGGAACATGTCTTGGCTTCACTTCTAAATATTATTCTCATTGCACTTGTCATAAGCATGAGCCTTCCATTGGGTGTGTCCACTACACTGAACATTCATCTTCACCACATGAACTCAATCTGAGGCTGACCCATGACAGCTTGAGAGGCAACAATGGGACATCCCACCCCCACTTATGAAGGTGAAAGGGATGTCCCATGGCAGCCTCACAGGCTATGATGGGACATCCCTCCTCCCCTTATGAAGGTCAAAGGGATGTCCCATGGCAGCCTCACAGGCTATGATGGGACATCCCTCCTCCCCTCATGACAGTGAAAGGGATGTCCCATGGAAGGCTCACAAGCTATGATGGGACATCCCACCTCCCCTTACATCAGAAAGCTAACACTTGCCCTAACAAAATGTCTTTGCACACCACACAACCATGGCATGTGCATCTAGTCTCACAAAAATATGCCCAGATGCTGACCTTCACATAAAGAATGTCTCATAAAAATTTCAACTCATATTTAGATGTCAATTGTTGAGATACCTTTCCCCTATTTCTCTGGACCAGCCTGGTCAGTCAGGTACCTTGCTGTCCAAGCTGGCCAGTTCTGTTGAGTTCTCTCCAGGTGAGGGTTAATTTACCTGCAATTCTGCATCACCACACCAGAGTCAATTGCAAATAACATCAGTTCTCCAGAAAATTCCTTTAAGTGCCCTGCATGCCATGAGAAGGAGGAGCATGCAGCCAGCTCCAAACCAATGCCATACTTTGTATGTCCACTCTGATATTCTATGCTAGTGTTAATATTCTTGAAACCATTTACACAGACCATGCAGGGGAGTTCAGTTCTCACATGCAATGAGCCAATGTTTATCAGTAGCATGTGCAAAAGAGCTTACAAGTCTTAGGTATGTGGGGGACCTATCCTCATCATTCACTTCATTTAAATGGGGTTGAATGCAAGAGGCAGTGTCCCTCATGTCCCTAATATGGTGTTGGAGGAGTATTACTCAGAGAAAACATTATGCTACATGGAGGTCATATTTCATTTTCAGCTCATGTCATGAACTTTGTCTTTGGTGGTCCAAAGCTGAGAGCTTTGCAAAGGGATGTCCCATGGCAGCCTCACAGGCTATGATGGGACATCCCACCTCTCCATATGAAGGTAAATGGGATGTCCCATGGAAGCCTCCAAGGCTATGATGGGACATCCCACCTGCCATTATGAAGGTGAAAGGGATGTCCCATGGCAGCCTCACAGGCTATGATGGGACATCCCACCTCCCCATATGAAGGTGAAAGGGATGTCCCATGGCAGCCTCTGAGGCTATGGTGGGACATCCCACCTGCCCTTATGAAGGGGAAAGGGATGTCCCATGGCAGCCTCACAGGCTATGATGGGACATCCCACCTCCCCATATGAAGGTGAAAGGGATGTCCCATTGCAGCCTCACAGGCTATGATGGGACATCCCACCTCCCCATATGAAGGTGAAAGGGATGTCCCAAGGCAGCCTCACAGGCTATGATGGGACATCCCACCTGCCCTTATGATGGTGACAGGGATGTCCCATGGCAGCCTATGAGGCTACAATGGGACATCCCACCTGCCCTTATGAAGGTGAAAGGGATGTCCCATGGCAGCCTATGAGGCTATGATGGGACATCCCACCTGCCCTTATGATGGTGACAGGGATGTCCCATGGCAGCCTATGAGGCTATGGTGGGCCATCCCACCTGCCCTTATGAATGTGAAAGGGATCTCCCATGGCAGCCCATGAGGCTATGATGGGACATCCCACCTCCCCTTATGATGGTGACAGGGATGTCCCATGGAAGCCTCTGAGGCTCTGATGGGACATCCCACTCCCCCTCATGAAGGTGAAAGGGATTTCCCATGGAAGCCTCTTAAGCTATGATGGGACATCCCATCTGCCCTCCTGATGGTGAAAGGGATGTCTCATGCCAGCTTGTGAGGCTATGACAGGTCATCTCCCCCCCTTATGAAGGTGGAAGGGATGTCCCATACCAGCCTATGAGGCTATCATGGACCATCCCACCCCCATAATGAAGGTGACCAATATCATCACACAAATTCTTCCTTTTAACACATTTCATACATTACAATATATGACAAATATTATTTTATCTACGAGCTCTTTTACTTGGTGATGATGGTGGATCCATATCTAATAGATCACTGTCCATTTCATCTCCCCAAGACAATTCTGCCAATGACATATCATTGTGTTGGTGATATTCATCTGCCAGGGCAAACTCTTCAGCAGCATATAACAACTCATCATCCAGCACTGTATCATCCTCCCCTTCCCCCTCTGACTCAAAGCCATCCAGCCTCTCCCCATCATCTGCATCAACACACATCAAATGAGGAACTTGAACCATGCTATGCAGAACTTCATTACTTAGACCCCAGTTCTCATAAGCAGCCCCAGGAAAGTCACTTAGTTGCTTCTGCCACATGAGGCAAAGCCCTGCCAGTTTAGATGATCTACAGTTAAGTTCATATGCCAGATCATCATCTACATTTGATGTTAGCTATGGGAATGCAAAGACAAGTCTTTCTCACCTGCATCCTCCATAGCCCTCTGCATGCAAGCCCACTGTTCAGAAAACCACAGCACCAAGGCTTGTTTTTCCTTCAATAAATGCCTTTCCTCTTCTTCACATCTCCTTAGCTCAAGGAGTGACCTGATCCCTGAGCAAACCTTGTCATCAGCTAACCATGCAGGTAATACACCATCTGCATCATCCCCAAGACCAACATCCTGCCATATATCATCATCCACATCCAGTTTGAATAATGAATCTCTTGGAATCAGGAGTGGTGCAATGGACCCTTGAGGAGCTTTCCCTTTGTGTATCAGGCCTACCATTTGCAGGCACAATTTATTGTAGCTACTAGCAAGCTTGACTATTCCTGGTTCTCACCGCTTAACAGATGCTTCTGTGTGGTATTGCAGTCTTTGTTCTTGAAGACAAGTCAAATGCAAGGATATTCATTAATGAGGATCTCTTACCACTGACTGTGTGCCAATATGACCGTTCCAGTCTCTCCAACTCAAACTTTTGTTGACGCAGACAATCTCAGATATGTTTCTTGATTGCTAATGCATGCATGCGAAGCTATGAAGCTCTTAATTAGATTCCCTGTCAATGGTGGCAATAATATGGAACTGACTTGAAGGTAAGAACTATTCTGAATTCTAGCCAGGTCTGCAGGCCCATTCAACCCAAGAGTTGACCTCTGCCTCTGCAATGCTTGCTTGAAATTCATAACCTTTTTACAACACTCTGTGATTTGTATATTCAGGTTTATCATATCAGGTACCCCATGGAGCAGATCCTGCTCCAGCACTACTAGCTTTGCTTCATAAATTTCCAATGACTTCTGAGTTTCCATGACCTGCACCACTATATTTTCAACAGACTTTGAGGTGTGTCCTAATCCTGTGGTGAGTGAGGGAAATTATCCATTGTTATTTATACAAGCAGCTTACTAGGGGTTGGCTTTGTCTGTGCAGCAATTTGGGCATCCCATTCTGCTTGGAGAGTTGGGATATCTACTCCACATCTCCTTAGGCCTTTGCTTGCAGAAGCCTTCTTTTCTTGACAATGATTCCAGTGGTGCAAAAGCCACTGGCCAAGACCATTGAGGCTCTTCATGTCAAGATGATGCACCTGGAAGTCAATGATAAAGAGTCACTGATGATACTAAATATAACATTAGCCTAGAACACATATAGGAAGCTGTACCCATACCCCAGAAACACGAAGAGATGGTATCAGTCCTTTGATTGAACTCCAAAAATGCTCACAACCCTCCCCATCAGACAGCCCAAATCCTTCTCTTTTATGGGGGTGATAGATAAGCTGGCATGCCCACTGATGTCCAAAGGCATGAAACACAGATGGCAAAAGAAATATGAGGCAAAAATGATTTGAGAAAGCCCCACTTCCTGCAGCTCTGCTCCAGTTGACAACCTATGTCATATAACAACCCAACACGAAAATTACTTGGGAGATGGCCAAAAAGTGATTTGATGAGGGCAAGTGCATAGTGCTGCTTCTCCCCAGCTGAAGTCATGTTTGCAAGGTGAATAACATGATCATGGCGACAGAGTAGGGCCATGACCCCAGTATCTGAAAAGAACTGGGTACTTGCCTGAACAACCATTAAGACAATCAGGTTAGAATACATGATTAAGCCTCACTTTTTGATGCCTCTCATCAGCTGCAGTGAAGGAGTCATTACAACCCTTTAGCACTGATGTTGTTATCCTCATTCCCTCCTCAAATACATCACCCTCATCCCCATGATTTCCTTTCGAAGCCTGGCCACTCCTCCTTTGATTTGCAGACTTTGACTTCTGCAATCTATCAACCTCACATTCCATGGCCTGAATGTCTTCTGGTGAAAGGAAAACTGTAGCTGTAGGGTTTACAGGATCATCTGGCTGTCCACTCCTGTGCTTCTGAGTGAAACAAGCATCAATGCAAACAATTGCATCCACATCTGAAAGGCTACAAAAAGGAATTTTAGTAATTGTTAATGTTATATTCATCCAACAACATACCTTTGTTGACTATTATTGCTCTGCCAGTTGTGACCACCAAAGCATAGAGGACAATGCTGTTGTAGGTATTGTGATGGCCTCATCTTTGAGCTGAAAACATCACTATCTGGGGAATAATGGGATGATGATGCATCTGCAAGGGGAATGCCTGATGGGGGGCTTATAGATTTTTGCAGCTGTTGCTGGATGTGTTCATCAAGGGATATCTCGAGTATACAATACCAGTGGTATGCATTGCCAAACCTCCTGTGTATACCTTCCTGTGAGTGGCATTAGTCATCTTTGGCAGACAATAATAATGAAAGTATATGTTGGCAACATCCCCATAAACATTATGAACAGCCATTCTATCCTATCAATATAGTACTACTGCAATCCTAAGAAACATGAGTCACACAAGCATACAAAGCATGAACTAGGCAGTCATTTATTAAATACACTACCTACATAGAACAGTCACCCATGCTACAGGCACTACAAGTATTACTATGATGCATACCCCAGAAGGAAGGAACATTGGGATGATGACATGAAACTCAAGAGACCCATACCTTTGTGTCCACCTTATAACCCATGCCTGCAAGGTATGCTTCAAAGGACTCACACCATGCTGAGGTGTTTGGAGGCATCTGCATGAAGAGCTGTCTGACAAGGCTTAGAAGCTGTAGACTAACAGCAAGGGTCAGCCCTAGTGGGGCACAGGGGAAGTAACCCATCCAAAGAAATTGAACAGTGGCAGGCACACATGAGCAAACCATTAGATCCACATGTTGCAGGCCTAGCATGAACAATGTGTCAGTCAGGTGGGAAAAATGACATTGGCCAACATAAATCTCACCATTGAAATGAATACATGTGACTTTCAGCCTTTGAGACAGTCCACAATTACACATCAGTGGCTCATAGTCTACAGGATTCCAGTGTAGGTGTGGCAAGGCCCCTACTAGGAGAATTGAGAGAAGAATGGGTCGGAGAGGTGTTGGGGGTCGAGGGAGAGGTTTCGAGAGTTGAGGGAGAGGTTTCAAGGGTTGAGAGAGGGGTTGTGAGGGTCGAGAGGAGTGAGGTGAGGAGAGGACTTAGGAGTGTGGCAGGAAATGTGATGACTAAGCATGCAAGAGTTTGGGGCACGAGAGTCACATGGGAGGGGGAACCTACACTATTGCGCATTCATTGTAGAGCGAGTAGCCCAAGTCGAGGGTGAAGCTCAAGTGTCTGTCTCAGCTGCATATATTCATTTAATGGCTTCTCTCAGTGTCAAAATCTAAGTCTAGCCTCAGTTTTCAGTCACCAACTTAGTACCTGTGGTGTCTGGGTTTCAAGAACCCTCTTCAAGGATGAAATGAGACTTGCATCCCTTCTTTTCTCTGTTTTCCCCAGTCCTACAATCTAATTCCCTACACTGGAAGCAGTCAGAGAGTCACCAATATGAGAGGTATGGTTGAACAAGGGAAGGGATGACATTGCGTGACCACTGCTGCCATTGCTTCATTTTCTTGTGTGAGTTCCTAGATGGTGATGAGAATGGACCTTGGGTAACATGTAGCCCATCTGTTAGGCAACGGAAAGCAGGATCGCTAGAAGGCTCAGGTTCACCACACTCAGAATTCCTCAAAGGGAGAGTGGTGCCCAAAGTAGAGCTGCAGTGCACATGTGGGTCAGAGGTGGCATGGGGATGTTGCATGAAAGCATGACAACCAGGCAAAGTGAGCAAGCACTCAATGGGGAGGTAAAGGCTTGCAGTTCCAGGAGCATGACTTGGAGGTTCAACAATTTGATGGTCAATAAGAGACAAAGGATCATCTGAGAGAACTGCATTGGAATCCTGGCCTAGTTGGCCCATAACTGGTGCAGAGCATCTTGTAATCTGTTTCGGTCAATGGAAAGACATCTATGAAATTTGGTCAGAGAGCCTAAACTATCTAGGCAAGTTAGTGGTAGACGACGGTTCTGCAACACCAAATTGCAGAACAATGATGAGGATGCCAAGTCCTGGTCTGCTGGCAGCAACACCAAGGTGCTATGAGCACACCTCTGATAGTTAGCTACCAGTGTAGGATGGCAAGCTGACCTTTGCACAGGATGAATCAAGACAACACAAGAAAGACACAGCAGACAAGGAATATGACTGAAATGTGTGGGGACAAGCAACAGATGACAATCAGAAAACATGTGATTGCGATGTACTACACAAATTATTTTCATCCAGGAAACATGCATCTGGAGATAGTGATGGAAATTAACAGTCATGAGATGAGATGGGTATGAAGTGGGGGAGAATAGGCAGATGACCAAAATTATCAAAGAAACACTGTACATAAAATGCAGCCAACTTCCTTTCTACAGCCCAGACACATGCTGACGATGCCGATGGTGGGAGGGGCTCCACCAAGTCCAAGGGAAACCCCAACCACAGTGTGAGTAAACTCCAAAGCCTCTCCACATACTTGCATTTGGATTGGAGGTCAGATGACCCAAGCCCTTGATTTTCACCTGGGAAAGGCTCGGTGCACATAGTCAGCTCCGAATCACCAGGGAAAATCTGCAGAGAAGATCTGGTAAGCATACTTCCAATCAGGTGAGATAACATTGTACCTGACAGACAAGATCGAGCCACTCTGACTCCTCATTCAATGATGTGGATGGCATTAATGCATGGCTGAGAGTGACTAACTCGAATCAGAAGTTGTGCTTGTATAGATCCCACAGTATCTTACTTTTTGTCAACTGATCCATACTAGCAAGGTCTGCAAGGGAAATTAAAATGTCCCGGAATTGGACTTGGCTGGGTATGTCGTGTTGGATCCTGATGAGCTCAGGACCAAAGAGGTTGGCAGCTTCACATAGTCAGTCACCAGAAAATGTACTTGAAATTTGCTTGGGAATCATGTTGAGGAAATCCCACCAGGAATGGGGGGTAATGGGAGATGAATCTGAAGCAGATAAATGGGTGATCCAACCTGCTCAAGAGACCAGCCAATTCCTCAAATATCTCTGCAGGCGATCAGAAGACTCACCCCTCACAAACAGGGCTGGGTGAGGGAAAAAGTATGCTATCTTCGGGGCATTGGGGTGAACCCTCTTTGCATCTTTATTCATGTCCTTAAGGGCAGCATGCCACATGGACATAGCAGCCAGGATAGCAGGATCATTGAGGTCTTCCCACGGTTTGGCATTCAGAGTGACAGATGGCTTGGCTCTGGGCTTTGATCCCACAGGAGGAGCTAAGTGAAAGGTTAAACATGCTGAGATAGTATGAATGGAATACCTACATGGTCGTGTGTGTTGCCTGGGCCTGTCCACCCTGATGGCTCCTGTACTTGCATTTACACTGCTGGAACTTGCGGGATTAGAGGCTGCAGTACCCATACTTGTGGGTGTGGGGGCTGTAGTGCTGCTGCTGCTTCATGCATTTGGCTCTGGCCAGGGGCATGCAAATTGCTCTAGCCCAATCACTGCACCCTCTCAAGTGTGCAGGTGGCGAGCATCACTGGGGTAACACCATCCGCCATTCCATTTCAGTACTTGGCTGACCTCAAAATTCTCAGGATTGTAACTATGTCATCCAGGCACGTAACCTCAGCTTCCTTCAAAACTTGCATATCTTCGGGGACATTATTCGGTTTCCAAATCAACCAGACCAGTATATGGACTTTGAAAAGGTGCTGGCAGATTCCAGGGTCCATTGTGAAGGCCCCCATCCAATGGTCGATAGCATCAATGAAGGATCCAGTAGTGGGTGGGAGTACTGTCTCCAGATACTCTAGCATCCCAAAGACATCTAGGCAAAGGCACTGACAAAATGTAACAAGTATCACTGTATCTCGGAACATGAATGGGAGTTGCTAGATAAAAAATTCAGTCAATGAAATGTGAACCAGAAGAAATGTCACACCTTCAGATGCAGGAGACATCATCGGCATGATCACAACCAGGCATCCACCTTCAGAGGGCCATTGTAGTGGGGGCACCTCCACATCCAATCCTGCATGTGTCCATCCAGTCGATTATATACAGTCTCCAGCAACTTCCATTTGTCCACATGAATCCTGCCAACCTTGAAGGCCAACCCTCTCTCTAGGATGAAATTCTCTGCTGACTGGGTAACATCCCACCACATCCACTTCCATGTCGAGTTGTCTAGATAGGCTGATTTCCGAGGAATACAAGCACTCCATATATAACATTTGGCATGCAATTGTGGCCATTGGAAACAGTCAATATGGCCCATATGTCCATCATGTAGTAGCTCAACCCTTGCTCCCTCAATGAAAGGCTGGGGAACATAATTGACATTGGGGGATGTAATCCAGTGGTCATTATACTTAGCGAGGATTCATGCATCGAATGCACCATATCTCCCTAAAAATAATAATTGGATTTGAGCTAAGGTGGGGAATGCAGAGAACACACCATCACCAGGGAAGTTTCACAGCAATAGCTCATATTCTCACAGGAGAGTCATGTTGATACTGGAAATGAAAGACAGCAGTTAGTACTTGGTTACTTAAAATTGAGGAGGCATATATGCAAATGGTACTGAGCATGGGGAGGGAGAATAAATGAACAGGACAGCAGCGAAAGTCGAATTACAGTAAATAAACATTCCTGAAGGGTTCTGGCCAGCACAACTGATCTGAAGCTGCAAAGGTTGTTGTTGACAGGCTCCAAACCTACCAAGGACTCGTGGGGCACCAAACCCCCAAGCCCTGGCCAGCCAAACACTCCAAATGTTTGGATCTGTGACCACAGGACAAAGTTGACAGAAGTTGAAAACAGCAATGGGGAAGAAAACAAAAAGCTTACCTTCAAAAAAGTGTCGCTTCAACGAGGGGGGATGATCAGTATAGAATGTGACTGAATACACAAAGACAGTCGTTAATGCCCGGATTGTGATAAAGAATGCCATTAGGAGAGGACTGGTCCATGCAGTTCATAAGAAACCATCTGGGCATCTCTCAATAGGCCCCAAACCTATTGAGAGTTCACAGGGCACCAAACCCCCGAGAGCCCTGGCACACAAATGCTCCAAATGTTCATGGCAACAGTTACCAGCCTGGCTAAAAGCAATGATAGTAAAAGAAGGAAAAAAAGAGACTTACATGTTGAATGATGAAGTTGCAGAGTGAAGCCAAAGCAATAATGTAGTAGACAGTGTGTTGAAGTGTCAACGTGAGTGACACACATGTGACCTTATAACCTGGTAAGGAGTGCAGTGCCCCTATACTTGTTGCTCAGGGAAAACTTGGAATATTACAACTAAGTTGCATTGTGACCTGACTATCGGGCATTTAATTCATGTTCCTTATATAACATTCTACTTATTTGTGAAATTCAGGTCCAAACTGCCCAGGAGATCTCTGGGATCTCGACCTGAATTCTGGGGACTACTCTAGCATGTTTCACATGGCTTGCTATGAAGTACTTGGCTACATGACAGAAACCCTCAAAGGCTAAGTGGACATGTTACTATGTCACAAACAAACATTGCAATTTATGCTGTTGTAGCAACACTGAGTCAGTCTTTGCATGTGCACATGCACACTGTCCATATGGTAAAAGAATGTTTGGTGCATTCTTTCCATCAGTGTCAGGGGCTTGGTGCCCTTGACACTTGATAGCCCTTGAAGGCTTGGAGCCTTCAAGGGTAGTTTGGGTATGCATCCATGGCCAATCTCACAGATCACCATGCACACAGCCCCTCGTCTCTTGGTCACTAAGATTTGTTTTAACAGTTCTGCCACTTGAAGGGTTGGCGCAGTAGAATCCAATCAACCTTTTTGCTGCTTGACCCCTATACACACTTTTTGTTCATACCTCTCCCTTGTACTATCACATGCAAACTAGTCACTCTACAATCATGGTGAGTCCCGGATCCCTCTCTTTATAGTGACATCATTGTTTGACTCACTCTCAACAACTTAACTTCAGGACATTTAGATTATCGCACAACATGTGTCAGTACTTTGAGGGGAATCACATGCATACCGCACTGATGTCCAGGAATTTGAGGCTATAGTATGAGAATATTTTGTGGGGAAAGGTTCTTCATTCACAACTCTTCTCTCCTCTACCTTGTCCATACACACTGTCCTATGGAAAGCCAGACATGCATGCTACAAACATCCGGTGTCTTACTACTTTAGGCATATGACTTTGGCCGAGACCCCAATCACCTTTATGCCAATATCTCAAGGCCACATGGCCAACAACAATAGTTTGAACACCTAAGGCAACATGGCACAAGGACCAAATGCCAAGTAGTTGGATATCAAACTCATATGTACTGAACCATATTAACGAACACACAAGAATGAGTAGATACAGGTAGCATGTGATCGTAGTTTTATCTAAGTACGATATGAACGTTGACCTACCAGCAGTAACAAAAATCTAGCTTTGCTAATAGGCATACCCTGGCCAGCAAGAAATGTGACAACATCTTCACTGGTGTGTGCACATCTGTGTGCCTGGAGAATATGTTTGATGTCCTCAGCGCCATAGCCATGGGATGCAAGATAGCAAGCAGCCAGCTCACCAAGTGGACGAGCAAGGGTTCGAATGTGTGAAGTTGGTGTTGGATAATAATTGCTCGAGATGATGCTGCGTAGAGTGCAAACATGACTGTAAATGATAGGAGATGCTGCACCCTCCGATCCAGAATGGCTAGTCGAGGATGGAGTACTGCTGAGATGGTCAGCAATGTTCGTACAAGGCGAGATGGTTGCCGTGCCAATGGAGCGCCCATGCGCCCACTGTGCCCACTCACGACACCATCTGGAATGCCATACTGGAAAGCATGGCCACCCGATTGCGACACAAAGCGAAGCATGCCATTACCAGCTGACAGCGACAGTCAGCACACTGAACGAGAGGTGAAATAGCCAAACAATGTATCTGTGCCACTTGAACCACCTCGAACCAGCATCATGCATCTAGGAAGGACCTTTACAGTCACCCATCGATGGGGAAGGGTGAAAACAAGTGCTGAAATCGTCGGCAACCTTCATAGGAGGCGAAGCACCCACCGTGCCCATGCGGCACCCATGCAGCCATGGAAACTCCTCCCGACGCCTGCTGAACCATACAAAAAACATTGCGGGGGGGCCCCACATAGTAAGCGTTCGCTACAACGAGGTCAGCGACGCTGGAAACGTCCAAACGAGAGGGTATCCGTACCCTGGTGAGCACACACAAGGTTGTGCTACCATACAGCCATCTCGCAGACGCAGGAAACGCCGGAAACCCCCATGGGGTCTTCCCGACACTCATCAGCGGCAGGGGGTGCCTACAAGACGAACTCGGAGCGACGGCGATCCTTCTGACAGTCAAAATGGCGGCCTTACGATCACAGTATGTACAACTAGGCAGGAGCATGCGCAGTACAATGCATTTCCGAAACGGGAAGTTGCCACAACGTGGCATCCAAATATGACCAATCAATACTCGTTACACACACGGACTCGAAGCTCACTAGCAGCAGAAGTTACACTCATTTATTGAATTATTTTTGGGCATACATTCATTTGAGTTATATTTCTGCATTTCTACTTATCACACAGCAGAGCTTCAGGGGGTGTGTTGGAGATTGAATGACCACAGTGTGATGTATATTCTGGTGCGAGTATTTGGTTGATTACATAAGCGCTTAGAGCGCACTTAGTAGTGCATTTTGGTACTGTTTCCTCAGTAGTTGAGTCACTAATGAGGGTAAGCACATACATTAATGACTGAAAATACTGGCCAGACCAGGGATCGAACCTGGGTCCTCCCACTAGTACTGGGGTGCCTTACCACTAGGCTACCCGACCATTCCTACCCTGTCTAGAGTGTGGATTCTCATCCCAACATACATTCCTTACAGTAGACTACTTACTGATACCTTGTAGCTGCCTACAGGTATATTTAATATAACAGTAGTTGAGTCACTACTGAGGCTGCCTACAGCCCTTTTCTACAGTCATTGGGCCATAGCCTTAAGATATATTGGCACAAGGTGATTGGGGTCTCGGTCAAAGTCCATTGCCTAAAGAGGTTTATGTCTGAAGCAAATTTCCTAAAGTAGTAAGTCTATGGGAAAAATGCTCAAAAGTTTGTAGCATGCATGTCTGGCTTTCCATACTGTCCTCATGGTGAGAGATCATTTGGTGTGCTCTTACTATGTGTCAGGAGCTTGGTGCCCTTGACACTTGACAGTCCTCGAAGGTTTGGAGCCTTCAAAGGTGGTCATAGTATGGATCGGATAGTCGATCATGTGGATGACCATGAAGATCACCCCTCATCTTTCAGGCTTGAAGATTCATTTAGCAATAACCCTGTTCAAAGGCCCAGTGCGATCGAAGTCAATCAACCTCTCAGCTCTTGTCCCTTGATTCATTCATGCCTTTTCTTCATACTGTGTGCAAACTGGCTACACTACTGTTATAGTGAGTCACATATAAATGACCAACCTCCTCCATGTATTCCTTTCAGATGAACATTTGGTGCATTTCCAACCGTGTCAGGGGTTAGGTGTCTTATTACCCTTAAGGGCAGTCTTGGCATGAATCCTATTGTCGATCCCACATTCCTTCCTGCTGTAGCCTACTACTTATCTCAGGCTTGCCTCATGACAAGCCATAGTGTTCTAACACAGGTACGCATGTCACTTTTTAGTGTGTCATATCGATTGTTTCTGATACTTGCTTCTGATACTCCTCTAGGTATTATGAGAGCAGAGTTACATCACATCTAGGTGCAGAACCCACCATGATTGAATTTGGCCTTCTGCTGGAGATCTGCCACCGTACTGAGAATATTCTGATTTTGTGGTCGTGTTAACTATCCAGCTTTCCTTCCCATTCCCCATCCCACCATGCTTGGACATGCCTCACCCAATACTGGACAAGACATCAGCTCTAGGAATCTTAGTATGTGTTCTTCTGGCTAACATTTGATGATTAACACATGCTGGTCAAGGCACTCTAATCACTCTGATCACAAACCTCGAACTGAATGCAACAGACACTGACACACTAGCTAGCGTGTTATTTTTAAGGTCTCGGCATGAGGGTGTGTGAATTCTTAAGTGACATTGCACGAGTGAACCCATTGTAGCTTACTTAGCTTCAGCAAGCTTGCAACCTGCATACCCCACAACACCATCATATCTGTTGAGTGCAGCTGCATCAGGATTGCCATTCCACAAAGAGTGTCTGCCTCCTGCCCTATCCCCCCCCTCTACCCCCATTTTCAAGGACTTTTCCACTCCACCAGTATCAATACATCTAACCCCACCTGACCCATCCAATCCCATCACCATTCTCATCTGTGGAAACCTGGATTGTGAAGCAAGGGTTCCATCTCTAGCAGATGATTGTGTACATACTCCCACTGTGGTCTTCTTTATGATATCAATGTAAAAATTTTCATTTGATATATTTACTAATCATAACTATTTTACATTGCATGCCTCCTTCCACCAAATATCATATAACATGATTAGATTGTACTTGTACATACTATCAACTGACAAGACATTTATGTATGTTTGTCCCTGAGCAACGCTTGTGGGAATGTATTATGTAAGACTATGACAGCATAGTCACTGAATTGATCCCATCCCACTACATAGCTGAACTCATCCCATCCCATCATGTGCTTTGTGCTTACCTTTTGTAGTGAATTTAGCCCTTTCACATAGTCAAAACATAACTGGGCAACAGTGAATTTTCATCTCTTTCATATGCTATATTTTACTAATGGAGTGTTCTAGTTTCATATTGATAGCAGAACGCTTGGAGTGTTCCTGTACTGGAGGTCAGGGGCTTGGTGCCCTTGAAGGCTAGGAGCTTTCAGGGGTGGTCTTTGTGTGGGTCTGTGGCACATTGTGCAGACAACAGTGTATCTTCATGTTTCAACCCGATGATCCATTCCACCATTCCTTCTCTTTGTTTTTTGCTCGAATTGTGCAGACAGCACTCAGCTGCCCAATCTGGTAGGGAGTACTCTTTTCAAAAATGTGAATTCAGCCCAGTACATAGCAACAATGAGTCCTTGTCTGATTTATACCCTGTTTTGCTGATGTTTTCAGTCAATATATGATGATGTTTGGAGCATCTCTGTACCAAATGTCATGGGCTAGGTGCCCTTGATAGTCCTTGAAGGCTTGGAGCCTTCAGGGATGGTCTTGGTTTGGATGCGATGGTCAATCGCACGGATGTCCATGCAGGTCAATCTATGCATCATGTGTTCAAAGTCCATCATTCTCCTGACCAATCATTTCACTGCTAAGTCACCCTGTCTGTCCATTATTTGCTTGATCTGACTGTTGATTGCATAGATGGGACTCTGTCCACCAGATAACCCCTTTCAAGCATGTGAATTGAGCCCAGTATGTACTGCACTGTAGTCTGTGTGTCATATTTATTGCAATATCCACCAGCTTCTTATTTGTTATTTTTTTCATGACAAGGCAAAGACTGCTCTCGCCCTACCTACAAAACAAAATGATTCATTTTTCATCTGGTAAGCCTGATCGATCACCATCTGCATTGTCCTCGCTACACATTACAGCCAACTTCTGTCTTGCAATCCTTTTCCTTCCTCCCTGACCCCTTTACATCGTGCACTTTTATCTTGCATTTACATATCCATATCAAGAACTCATCATTTTTCTGTAGCGACACTGTCAGTTCTAGAAGGAATTTGTTCCATTTAGTATGGTTGTGTTTGATCTGTGTCAACCTTAAATACTTCCCCATGACACTTCCTGTGTCCTCACCCATTTTTTTTTTGCACTTCCACACATTCATGCCTCGAGTTGCTAGTATCTCAGAGCCTTTGGCAGACTCTTCTGCTGACTTACACACTCGCATTCTTCGCAACCACATGATCCCTTCCTCGCAGCATGCCCTGACCTCCAAACATGCAAGCAAACATGGTGTCGCTGGATCTGTTGGCTCTGTCGAGAGTGGTCAAATTTTGGAGGTAAGTCTTGTAACTTTTTTTTTTTTCCTTGATCGCTCTGACACCACTTTTCATTCACAGCAATCAGCACCAGGTGCCACAACTAACAAACTGAAACTGCAGCATGCGGTCCAGCCTCCTGAAGGCTGGGAAGAACATATGTTTGGTCTGAGGGATAGAAGACATTCCTTGACACTGCATGTTTCCACTACCAAAATCCTGGTTCTCCCTTCCCCCTCCCAGCATCAGGTGGGCCAAGTCTATGATGAGGACACTGAAATGGATGAAATGGAGGAAGATATGAATGTCAACATGGATGAGCCAAAGTCCAGCAGCAAGCAGGACAAGGAGAAGTCAAGTGGTGGGCAGGATGAGGAGAAGTCAAGTGGTGAGCAGGGTGAGCAGAACACCAGTACCAAGGAGGATGACAGGAGCTCCAACTACAACGAGAGCAAGGACAGCTCGAGCAACTGTGATGGTAGGTTTTTTACTTCCAAATCCCTTCATCTCACATCTCTTCTAGATACTTTTTGTTTATTTTGACTTCAGGGTTCAGTGCCCCTCCTGTCAGGAGATGGTTGGCTTGGTGCTAACCTGTCATTCAAAGCTTGGTGCTTTGGATGCTCCAGACTATGTTTCCTGTTACCCCCTCATTCCCTTGGTTATTATATAGATAAAGAACTGTGTCATCCTTTTTTGTCAGCATCTATATATGCATATGCCTCCTTGACACATTGTTCTTACATGGTGGAAGAGCCAGACTGTGCCTCCCTTGTCTCGGTAGTTGTTCCCCACCTCTAGCTTACACTGTCATGTCACTCTGGTGCTACTTCCCACGCCACCTGGCACGCGGTCACGTGACCCTGCCTGCTCCTCTCGGCCCCTCGGCCCCTCTCCGCTCCATCTGCCCCCTAACCTCGAGGCAAACCTCCGGGTTTGCTATCCCTCGTCGCTCTCCCACTCCTCTGTCCACTCGCCTTCCTGCTCTTCCGTCTCCTCCACCTCTCCGTTCTCTCTCTCCCAGTCCGCCCTCTCTTTCTCCATCTCTTGTACCTCCTCCAGTGCTGACCCTTCCCTTGGGATGAAGAGCCTTAACCTTCTGGCGTGCACCAGCCCTCCTATCGGGAAACCTTCCAGCGTCGTCACCTTGTACGAATTGCCAACTCGCTCTACGACCCGTCTTGGTGCTGACCAGCGTGGTAGCAGTTTCCGCGCGCTTGCCATGGTGAAATCCAGTGCGTTGTCGTACACCTGCACCAGATCGCCTGCCCTGAAAACCACCTCCCCTTCCTTCGAACCTACTACTCGCTTGTCGAACGCCTCCTTTCGCCGTACTGCGTGTTTGACTGCCTGGCTGGTGCCGTCGAGCCTTTGCTGCTCTACGTACACTAGCTGCACGTCCACGTCCTTTCCTCCCAACTCCTTCACCGCTTCGTCCACCGGTGTCCGAGTCGTGTTGACGACGAAACCTAGTAATAGTTCTTTTGGCGAGAGCTGGAACGCTGGTATTATACGTTCGTTTAACTGTCGTATTGCTTCTTCGAAATGAATTGGCCATGATGCCGTGACATTTGCTGCCGGTGGTGCTTCCCCCTCGTCTTCTCCGAGCTCCGGGCTGCACATCCTTTTTAGTCGCCCTAAAAGTTTCCCGTTAGCATTCTCCACTAAGCCATTGACCCACGGTGCGTAAGCTGCTACTATGCGTTGTTCCACTCCATTCGCTTCGCACCACATCTTGACCTCTCCATTATTGAAGTGCGTGCCCCCGTCCGTCATGAAAGTCTCGGGTGCTCGGAACGTTCCCTTGATCGCATTTAGGCCGTCCACCGTTGTTTTCGCTGTGCCGTGCGTCTTCAACTTGAACCCCCACACATACTGTGAGTATGTGTCCAGTACCAGGAGTACTGTATGGTATCCGCCCTTTCCCTTTGGCAGGCTGAGGTAGTCCGCCACCACCAGCTCGAACGGGTGCCGTCTTGTTATTGGGTACAATAGTGAGTGCAGGCCGGTACTGCCAAAGTTTTTGCACTGCGGACACTGTCTTATGGCTTTCATGATTGACAGGTCGAGTCTCGGGCTGTAAATTCTGTCCATCAGCTGTAGTTTTACTAGATCCCTACCCCAATGTCCGTTACTCTGGTGTTCCTTCGATGCCAGTTCCACTGCCTCTTCTTGCGTTACGCATTCGAGCTCCGGTCTCGCTCGAAGAGACTTGGTGGATGCTAGCCGCCATAACTTTCCGTCCTTGATGCGGTAGCCTTCTGCCCTGTGTCTTGCTCGTCTTTGCTCCCTGCTCGTGTCATTTTTGTCCAGCTTGGTGATAGCCTCAACGACCTCTAAGAACAACGGTTCGTCAGTAAACCTTTGCTGCAATTGGCTTATGGTGGGTTCCTGGCTTATCGTGAACAAGTCGTTTACGACGCCCCTTGTCACTTCCCAATCTTCACTGACTGCCCAGGTGCTGCCGTCTCCTGGCTCTTTCGGTTGTCCCGTATACATGCGGCTCAGTGCATCCGCCGCTGCGTTGGTTTTCCCTGGTCTGTGGCGTACTGCTACGATCTGATATGCTGATATGCCGTCCCTCCACCGTGCGTGCACTGTGGACAATCGCTCGCTACACAGCATGTCCCTTAGGGCTATGCAGTCCGTCTCGATCTCCACTGGGAACCCCCATATCGTGTCGCTGAAGTGGTCGAACCCGAACTTGAGCGCTGCGAATTCTAAGATATACGGTTTGTATCTCTCTTCTGCCGGTGATGTCCTTTTTGACGCAAACCCCACCGGGTGTACCGTTATCTTTTCTTCTCCACCTGGTTGCACTGTGGTGAACCGTTGTGACAGCACTGCTCCGAACCCCTCCTTGCAGCCGTCCGTTGTGAGGATGAACGGCGTGCCGTCGAATTTGGGCGCTCGTAGTACCGGTTCTGTTACTAGCATCTGTTTCAGCTGTAAGAACGCTTTCGTGTGCTTTCGTGACCAATACTTGTCTAACAACCTATCCCTCAGGTACTGGCGGTATCGTTTCTTCCCTGCCTTTACCGTTGGGTCCGGGAGATCTAGGTTCCTTTGCAAGTCCGTCAGTGGCGCTGCTATTCTTGCATAATCTCTGATCAACGTTCGGAAGTAACCCGTTAGGCCTAAAAACCGCATCAATTCTAGCAGTGTGGTTGGTACCTTCCACTTAGCTATGACTTCGAGCTTGGCTATGTCCGGTTTGATGCCACTTTTCCCGACCCTTACTCCTCCGAAGACGACTTCTTTGAAGAACAGCTTTGTCTTCGCTGGCGATAGGGACAGATCCCTTTCCCTGCACCTCATCAGGAATTTGCGCACTCTCTGTAGCAACTCCGTGAACACATCTCCCGCCATACCGTTGTCGTCTACGAATGTTTCGAGCCCCAACTCTATTGCGATATCCCTGAGCGCCGCGTTCGTCATATCCGAGAAGCATGCTGGCGCTCCCAGGAGACCCATTGGCATTCGTTGGTAACATTGGAACCCTCGTCCCTCCGTGTATATGCATAGGTATGGCTGGTCTTGTTCCTCGACTTTTATCGCATAGAAGCCTGACGCCAAGTCTATTACGCAGACATATTCGTGCCCTGCTAGTCGCTGCTGTTTTGCTTTGATATCTCCCTGCAGCATCGGCGCTACCGTCGTTATCTTGTTGAGCTCTCCGAAGTTCTGGCAGACTCGCCATTTGGGTTTGCCCTCCTGAGGTCGGTCCACCACGGTTTGCGTTGGCTTTTGTGGGGGGTCTAAGCTTTGCTCCCCTCCATTTAGCACGCACTGCTCCTCGACAATCCACCTGATCTCGTCCATCGTTAAGCCTGGGGTGCCATGTGCCTTCTGCGCTAACACCGTTGGGTGTACCGCTTTGACTTCGTCTGCCCGTATGTCACGCAATATTCCTGCCTCGTTGAACTCATCGAGTACTGGCAGGTACCATTCCCTTTGCGCTTGCGTCAACGGCTTCTGATGTACCTTTAACGGAAACTTGGCACCCTCTGGTATATTCAGCCTGAACTTAATGAAGTCTACCGGCTTCACCTCCCGTACTGATAGCGCGAATGTGTCTGCAAACTCCGCTACCAGGTCTTGCACCTGCTTGAGTTCGTTCGGCGCTAGATCTCCGTATTCAACCATGGCCACCACCCTTTTTACCCTGGGGGGATAGAACGGGCCTTTCTCCGTGAGTCTGGTGAATATTCCTTCGCCGTTCTCTTCTGCGCTTATCTTCATTTCTGCTAGTCATCCCTCGTCCTCTTCGCTTGCTTCTTCCTCCACTGCCACCGCTCTTACCCCCGCGTGGTCCTCATCTCCCCTCTCTGTTTCCTCCTCTCTCTTTTGCGCTTGTTCACCTTCGCTCCCTTGGTCCACCTCTTTCCCTCCTCTTGGGCCCGGTACTCGCGTTGGCAGGACTGACGCCGGTATCGTTCTCTTTGCGTAGTTCACGATTTCGTGCCGTCCATCTTGACTCGGTAGCCAGATTGAGTCTGTTCCGTAGTCGTGTACTGCTTTCGCCTTGTCCAACAGTGGTTTTCCTGCTAGCATTTTCCACGACCTGCTGCTTGGGAAGACTTCGAAAGACGTTTCAAGTGACACCGGTCCCCATCGCACCATGCCTGACCACGTTCCCTTCGATGGTATCAGTGACCCGTCTGCCATTCTTAGCGTCTGCGTGGATGGCGTTAAGTCGTTCAGTCTCCGTGCTACCCTTTGGTACGCTTCCCAGTCAATCGCGTTTATCATTGCTCCGCTGTCGACCAATGCTAGGAACCTTACGCATT
This sequence comes from Pisolithus marmoratus, assembly GCA_024613145.1. NCBI lineage: Eukaryota > Fungi > Basidiomycota > Agaricomycetes > Boletales > Pisolithaceae > Pisolithus > Pisolithus marmoratus. The sequence goes on from JANFAE010000134.1 coordinate 107,689, forward strand.
CCCCTTGTGGACCCTCTAGGCTCGGCACTGCTAGGAAGGGGCTGCTTTTGTGTGCGCTGATCGGTTTACCCTTCGCATCCAACCGGTAGACATCAGTGACTGTATTCCCGTGACTCTCTAAGTTACTGTTATCCCCGTTCCCCACTCGCTCCTCTGCTTTCCTTTCCGCTGGGACACTTTCAGGCGGATCGGTTCTCGGGACTACAGCTGATCCGCTGTTATCTGCAGTCCCAGATCGTTTTCCTCCTCTGTCCATCCCCATGCGTTCTCGTACTCGCTCTGGTGCTCCTCTGCCTGCCATGCATCCCATGGAGTTACTGCATGTACCATTGTTGCAGCTTGGCGTGGCTGCATGGTTGCTTGCACTGTCGGCCACGCGTAATTTACCAGCGCCGTTGCCGTCCTGAGTTGCGTCGTTCTTCTCAACATGGCGGCTACCAACTGCCTCCAGTGCGTCTCGTGAGGTTTGAGCGTTTCCTTTGCTGTGCATGTGTTCCCCACGTGCGGTGGGTCTGTGACTAACCCACAGCTAAAGCACTCTCCTGCCCCTGCTGCCGCCGTTCCTGGTTTTAGTGGGTACGGTCTCTCGAGCGATGGCGGGATGTCGTAGCCATACGTTTTGTGCCACGCTTCGACGTCTGCTTCGTACTGGCGCCTGCCTGCATCCGTGTCCGGCCTTCGAGGTAGTGAACTCGCTTTCTCCAGTATCTGTGCCCTCGTGAGTGGTGGCCGCTGCGCCATTGCACCTCTTGTGTACGTCGCTGTTGTGCCGGCGAGGCTCGGTCCCTGCATGGCGAACGTTTGGGTTGGGGGGGTGGCGAACTGTCCCTGCTGTTGTGGCATGAGCATTGTGCGCACGGGTCCTCGTGTGCCGATGTTCGTTGCTCGAATACTCATGTTCGCCATCTGCTGCTGCAGCAATGTGTTCAAGGTCTGGTCCCTTGCTCGTTCCTTGCTCTGCCGCTCTTTGTTCCTCCTCAGCTTGTCTACCTTGACACTCCGCACCGCCGCTACGAATTCCTCCCAACTCGAGTAGTCCTTGTCTAATTCATCTCTGAGGATTTGTGGGGCTCCTTCCACCGCGCATACCACTAGCGTTCCTCCTGTATCTCCCATGCTGAGCGCCAGCCTCTTCACCCGCTCTGCCCAAAGTACGTGTCCATAGTCTCCCGCTTGTCCTTCTTCTACCCACTCTCCTACCTCCTCTTCCCGCAGCACCTGGTCTTTGATCCGTTCCCTCTGTTGTACCCTCGTCAGCTTGGGGCGTCGTGTTGGCAGCCACCTTTTCATGAATGCGGCCTTTAGTGCTGCCATGTCCTTTTTGTCCTCTGACAGTAGGTCTTCGGACCAGTCGTCTGCGTAACTTCCTGGCGCTAACTGGAGCCCAAACCTGTCTATTTTCCTGGTTTCCGACCATGAATCTGGTACTGAGAGTTGGAACTGCGCAAACCACTCCATTGGCTCCTCTTTGTTGCCGTAGTCCCCATGGAACAGGGGTATGATTTTTGCTGCGTCCGTCATGGTTCTTTGGATCGTGTTAGCTGACGGTGAGCTCTGAGTTGGTGCCGGTGTTCGTCCTATTGTCGACCTGCGATGCCTGCCTTTCTGACTCGCTTTGGGGGTGGGTGATGGGGGCGTTGCTGGTCGCGTATTATACGGTCTATACGTGTACGTTGCGGTTGGCGTTACGAAGATAGCTGGTCTTAGTCTGAACTGGGGGGTGCCTCCTCTATCCTCCTGCTGACTGTCTGGTTCCGTTATGCCTGAATCCTCCTGTTCCCTTCGAGAGATTCCCCGTGCTGCTGTGCCCTCGTCCGATACTGATGATTCCGAAATGCTACTTTCTGACGTTGGTTCGCTCTCTTCACTTTGGTTCTGTTGCCCGATGCCTCTGAGTGCTGCTATTGCGTGCAGTGGAATTGGGTCTGTAGTCACCCGTCTCCTTAGGGTTCGGGTTCCCTTCTCGTCACCAGATGGAAGAGCCAGACTGTGCCTCCCTTGTCTCGGTAGTTGTTCCCCGCCTCTAGCTTACACTGTCATGTCACTCTGGTGCTACTTCCCATGCCACCTGGCACGCGGTCACGTGACCCTGCCTGCTCCTCTCGGCCCCTCGGCCCCTCTCCGCTCCAATGGTATTGATTGCAATGTCCAAACAGTTTCTGGTGACAAGTCATCACTTCCCCCGTCCTTGCCACTGGAGGACCACTCTGATGACTCTGACCCCAATGGAGAGGAAACTGTACCCCCCCCTCGTCAAGGTCACCAGATGTATCCCAAGCTTCAAAATAAGGGTAAAGGTAGGGCCTTAGACGTCAAGGATGTTGATGTGGCAGACAACAGTGATTGCAAAACCCCTCCCCCCAACTTCAAGAAACTGGGAAACCTGTCCAAAATGGCACTAGAAGAAATTCAGGCATTTGTGAAGGACATTAAGACGACAGCAGAAGAACTTGGGCAATGGCATGGCTGGTCTACATGTGACATACTTGTTGCTGCAGGGTTTGGTGTTAAGCCTTCTCACACCAAACTTAATGAGGCCAACCTCTTCCATTCATGGTATTGGGCCATGCAGCCCAAGCCAGGTGGTGGTATGGTCTTCTTTTCTTACCCACTCACTGATCTAACATCCTCACCAGCTGATAGAGATGCTGTGAACAATTTGATTATGAAGGAGTACAACTCTCTTATGAAGGACATCCCAAAGGATGACCCCGGGGCAAGGAGGGAGAAGTTAAAAGCTGTCTATGAATGGAGCAAGAGTTCCTCCATCATACCAACTAACTGTTCTGTCAAGTCTATTGCTGCCAGGGTGGAGAATGCAAAGATGCAATTCTCTGGATTGGTATGTGGTTGCAAGTAGGTGTGTGTCGATGTCGACTCTCACCTTTCAACAGGCTGAGGCATGGTCTAATCTCAAGGATATCGAAATAGTTGGTGCAGTGATGTATGTCAGACAGGACCCTGCAGGCCATCAAACTTCTGGGATATTTGGGGGCTCTGAGGTGATAAGAAATTTCATTAATGCCAACAGCATTGATGTCCAGGCACTCCTGGATAAGTACACCTCAATTTTTAAGTAAGATTTATATACCATGCATGTTTTACTCCACCTCACTCTGATTTATAGGTGCCTCAGGAATGGGGATGGTGTAGATGCTGGGTTGGTCCATGCAGGTTCTCCCAGAGATTTGAGTACCACATTGGAACTACATTGTCATGTCAAGGAAACATTGAGAGACCACAACTGAAGAGTATTTGGAAGCATGATGAAGGAGAAACTATTGGCTGCTCTCAGGGATCTGCAATGTAAGTAATTCTTGTGTTGTACATGTGTTTTTGGTAATCATGTTATCTCAGTGACACATGGTATTGAAGTTAGTGATCCCCAGAAAGTCGGTTGGCACCGGCTCCTCGAGTTCATGCAGAAGTGCCACCTCACTGTCATCAACTGGCCCCTTGGTGTATCTCCTCTGGGGCCAGGTTTCGACCACAAAAAACTCAAAGCCAGACCTCTTCGTCAACTTGTAGTGCCCTACCTTTGGAGAAAGCTGGGCCCCATGTATGATGGATGGACTGATGATGAAGAAGAACAGGGCAGTCTGGATGATGCACCAGAAATTGAGATCAAATGCTGGAGCCAAGGTACTCCATCATTTATTATATAAGTGGATGCTGAACTTCTTTGCAGACATCATCAACATTTCTGATAATAACCCTTTGTCAGGCAACGTTCCACTTGTCAAGGCTGCTGATGGGACTGTGCTGTGGAAGGTCTCTGATGATCCTGAGTGGCAGAAATCTCGCCAAGAAAGGGATTGCCAGCAGCAGCAAGATGCTGAGGTCCGTTGACAGCATAAACTCCCATTTTCCTCATGCAAGTGACCCCGTGTGGAGGTGTTGACCGATGATACCATTCCTCATCAGGTAAGCATTACCCTTCATTTGATATCTACACATCTTCAAGGTTCTACAGTCTGGACACCAAGGGCTGCCATGTGATGAAGGCCAGGATGCATGCCCCAACCCATCCTTAATTCCTGCCAGTGTGTGCACTTGAGAGCCTGACCCGTCTGACTTCCCTGCACTGGTTCCAGGGTACCATGTAGGGTTTTATTCCTATTTACAGTGAGTGAAAAAACGTGTGCAATGTTTGGCTGTTTTGTACTAAGTCCAGTGTAGCACCATGAGGCGTGGGAATCCTGCTTAGTCTAGGTGGGATGGATGGTAGCATTGACCCCTAGCTACAAAATGGTCCCAGGGTCATGTGATTCGGTGCAGTAGTCCTTGAGATATGTCAATTATAAAACAGGTACATCATCGCACATGTTTATTCACTTTTGAAAAGTGAGGGGTATCTAAGGGATATCAGTACTTGGTATAGCCTCCTTTTGCTTTAAGCACTGCCTCAACCCTCCTAGGCATGCTCTCAATCAACTTCTGACACTCTTCAGCTGGTATATTGTTCCACTCCACCTGAGTCCTCTCCCACAACTCCAATATCCCCTTGGGAGGGTGTTCATACTCTGCAAGCCTCCTCTTGAGGTAACCCCAGGCATGGTCTATAGGGTTAAGGTCAGGGGACTGTGCAGGCCATACCATGGTCCTAAAATCCTGCTCTTCTAGCCACTCCTTGACCTGCTTGCAGGTGTGCTTGGGGTCATTGTCCTGCTGGAAGACAATGTCAGGAGGATGGAGACCATAATATTCAAGGGACTCTTGTAGTTCATCCTTCAAAATTTGAAGGTATAGGTCCCCATCCATCCTACCATCTATCTTGGTAGCATATCCAACACCCTCCCAAGTCATACAGCACCACATCATCAGAGAACCTCCTCCAAACTTCAGTGTCCCCTCTACTAGCCTATCACTCAGCTTCTCCCCTGGCTTTTTCCATGGGCATTTGTGCCCATCTGACCCCAGGCAATTGATTTTAGTCTCATCAGACCATACCACCCTCTTCCAGTCCTCCAAAGTCCAATCTTTGTGAGCATAGGCAAAGTTTAACCTTGCCTTGCAATGCTTGGCAGAGAGGATAGGTTGTTTTTGCTTTACCACAGCCTTCATACCAGACTTTTTCAAGTGTTGGCAGACAGTATTTGGGTGGAGTGGTTGGTTGATAATATTGGTGAGGGTTTTGGTCACCTGCACAGCATTTTCTGCCTTCTGAGTTGAGATGAGGTGGATGGCATGGCAGACATTAGCAGGGGAGTGCTTGGATGGATGACCTCCAGTGGACTTTTGCAGGCTGGAACACTCCTTGGAATGAAGCCTAGAGATGGTGGAGTGATGTAGGCCAGTACTAGAGGCAATAGAAGCAGGAGAATGACCAGAATCAAGCATAGTCAGGATAGTATTCCTTAGGGTAGCAGAGAGAGATCTCATGGTGGTAAAGGTTGGGAATAAAGAAGTGTGTGAACATATTCAAACTCAGACATAATGTTTATGTGTGTATCTTTGTTTGTAGGACCAAACAACCACAATTATTCCTTCATTTCCCCCAGATTCTACTACCAAACCAAAAGTGAATAAACATGTGTAATGATGTACCTGTTTTATAATTGACATATCTCAAGGACTACTGCACTGCATCACATGACCCTGGGACCATTTTGTAGCTAGGGGTCAATGCTACCATCCATCCCACCAAGGCTAAGCAGGATTCCCATGCCTCATGGTGCTACACTGGACTTAGTACAAAACAGCCAAACATTGCACACATTTTTTCACTCACTGTATATGATAATAAGGCTAAAAGGAGTGTTGTACAGGATCCCCATCATGATATGTTCCCAGGTCATATGCACACACAAGAGCCTGGCCCCTCACAGCAGCCTCTTCCTAGGCAACATGAGGTGAGTGATCGGTTTGCCTCTTGAGTTACAAGAACCAATAAGAGGGCTGTAGGATTCTCAGAATGACCATGCAAACTATCATGATCCCAGCCCATCTAATATCCTGTACAATGTAATTTGATTTTACAAACTCGATGTTTCCCTTTTGACATGGCTTCCCTAGGCACCACCACCTGCACATTACAACCACCTGCCACCATCTCGTCAAGGTTATCACATTCCATCTTGCACTGACCATCGTGTTTACCACAATGGTCCATATACTAATGAATACTACCCCACAGCCTGGCCTGCTGCACCACACTGGGTTAACAGGGGTGGCACTACACAGCAGTACGAGGACGACTTCCCTGGGGACTACATAGAAGACTACTACTAGTTGTTTCCCCCACAATACATATTTTCTTTGGTTGTTTTTTGGAAGTGTCTTGAAGCAAATTTGTGGCTTTCAGTGTTCAGGGACAGATTCATTGCAGTTGGTGTGTGCGCATTAGGTCACCGCTGTGATTAGATGAGTGCAGAACCCCTTCTTGTGGTTAGTTCTTTTCATATCTGCTTGATCGTTGTTTCATACTGTACCAATGCCTCAGCAGTGAGTGGTACTGCTGGTTCTCCCCCCCTTGTGCCTCAGATGACTGGTGTCACATATGTGACTGGTGGTGAACTGCAGTGCACCACTGTGTAGTTTGATGAGCCAAAGTCTTCACTTATGGATTCAGGATTTTTGTCCATTGTGGAAGCTTGTTGTATCAGTGTGCTGGTTTCATTTGGTAGACATAAGCCCATCATCCCCTTGCAAAGTTGTCGATTATACATGTTGGTTGATATGCTTTGTTGCTGCCTATAGGAGTTTGTTCTGCTTGTATTGATACTTGTGTAGGTGTATGCCATGGATGTACTAGCAATGTAATACATTATTATTAAAATTGTTGTTGCTGACAGCACTGCACCTTGGAACCATCAGAAACATGACTGGACTTGCAAATGTTTTCCTTAGTCTCCACCATGAATCAACATATGATGTGGCTATTTACTTGTACTGAATTCAAGCATATTTACAAGATCCATATCCTGGGAACCATTTAGTCTTGCTAGGTGGGAAGGATACAAATGACTGACAACATACTGATCATCTGTCAGGGTCACCTTCAAGAGGTGCTTGGATGGTATCAAGTTAGCTACATGGATGGGAAATGCTCTCATTGGGCAACTACCTATTTGTCTAGCTATCCTCCTTCATTATTGCCAGCTTAGCTAAGCCCAAACAGCTCAAATGGAATATCTCAAGAATGGTTTGGTCAATTATTATAAATATTTGTTCCACTGATAGTCACACACAAAAGCCACATGTTTAAATAAAAAGTAATGGCTTGAAGCCATGGAAACACTAGTCACTGATAGGAAGTAGACCTGGTTTGTGTCTATCGGGTTCATGCACTTCAGTGTGAATGCCATGTTACATAAGAGGTGGATGCTGCAAACCTACCTGCTATAATCCAAGGAAGTATCATGGCTGTGTACACTTGTTGTCAGATAATAAGTTCCTCAGTAATTCCAAGCTACTGAGGAAAGAAGAAAATTTATCCACTGTATGTTGCAGTTTTGCTTATGTAAGGAACAAACCTTCACACTGAATAGAAACCACTAAGAGGGCAGTTTATTATTCCAACACTTGTGATATAGTACAATAATGACAGTGACTCCAAGTATGTCAGGACATGGATTGGAGCTCCTTTCCATCATGAGTAGATTTCCTGATGGAAATACAGTGCTGGGGTACATGTTGCAAGAGGATGTGAGAGTGCCATATGCAGCAGAACCTGCTAGTTCACCTTCATAAAGGGAGGTGGGATGTCCCATCATAGCCTCATAGGCCGCCATGGGACATCCCTTTCACCTTCATAAGGGGAGGTGGGATGTCCCATCATAGCCTCACAGGCTGCCATGGGACATCCCTTTCACCATCATAAGGGCAGGTGGGATGTCCCATCATAGCCTCATAGGCTGCCATGGGACATCCCTTTCACCTTCATAAGGGCAGGTGGGATGTCCCATCATAGCCTCATAGGCTGCCATGGGACATCCCTTTCACCATCATAAGGGCAGGTGGGATGTCCCATCATAGCCTCATAGGCTGCCATGGGACATCCCTTTCACCATCATAAGGGCAGGTGGGATGTCCCATCATAGCCTCATAGGCTGCCATGGGACATCCCTTTCACCATCATAAGGGCAGGTGGGATGTCCCATCATAGCCTCATAGGCTGCCATGGGACATCCCTGTCACCATCATAAGGGCAGGTGGGATGTCCCATCATAGCCTGTGAGGCTTCCATGGGAGTTCCCTTTCACCTTCACCAGGGCAGTGGGATGTCCCATTATAGCCAAAGAGGCTGCCATGGGACATCCCACTCACCACCAGAGCTATGGCTTGGGATTGCCCACCACAGCCCCACTGGGAGTGGGTTCATTTAGACAAGGAGAATATTCACTCCATGGAACAAGGGTCATCACACCCAATGGAGGTTAATCATCAAGAGTGACATGAAAATAATATTAGGTACATTCATACCAAATATGTTTGTGCAATGAATTACAGTAAATAATGAATTGTGAGTCACTGTGCATGGTGGGGACCCTGCCTATCACTCTGTGATGGTTGTACAGCACTATACAATGCCAAATTTTTTGCTGATGCTAGGCACTCAGACTGCATGGGACATCCCACAACTACCTCAGAGTGAGTTCATGAAGAGAAGCTGGATGTTTTTTTTTTTTTTCCTCTATATTTAAGTGCTTGAGGACATATATGTCCTATGTTGCACTCTACTGGCATGTACATTGACAATGCATTTGGGCCCCTGTGGCCCATACAACTCTACTGGTGTGTGAATGCCCTGAGTGGCAGAGCCGAGGCTCCCCACTAGTCTGCCATTCCTGCTGGCTGTTTTAGACACACCACCTACTTGGTAGGGCCATTTTGACGACTTCCATAAGAATATATGATCTGAATACAATGAACCGGCCATCCATTAGGACAGTTTGGTGCTGTTAAAGTTTTTGGACTGCTCCGTTCTTCCTGTGTCAACTCTGCTCCAAATGCAATGGTCGACTTTACTTTGCCCGTTAGTTGCAACTGGTGCTTGATGTGTTGTTGAATTTGATGTGGGTGCGGGTGCATTGTGGCTTGAAGTACCCATCTTGTTGAGTAGGGCACATGCTTTCAGCATGCTGCCAGTGTGATGCTGTTGGAGACATGATGAATCTGTTTGCACCATACAGGTGCTCGTGTGTCGTTCTTGCTTGGGAACCTAAGTGCCATGTCATTTGTCATCTGCATTGGGGTATAGATATGGGTACATCACCGAATACATCCTTCATCCTTCCCATGGCATTGATATATCTTAGCAGGTGGACTTGTGCATTGCTATTGGTGAGGAGGTGGTTGATTGACATGGCCGCTCTGCCTAGCTTGAGGTGCAGTGCATGCCATTCCCTGTCATACCTTGGGCACTGGAAAAGGTAATGGTGTACACTTTCTGGTATGGTCCCCCCACATTGGAGACATGCTGGGGTGTCGCTTCTATTGATACGGTGAAGATGTTGATTGAGAGGGGCGTGGTTGGTGCATAGTTGGACGTAAAGCCTGACTTGCTTCTTTCGCAAGGTTCCTGTTAGCTTGATGAATGCATTGGAGGGGAGGTGGGGGTCTATGTTAGACATGCAGTGATATCTTGGCGAGCACTTCCATTCCTTCCTCCAGGTGGACATTACCTTGGAGTTGTGTTGCTGTTTGAGTGCCAAGATACTCTGTGGTAACAGTGAGTGTAGCTTTGGAGGTAGATACCTCACCGGGCTCGACTTGTCAATCCCTTCTGCTGCTGCTTTCACTTCCTTGTCTGCTAGCTCATTACCCTCTATGTTTTGATGCCCTGCTATCCACCATACTGTTAAGTTGTTCCTTGATAGCTTTTCCATTTTGGAGATCTTGCGCAGTTTCGATCTAAGATCTAGCAGAATGTGATGCCCTGGCTTAGCAGAGGGGCGCTCACTTGCTCTGATTGCGGCCTGGTTGTCAGCCAGTATTGAGGCTGGGTATGTCATTTCATCTCTTGTTGCCAGCAAGTGGGCCACTAGGACTAATGCTAGTGCCTCGGCCTCGAAGACCATGTGCTTCATGTCAGGACCCAGGTGGTAACGTAGCATAGCGATGTGTCATTTGTCCACATACATGACCGCTGTGGCGCCCACCAGACCATTGTTGCCTGATCTGTCAGTGAAGATCTGTGTTCTGTTGGCCAGTTCTTGTTGAGCTGTGATTGCCTCATCTTTGTCAGTGGCTATCGAGATACGATGAAGAGGTGATGCGCTGGGAGGTATTGGACAGGGCTTTATGGTCTCTACAGTGCTGGGAACCACCCCTACGTCATGGGTTAATTTGTGGAGTGCCATCCTGTGTTTGCACATGTTTCTTTTGGCTGCCCTTCGCACTAGCAGATGGAGGGGGTGGTTTGGTGGTAATGAGGCTAGACGTAGTGCCAAGTTGTGCAGCATTTTCTGGAGCAGTAGCGGAGCTGGTGGCATGTATGTGTGTGTGAACAACGAGTCAGTGGGGGAGGTGCACATCGCCCCAGTTGCTGCTATGGCTGCTAGGCATTGGATGGACATGATCTTTTTGGCCATACCCTGCAAGCCTCTCAATGTTTTCTTGTGATCTGGGGAGTAGCATGAGTGAGTCCAGACACTGGTGCTGTAGGTGATTTTGGGAACTACTGCTGAGAGGTATAGCTGCTGCATTTGCTTGAATGGTATACCCCACATTGTCGAGGAGAGTCTTCTTAGCATGATCGCATGTTTGGCACCCTTTGCTATGGCGTATGCAGCATGTGCTTTCCATCTTAGTTCTTGGTCGAGAATTACCCCTAGGAAGCGATGGCTGGGGGAGGGGTTTATGTGCATTCCTCTTATGGTTATTGTGGGCCACTCCTTCGATCTGTTGAGTGTGAAGTCCATTAGTGCGAATTTACTGGTTTCGAAATGAGAGTTGTGCTTATGTGACCAGTCATAAGCACTGCCTTCTCTTTCCATCATGCTGGCCAATGTTTTGTGAGTTTCGTGGAAGGTCTTGCCTATCACAATGAGTGTGGTGTTGTCCACGAAGGCTAGCGTTAGTTCATTTTTCCCTTTGGCTGTATCCATGAGGTCGGAGCTGTAGATTACATACAGGATCATGGAGAGTGGGTCACCCTGACCGATACCATTTCTGATTGGGATCCATTCTGACTTGAAGTCGTCAAAGCATAGCTTGGTCTTTCTGTCTTGGAGTAGCCTTCCAGTGTAGTCGACTATTTCCTTCAGGAGATGTCGCATTCTCATATTGTGAAGTAGCCTATCTGTGACCACATTTGGGAATGCTCCTTTGATGTCCAGGAATAGTGCCAATACCACTTTTTTCTGCCTCCATGTGTGACGAACGGTGTGTTCTAACAAGAGCAGTGAGTCCTCAGTTGAGCGACTAGGCCTACCTCCGAAGTGAGTTGCCAGCAGGAGATTGTGGGCTTCCAAAATGAAGGATGTTCATTCCACTACCAATGACGAGAGTAACTTGGCCGTTGTGTTGAGGAGGGCAATGGGACAATACAACTTTGGTGTGGTGTAGTCTGCCTTACCTGGCTTGCATAGGATTACTGTGGTGGACTCCCTCCACAGTTCGTAATAGGTACGAAAGGAGAACACTGCATTGAAAAGAGGAAGTAAGTACTCTGACAATAGGGGACAATGTTGAAATACTATGTTGGCTATTTCGTCAGGACCTGGGGCCTTGTATGGACTGAGCTTGTTGATTGCCTGCTGGAGTTGGTCACCCGTGATCTTGAACCACTTCGTGACTTGTTCTGGGTACTCGTGGTTTGCTGGAACTGAGGACTGTTGCAGAGGCGGGGGGAAGAGCATTTGTGCTAGCATCTGTCCTTTGCTCTCATTCATGTCAGCTATGGTCATTATACCGTTGCTGTCCATTTTTTGCAGCATCGGTATTCTTGTCTTGCTACCATCGCCTGTAGGGTTGGATATATAACTGTTAGCCATCCATAGTCTGTTATCATCGATTTCCTCGAGCCAATCCCTCCAATGTTCTTTCTTGGCCTTACCCATTGCCTTGTCATATTCCTTTGCCTTCTCCTTTCTCGATCTGTGACTTGGGTGGTCGGGCAGGGCTCTGAATGTGTGGGAAGCTTTACTCAGCATTTTTAGATCGTTGTGTAGTTTCGTTAGGTCTTTATTCCACCATCTCTTTTGGTGTGGGTGTGGATGGGTCCTTGGTACCTCCAACTCCATGGTGCGATGCAGTGTGTGGTCGATGCCATGAGCTGATGCTTGGAACTCTTCTTCGTTTGCTCGAACTCTTGGTGGGCCCAACAGCTCGAATTTGGCTTTGAGTTTCCTTTTGAACTTCATCCAGTCCACTTCTCTGTAGTTCAAGTTGGTCTGAGAGTTCCACACAGTTACCGTGAGATCGATCTGTGTGAGGATGGGCACATGATCAGTATTGGGACTGCACTCCTGGGGGCAGGTTTCACATGATTCTATTCGGTCGGCCATCGCTTCGGTGCTGAACACATTGTCTGGTCGAGTCCAGTTCCCCGAGCTTGAGGCCTGCAGTGTTGGGACGTCCTTTGGCAACAGCTGCGTCATGCCATAGTCTGCTACTAGGTCTAACACTTTCTGAGACACTGCTAGGGCAGTCGATGTAAAGAGGTGACTGTTTCGATCTTTGTCCCACAAGGGATGGTGTCTGTTGAAATCGCCCAACCACATCATGTGGTCTTCCGCTGTTGGCCTGACCATTGCTATGTTTGCTGCCAGGTAACTTCCCAGTGTCTCAACAGTATGATCATGGGTGCAGTTGTTGTACACATTGAATAGAGTGCATAACCCCACCAATGTTCTGATCCTTGTTACTACCATGTCCACTGATGGGAAGTTGACCTGTTCCCATGAATTAGTACTTATTCTCGAGTTTATAAACATTACTGCTCTCGGCTGTATACAACTCTCCATCGGGAGTTGGCCTTCGTGTTTCCTACTGTGTCAATGGGGGGTTCCTGTAAGGCGATGATGTCCCAGTTGTCAGCTAATGTGCTATTAATGAGTGAGAAGAGAGCTATGCTTGAGTTATTAAGATTTTGTTGCCATATGCATAGTCTTGCCAGTTGGATGTTGTTTGTGGTTTGTTCTGTCATGAGGAAGGGTCACAGGGGGGGGTCAACTCTGCTGGCATTGGTGCAGGGGCTGGGGTGGCTACAGGGTTAGGTGGATGGATGGGCAGAGTGGGCTGGGTAGCCGGAGGGGGTAACCAGTGGCTGTGCAGGGGTGGGCCACCATGACCTCCACACATCTGTCTGGCTTGGCCCCTTCCTCTTGGGCCAGTGTTCCTGAAGGTCGCTGCCTCTCCGAGCATAGTCTGCCACAGGTATTGCTGGGCGGGGGGTCGGGGTTGACTAGGTGGGGGCCTGGTTTTGACTAGCTGCGAAGTGGGCTTTGGTGGAGCAAGGACCTGGGTCCAGGCTTCTTCTGTTGGGAAGTATGGCATATTGTTTTCTGGTGTTCTCTCGTCCATGCTGGTGCGTCACTTGATGAACTGTGGGCAGTGTCTGTCAGCGCTGGTGTGGGTGTCAGATTGACAGTTAATGCAGAAGATGTGAGGAGAGGAACATAGAGCGACTCTATACTCATCTGCACATGTGCTACACATATCCAAATCCTGAAGGCAGCTTTTGGCCATGTGTCCTAATCACTGGCATTTGAGACATCTTATTGGCTCCTTTTTGTCCTTGTGTGGCCTTAAGTGGTCCATGTTGATGTATAAACCGTCTTTCAGTAGCTTGTTGGCTGCTTTGGGGGAAGTGAGCATGAGCAGTGCATGTGCTACTCGTTGATTCTCATTGCGTTTGGAGGGATCTTTGATCCATTTCACTTGCATGACTGTGGATGTGTCAATGTCGTTTTCGCACTCGATGTTGTGGAGCGTGGCTGGATCTGAAATATCAGTGGAAATCGGAAGGATGGGTACTACGATGTTGAAGAGTCTGTCCTTGATTTGGATGTTACCTCCAAGCTGTTCTATGAAGATTAGCTTGTTGAGCAGGTTTTTCACCCACATTTCTGCCTCAGGGCTGTTGAGCTCCAATACAATTCCTTGGTTTCACAAACGAGTGAGGGATTTGATCTGGATGGGTGGGCTGTCAATAGTCTCGACAAAGGCTATGGCTTCCTTGAGCATGCCAATCATTTCTTCCTTGGTTGTGTTGCCGTTGATCTGTGGGTGACCTTGGTCTGGATCAAGCAGTATTTAATGTTCCTTGATGGCAGAGTGGGCCCTTGCAATATTGGTTGGGGTGGTCTGCTGGTGCGTGGAGGTCACACAGTTCTGGGAAAGAAGGGCTTCACAATATGGCGAGGATCCCTGGGGCTGTACTGCTTTGGTCAGCAGTTTGAGATTGTCTATCGCGTCTTTGATGGTCGAGGTGTCGGCTGCCAGGGTTCGGAGTTGTGTGTCTATGGAATTGCTTTCAGTCAGATACATCGGGGAGTTCACACACTCTACGTTCTTCAATAGCTCGATGATATTGGTGTCTAGCTTGACGTTTAATTCGTCAAGTTTGTCCACCACTGAGAGGACTTTGGCAATCTGGGGGGAGATGGCTGCAATTATTGATGTTTCTAGCTTCGTTGTGATGTCGTTGGCAACAGTTTGTGCTGTCGTGGACATGCAGACTTCCTGTATGAGGTATGCTGCTGAGCGGATTGCTGACTTGACCATGGGGGTGACATTTTTCATCTGAGAAATGTAAAACAATGTGTAGGAGATGTGTTCAGGGGTCAGAGACTCACCCGGGATTGTGTACTGGTACTTGTCTAGAAATTTTCTTCCTGATGCCACATTTCAGATTTCTTCTTCTGCATTATTGATTATCTCTGCTACTGGAATTGTGCTACTTCTAGTGGTTGGATGGGCTGGGATTGGAGCAGTGGGTTGGGCCTGCATAGTTGGTGTTTGAGAGCCCAGCCTCGAGGTTGGGTGCCCTGGCTGCATCATTGCTATGGGATGGCTGTTTCCCACTGTGACATGGATACCTGAGTAGGTACTACTGGGTTCTAAGATGCTTCTTTAAACATTACAATGCTTGCAACAGGCTTCTACGCTGGGTGGGGCAGCAAAGTTGACTAGGGGTTTTTGGGGTCCTTGTTGGGGTGCCACCTGGAGCAGAGTCAAGGAGCGATTCAAGCAGTTGTTCAGCTGGATGTTTAGTCCAAAGGGCATGGGTCATCATGCCCAATGGAGGGCTGATCATCATCAAGAGTGGCATGGCAATAATAATAGGTACACTCATACAAAAATTGTATTTGTGGTGTAACATACTTTAGTAAATAAAGAATTGGGACTGGACATTATTGGACAGTGGGGACCCTCTGTAATAATCAGTAAAATCCAAATTGGCTTGATGGACCTTGATGTGTCTTAAATTTATTTCAAGGCTAATAAGCCTATTAGTCCACTGAACATTGAATGACTTTGGTGAAATTATTGACCTTGAAAAAAGTGTAAGGCATATTAAGGTCTGTCAAGCCAATGTGGACTTTACTGATGTGGTGGCTCTCCAGCACCATACAGTCTCAAATGCTTTTGCTGATGTAGCCTGAGAGGCTGCCATGGGTTATCCTCTTCACCTTCATGAGGGCAGGTGGGAGGTCCCATCATAGCCTAAGAGGCTGCCACAGGACATCCCTTTCCCCTTCATATGGGGAGGGGGGATGTCCCATCATAGCCTCATAGGCTGCCATGGGACATCCCTTTCACCTTCATATGGGGAGGTGGGATGTCCCATCATAGCCTGTGAGGCTGCCATGGGACATCCCTTTGACCTTCATAAGGGGAGGAGGGATGTCCCATCATAGCCTGTGAGGCTGCCATGGGACATCCCTTTGACCTTCATAAGGGGAGGAGGGATGTCCCATCATAGCCTGTGAGGCTGCCATGGGACATCCCTTTCACCTTCATAAGTGGGGGTGGGATGTCCCATTGTTGCCTCTCAAGCTGTCATGGGTCAGCCTCAGATTGAGTTCATGTGGTGAAGATGAATGTTCAGTGTAGTGGACACACCCAATGGAAGGCTCATGCTTATGACAAGTGCAATGAGAATAATATTTAGAAGTGAAGCCAAGACATGTTCCCACTGCTGGGTGAGGAATACATCAAAACCATCATCTCATGGGTGGTTGGTATGCCATTTTGTGACCCACCCACTATCTACCATAGTACTGTACTTTCAATATTTGGTTTGATGTGTTCAAAACTACATAGAATGTCTGTCTGTTATTTCCTCAATGGTTGGGCACAAATCAGCATGTAATCTCATGACCAGTGCTAACATGCAGTTTAATTTCTAATCACCCCTGATTTGAATATGAGAAATCAGGTGTTTATGAATTTCTGGTGATAATTGTGACTGGTTTTCACATGCATTGGCAGGTCTGGTTGTATAACATTCTCTAAATACCTTTCTCATAACAGTATCAGCACAACCATTGTTGATGATAACATCCAGCACCATGATTATTTCTTGAGATGTCAAAGTTGCACACCCAGTTCCACCTGGATGGTATGTATAATGGAATTGGGGTAGATAAGACATTCCAATCATACTCTAATATGTCATCTGGAAATGCTTCTTTCTTGGGCCTCAACTGTGACAACATATGGACCACACTGCCCAGCACACAATGCTGAATGAGCACTGACAAAGCATAATTCTTTTTACTCTATTATACTCACATCTGTGTCATAGGGCAGGCACAATGTTTCCTGTTCATGATAATTGTATTATCTTGGATGAGTGAATTCCAGTGCTAATATATGGCAGCACTTTTTGGGTAAGGGACCCCAGACACCTGAGGCAATTACAGGATGTCCCAAATTATTTTATTTAAATGCAAATCCCAGGGAAGGGCCAGTGGGAAATCCCATCATGGATGGGCCATCCCAGGGCCTGGAATCATGCTTTGCCCTGGGAAATGGGTGGATGTCCCTGGGATGACCTTGGTCTAGGAGGCATTTAGCTTGAATGGTTTGGAGAAACTATTCAGCCTAAATGCTTACAGAAAAGGGTTACCTGAAGTGAATGATTTGCAATAGAGTTCCCTTACTTACTGGGTAGATGAAGGCACAATAATGAAGAGCTGCAGTTGCAGGGAAAATGTGGAAGCAAGAGAAAAACCAGCAACCTACAGGGGATGTGTAGAGCAGCAAGCAACACACATTTACTACTTACCTGTATGCTAACAGGGAAAGACAGAAATGAAAACAAAATCTACACCTCATCCTGGTAATTAAGGTTCAATGCTAGACCACATGTATCAGTTTCCAATGTGTTGGTTGCTAGCACCATTCCTGCATTTTTCATGACTAAGACATCTCCATTGTTGGTGAACTGCATCTGTGAGCACTGTACCCTTCCTTCCTGCTATACCTACCTACTCAGCTCTGCCAATGACTTCCACAGTCTTTTTTTTTCCCTGGTGCCTTGCCTGTCAGTATGAGTGGTCAAAGTAACAAGACCTTAGTAACACACTGTCACACACCAAAGGCGTTTGGCAGTGTGAACATGGCCCTAGACAATGAAGTGGTTAATGAAGAATGCTGCAGGAGTATCACCCTAATGTGACAGAAGGCTGCTGGCCATCAGCAGTCATCCTTCACACAAGAGAAGATCCTCTGGAATGAAGGAGACAATAATAGTGGGAAAGTTATGGTAGGATTGTGTTGAGAAGAGTGTCCCTTCACCATCAAAGCAGAAAAAAATGTTTAAGTGCCAGTTGAAAATTTTAAGCATGCATTTATGGCATTCCAGTTTTTTGAATATCTCCACCATTTCACCTGATATCTCCACCATTCCTATGCTCAAATATACCTCATTCCCATGCCATCCTACCTGCCAAATTTGGAAGCAATCCTTCCACTCCCCAATTTTCCACAGCCTTTCTGCCAACAAACACCCATCTCACCTATCACATCAAAAGTGGCTGCCTTGATGACAATCTCAGCACTCAGATCTTTTGCCAAGGAGAATGGCTAATATCTTGCAGGAATTCCCACTAGCTTCTGTTCAGAAGCCTCCTGGCATGTCTCATCCTCATACACCCCTTCCCAGCCAGTCTGCCTAGGACAGCAAGTTCTCCTTGTCAGCATGACATCTAGGAGGACATTCTTTGGTTGTCTCAAATTTGTGATGAGGCTTGAAAGGTCTTATGTGGTCATTTCTGTTGCCCCAGTTGAAGAAGCCAATGGATCCTTCCTTCCCTCCCCCTGCACCATCTTCTTGCCAATCTTGTCTCTTGTTCTTTCAAAATTGCAACAACTACAGTACTCCCTCCTGTATTCTACCCTCCTAGATCACATACAGGACCAGATTGCAGCAAATGTTCCTGTCCTGGTAGGAGAAGATGTCCCTCCATCCTCCCCACCTCCTTCAGAAGCCTAGCTGATGGGAGGGAAACACTTGGTTGAGGAGAGAAAAGGGGGGGGGGAGTGTGAAATCCTATGGCCCTGACACCCAACAGACCCCCAACAGTTGGTGGCAGTCACAGAAATTGTAATTATTCCTTGTTTGGATGTGCAGAGCCTCCATCTCTTCTAGATCACTACAACCTCATTCCCTTCTTTGTACCATATGGTGACTCCCCTTGACATGCAGTGCAGTCCCTGGCATGTGACCAGTTCGCTCCTTTCACTGTTTTTAGTTTCTGACTTACCATGACTCATTCCTTGAGTCATACTGTACCACTATGTCCCTTTTCAGTTCTCTGCTTACTGGTTCCTTTGTCATGCTTGTAAAGGACATTAGCAATCATTTACAGTCATCACTGGGCACTTACCAATCCCTTACCAATAGCTTACAGAGCATTGTCCCTTGTTTACCTCTAGCTGTGCTGACAGCAAGTATATAGGTTCCCCTGTACCTAGACACAAACAGAGACCAAAACACCCTTTACTCAAGATTATCTTTGTCTCTCACTGTCATCTGAAGCCATCCTATCCATCCTATTCATTTTCTGAAGCTTTCCAGTGGTTGAGGCTTACCTGAAGAGTCTATTCACTGTGTTATTCATTGTTATCAGTATTGGTTCTTCTTTGTTGCTACATCTGCATGCTTTTTAGGCTCACTGGAGCCCATCCTCTTCATCTCCAATTGCTTCCCTGGCCCTGCTGCCAGTATCTCAACGGACCTACCCCAAAACCCTCCCCAGTGCTCATCCCCTGAGAGCAGAACTCTACTTCCACCACTCCCTTCAATCTACATTCTGCTGAGGCAAACCACTACTCTCTCTTTTGTCTGTGTGTGTTGGATTTTTGGCTGGTTCTGCCATTGATCCATGCCTTGACTCACAGTGCATAGTGTGGGTGAACAATAAACTTGCACTCAAAATGACAGCATGTCATTTATGGCCACAGGTGACACAAATACAATGGAAGACAGATTACAAAAAAGTGAATAAGTGGGGGAGGGAAGGCAGATGGCCTAAGTGATCATATGCAGTCTGGACATAGAACTGACAAGTGAGAAGAATATGTTCATATGCTGATGTGTTTCCTTGACCATCCAGCTCCACAGGGACCTGCAAACAAAGGGGTGCTCCAGGCCAAGTCAACAGAAGCTCATGGAAGTTATAGAAATATGGCAATGAGGTTTGCATATCAGGAGCACATATGCCCAGTTGTTGTGGTTCCTGTGGAAGAGGCTCAGACTACATGATGAGGCCAGACTTGCCAGGGAAAATGCTGTAAAGTAGAGTTTGGCAACCTATTTTGGAATCATCTGACATCCAGAGGTCAGCTGCCAGGTGGACCCAGTCAATTGTGAAGAGTTCATAGTGAAAATTAAGTTCATATAACTCCCACAGAAGGGAATGTGCAAACTGCAAAGGGGGGTCAGACAGTGATGCAACTTTAACTTCCATTCCATGCCAGTTAATCACTTCTGGTACCCCCACCAAGCCCTGAGTCAAGTGAACTATATCATCTCCCAAGATACCTTGGACTGCTGATTTTGAGGCCACACTCCTTGTTGAGGATTGTTGCTCAGTGGGAATTGTATTCAGGAAATCCCTCCACATTTGAGGGGAAGGAAACTTCAAGGGGGGATGAACATCAACTCAACTGAGCCACAGTGGACAAGCAGCCAACCAATTGAGAAAGTAGGTTTTCTTTCACTCCAGGGAAGTCACATTGGCAAAGAGAGTCAGTTTAGGGAAATGATACCCTGCATCAGCAAAACACTAAGTTTGGTACAGAGGCACAGACCCACAGATGGTACAGATTTTCCACAGAGCAAGTACAGACCTACAGATCCCACAGACCCACAGACCCATAGATGTAATCATTAATTTGCCCATATCTCTCCCAAAAAAGGAGATATTGCTAAGGTAAGCATATTCCCATGGTCCTATGATCATAGGCTACAACTTTCATTATGACATTGTGGCTGTACAATTACTCCATATAGTAGATTTTTTGACTTCCGAGTCTGCACCAATGTGCTGTGGCAAATTCAAACTCCGATTGAAATTTGTGGGGGTGTGCCACAGCTGGCTTCGAAAGTTGCTGAGGTAAGCAAACAGAAGTATATAAACCTGCTCACTCCAGCACCACAACTCTTTCCATTACCACCACCATCTCCTCTCATTGTTGTTGTTGTCCCTCCCTCTGATTGATCCACCAGAGGGGGGGGGGTGGCAGAGGCAGGGGGGTGGGTTCTCTGTGAGGCTGTGCCCACTTAGCATAGATATGTAGTCCCTCTACCATTGTAATTAAAGTAATTATTATTATAATATAATAATAGAATTCAATTATTAGCTGACTACATGTTAAGTTGAGTGTGGGAATCTGTATACTAAAACAGTCAGGGGGTAAGTCTCTACAGGGCTGTACAGGTCTGTACAGAAATTAGATTCTGTACAGAGGGGGACCTGTCTGTGGGTCTGTGGTCTGTACAGATCTGCACAGAGGGGGTCTGTTTTGCTGATGTGGGTCAACACACACTGATTTGATCTGCTCCAGATTTTTATCAGTGACCTTCCAAACTGTCATGAAAAGGTCATGAGGCTTTGGGATTTCAGGAAGGTCAGGTTCTTCCCATTTTGACTCTCCACTCATGGAATGTTGTGGGGACACTATGCACAACTGATCAGGAAAGAGAAAAAAAAAGAGGTATGATCAATTTTATGTCCCTTGAGAAGGGCCTGCAGTCCCCCTTTCCCATGCAGACCTAGTCTGCCTGTGGCTTGATTGCCTGCTGCCACTGGAAGACAGATGTGAAGATGCCAGTGCAGCTGCTGTGGGTGTGGGCACCTCAGTAAGATTGCCCTGATAAGAATGGTGGGTATGGAAGCAGCAGAGGGCACCAGAGGGACTGCAGTATATAGCCAGAAATGGCCTGGTGACACCATTTTCCATGTACATAGCCTCAACTATGCAGTTGGGGTAGGTGAGGCACACTGGCTGGACAACATTCATGGTGGGGGGAATAAATTCTTCTCTATGTACCAACCACACAGGTACCCCAATGAAATACAACACTTCACATATTTGAGTGTTGTTAGTGAAGCATCCCATCCATTTGGGATTTGCATGCATGGGTGTGGATGGTATGTTAGTAAGCAGTGGATAGAGGATTTCAATGTATTCCAGGACAGTGTAGATATCTAAAAGTGTCTGCTGCAGCTGGGAAACAAAGATCATGAGGTCTCTGAAGACCAGGGGATGGTGTCACAAGCACATGACCTTGTGGTGAGCCAACTACAGCAAGTTCCACATAATTCCATGACAAATGGGTCAATTCTGGAGGGGGTGGTGGTGGCTTTGCAAGGACTGAAATAGAGCTTCAAAATCTTTCACCTTTGATTCATGAAGTTGGCCCACTGCAAATGAGGAACTGGCTGGAATGATAAAATTGGCAGAAGTCAGGGTATACCAGGCTATATACAGAGGATTTGGGAAGGGGAATCTTGCTGGTTAAGGAATGCAGACCACATAATTGTATTCTTTATTGTAGATTTGGGGCCACTGGAAGCAGTCTGCTAGCCCAAAGTGGCCATCTGCCTGAGGGCAAAGCTCCTCATCTTTGAAGATATGGGGCTCTGGAATGAAGTCTATATTTGGCAAGGTGATCACCAAACTTCCCTGGCATGCAACTACTCATGCATCAAGTGAGGTCAAATTGGCTGTGGACATGACCCAATTAAACTGCTGAAGCCAGAGAAATGAAATAAACTGAGGAGCTTACCATCATTGGGGCAGGTATAAGGCCTGAAACAAGTCACTGTAGTAGACATGAAGAAAAGTGGATCTGGTCTTCGATGTAGAGAAGTCAAAGTATGCATGGTATATGTAAGCTATGAGTTTGCAGCTTAATTGCAATGAGGAATATGGACCTTCACAGAGTGAAAATTTCAAGGCAGACAGAAGGATGGTATGTGATGGTCAAGACTACACTCCTCAAGGTCTTTAACTTCACTGGTACTCAATAGGTGCTGGAGTGACCTCAGTGATACAAAGTCAACAGAGTGCAATTTGAAGCAACTCAAAGTCAGCCTCAAATCAAGTAGCAGCACAAAGCCAGCTCAGAACTGGGCAGACACAAGAAACTTGAGGCAATCAAGTGTCAACAGGCAATGAGGGACAGGTGAGAACAGGGGAATGTCATGGTAAAGAGTTAGTGTGATCCATGTACTGTTATTTACAATTACCTTGTCAAATCCTGGGAATTCCCAAGCCAAACCCACCTAAATCATGGGACTTGTTCACTCATCACCACCACATCCTAGAGCTAGAAGATTTTGACTGTTGCTGGCCCATCTGCAGCAAGTAAGTCCATTATTTTACTCCATCAGGTTCCTTGTACAGTGACTTTATTCAATTACAGTGCAATTTAATGATTATGAACCCAGTACGTAGACAACTACCATGAGCTGCCTTCATGCTGCTCCCTGATTTGAGGCTCACTTCGAGTCACTTCAAATCGCACTCTGTTGACTCTGTGTCACTGAGGTTGCCCCAGTACCACCTTGCATCGAGTGCCAATGGGGTTAAAGACCTTGAGGAGTGTTTTACTGGTTCCCAGTCTGTCAATGTCCATATCAATGGATCTTGTTCAGCCTATTTTAGATATGTACATTTGTTTCCATTCTTGTGAAGCACACTCTGATATTATCTGGGTGTTTACTATCATGTTCATCCTACTCCCATTTGGTGTCATCAATATTCCTGCTTGTCAAACCAACATTTGGATCTTGCCCCCACCAGCTTCATATTGTATGTTACCCCAGGTGCACATTTCCAATTAGTTTCAGTTCAGTCACACCAAGTCTGACTCACAGCTCAATTGCACAGTGTTCTCCTTAGTTTGTCCCAGCAATGTTTAGATCATGCCTCCACATTCATCCTACACTCTTTGGCATTGTCAGTCTTCATGCTCATTGTCATACAAACTTTCAGATTGTCCTTCCAACTACATATCATATGTTATCCCAGCCAGGTGCATATTTGTTATAGCTCAATTGCACTAAGCCTAACTCATGGCCAATCGCAAGCATTCTCCTGATTCCTGAGGTAGTCCCAGCTACATTCAGATCTTACCTCCACCAACTTCATATTGTGTTGTTATCTTAGGTATGTACTTCAGGCTAGCTTTGGGTCAGTTGCAACAAGTCTAACTTAATATTTGAATAAGAAAAATATACTTTAACACCTGACCCATGCTCATGGCATGACACCTGTCAACATACACACCAACCTGTAAGTGGCTCTTGGTCTTTGCTCTACTTACACTCCTGATTACAATCACTGAACCCCTGCTCTTGTGTGGGTTTTACAGATTTTACCCTCAATGTCTATAGTATCCAATTCCAGAATCAACATTGTTGCAAGCTGAAGCCATTGTCAACTGGTCAGGTTATCTTTTTTTGGTGTCATCTCCTTCAAAGATCCACTACCCAGTAATCAGGTCCCTGCTTTTACTTACACTTCTGACTACCAGCCATTGACTCCACACCCTTGCATGGACTTCACAGATTTCACTGTCACCACCCACAGTACTGGAGAGGTCAGGTGTACCTTGCCTGTTGGTATGGAGACTAGTTTACTTTAGGTAATGGATACTTGATCAAAATCATGACATTTAGGAAGAAGTGGGGGACTAGTGCAAATGTGGTGTGTAATGTTACTCCCAACAACATAAAAAGGCTGCTGACTGACTCTCCTTTTCACCCTCAGTCATTTGCTAACCCACTCACCATGCTCATTCTTTCCACTAACTATACTCTTTCTTTACATCCTCCAACAACTCAGACACTTGTTCTTGCTTGATTTCATATCAGCAATGAACTCACCTGGGTATCTATATGTTTGCAATGAACTGCACTGTGTGACTACATGTGAACTGTGTTGTTCTTATATGGCCCCTTAGAAGGTATCTACTAATTCCTTGTTGAAGGTTGGTCCCCCAATCAGCATTGGGAAGTTGAAGAGGATCAAGGCTGCCAACCTTCAGACTGAGGTCAGTATCCCCTTGCTCTTTTTTTCTCTTGCTTTTTTTCTTTCTTTCTTTCTTTGCATTATACTTTTTTTTAAAAAAAAAAATCTTCCAGAGTCACAATGCAGTAGTCCAGTGCCCAAAGGCCAAGCCACATCTGCAGCATTCCTCACAGGGACTTCCAGATAAAGAGCATGAAGAGCAATACTGTTGGAGATTGAATCACCCCAGTGTGATGTATATTTTGGTGCGATGTTTACATGGTTACATAAGCACTTAGAGCGCACATAGTACTACACTTTTGGTACTATTCCCTCAGTAGTTGAGTCACTACTGAGGGTAAGTCTACATATTCTTTACAGTACACTACTTACTGATACCCTGTAGCTGCCTACAGGTACATTGAATATATTAGTAGTTGAGTCACTACTGAGGCTGCCTACAGCCCTTTTCTACAAATACCTCAACTCATTTCAGAGCAAGGTTGTCATGCTGAAGAGTGGTAGAAAGATGAACCAGCCCATGGCACACCAGCAGCTTGTGCTGGTGTTATCACTATGAAGGATATAGCTGATGAGGGTGGTCATGATCAATGTAAGGATTGTATTCTGATCAACAGTATTACTTCTTAAGATTGCTGCTACATCAGCAACTTGACAAAAGATCTGATGGTCTGGAACAGTCTGATGGCCTGAGAAAATCTAATGGTCTGAAAAAGTCTGAAAAAATCTGAAACTTTCTGAAAGTTCTGATATCAGATTTTCTCAGAGTCTCTGATTATCAGACAGTCAGGACAACAGATCATCAGACAGTGAATACAGACATTTCCAGAGGTCTCAGCCTATCTGACACCCAGATCAGCAGTTATTCAGAATTCTCATATAATCAGACACTGAGTCCAGTAACTTCCAGACATTCCCAGTATTCTCAGACTATCAGATGTCCAGACCAGCAGACATTCAGAATTCTCAGATAATCAAACACTCAGACCAGAACTCCCAGACATCACCAGTATTCTCAGATTATCAGACATCCAGACCAGCAAATATTCAGAAGTCTCAGATGACCAGACAATCATACCAGTAACTTCCAGCCATTGCCAGTATTGTCAGACCAACACACATCCAGACCAGCAGACATTCAGAATTCTCAGACATCTCAGATTATCAGCCCAGTCATACAGACTATCAATATAGATCCATACAGTCAGAGCAGCAGATGGTGACCTCCAGAGAAATGAGCTGCTCATCACCAGTGAAGACCTGAATGATTTAGAAAGGCTAAGGATATAAAACTCAGCACTTTACAAGTGCACTCCACTCAGGCTGAAGGCTGGAACCTTCATAAATAAAGGTGGAGTAGTACAACCATACATCAGAAAACTACTGATTTAGCTCCAGGCTGTCCATCCTCCCCAGCTCTCCCTAGCATCCCCAGCACCCCAGTCCCCCAGATTCCAGCCTCCCCAACCACTCCAGTACTCCCCAGTACTCCAGCCTCCCCAGTGCTCCAGCAATAGCTTTAGGAAAAAGCAAAGTAGTCACATTAGCAAAACTGTTAGGCAAAAGTGTAGTAGTCATATTAGCAGACATAGTGTAGTTATGCACAACATATGGCCCAAGGGACGGACACCTTGCTTGGTAAAATTGAAATAACTTTGGAACTAGAAAGGCAGGAGCTACATAGTTGGTGTCAGCTGGTAGGCTTCACTGAGTAGGCCAGTGCCTCAAAACAGCAAAAGCTATGGTGCTAGCATGAACCAGATATTATATCTAGTTTATGTCAGCACCAAACCTGAAATAACTTTTCATCTGCTGGTTCAAATATGGTGTATATAGTATGTCTCAGTAGCTCTCATCGAGGAGATTCATCCCTCAAATTTCCATAATTTTAGGTGCAATAACAAGGGAGATACACTCCAATGGATGCACTTGAGGACCTCAGGCTTTGATACCCATCAGAGACTGAGGTATGACCTTTATTCCTAGTATAAGTCATTAATACTTACCAACCTGTTTAGTCTTCTGTTCACATAGTTCAACTCTGCTCTTGACTTCACATCAAAAAAGTTGGCCTTTTCCAAGGTCTCAAATACAATGTGCAAGTGTCATTCATGATCTTCCAGCATGTCGCTATAGATGAATACATTGTCAAGGTAGACATATACAAAGCATCCTATGTGATCTCTAAAGATCACTGTCATTAGACATTGAAACATCGCAGGGGCATTGCATTCTCCCTGTTGCATGACCTGACTTAGGAAGGTCCCATATATTGTCAAGAAGGCTGTCTTCCAGGTGTCTTTGGGTTCTATGTGGACTTGTTCATACACATCAGACAGGTCGATTTTTGAGTGATACTTCACTTGTGCTACGTCCATTCTGACCTGGTCTTGGTCAGGGAAGGGTGTGACATCCTTTATGGTATTGTCATTTCTCTTGCAGCAGTCTATGACTGTCCACAGTTTCCCATTTTTCTTTGGGATGCACAGCATCAGTGCTGCTTGTGGTATGCTTTTCAGCACCCACCATTTTGCATTGGTGTACAGTCAGATTTTCTCCAACAGTTGTTGTTTTAATGCATCTGCACAATGTGGCAAGTGATAAGAATACTGTTTACTTTTGTCAATCAGGGGAATCCTGTGGTTAACCTCCTGTAGTGGAGGCAACTTTGGGACTACCCCACTAAGCCTATGCTTATATTTATGGAACCATTGTTCCCTTAAATGAGGTATATCCTCTTTCATTATTACCTTCTTCATGGGTTTTATCAATGTGAGACATGTCTCACTTTTTACTTCTGGTCTCCTCCCCCTGCAAGCTCTCCCGAGGCTGCTGCAGCCTCATAGGGTGTGTGAGTCAGGCAGAAGGAGATACCTTCACACCAGGGCATGATGGCCCTGCTACTCTGGCTTCTGGTTCAACCAGCAAAGGAATGCACTCGTTAGTGATGATGCTCATTTGCATAGCAAAATCCAGCATGACTTGTGCTGTCTTAGGAATGGTATCCCTAGGATACAATCATAGCAATTGATATTTGCTATGTTGAAGTATGAGGGTGCTTCATAGTGGCCCACACATATAGATGTGTTCCCTCCATGTGTGATTTTTGATTGGCTACCAATGCATCCTAGCTGCAGCATTAGCTGCTGTTCCAGAGGAAAAATACTCATTTTCATGACTTTGGCATAGGCTGGGGTCATGAAATTTCTGGTACTTCCTGTATTGACCATTGTGTATGTCTTGCAGCCATTTATGACTGCCTCTATTGTCATGCACATGCACAATTCTGGTGCTATTCATGGGCAAGAACCCCCAGTTTGATTATCTGTAGAAGTCATTGTATATCTAAATGTGCAAGTAATAGTTTTGGCCAGTGGTTCAGCCTTCTTTGTGACTTCCATCACTGCCATGTATAGTTCACAGGCATTGGGAGCACTGTCCCACACAATCATCAGGTCACCATGAGGTGTTTCAATCATGGTATCATCAGGGTACACCCTGATACTGTTGCTTTCCATGGTGTTGTAGGAAAAGAAGAATTGAGACTAGGGGGAGAGTGGTGATGTCTGAAGGGGAGGAGAACTTCCAGAGGGGCTTCTATAGCCTGGAGAGGGATACTGTCTGGGAAACATCTAAGGCTGTCTGAGGCTGTCTGAACACTGCAGAAGGCCACATAAACCTTCTCAAACTCAAACTCAAACTCAGAACTCATTTGTTATTGTTCTAGGTAGGTAAAATGTGATGTAGGTGCACATGTGGGCTTACATAAGCCACAATGCGAGTATACTACTCAGAATACTAAGTAAAACCAAAAGTAAATGAACAGAAATAAAAAAGAGAAAGTAAAAACAATAAAATAAAAGAAATCTCCTACTAGGGAGTATCCTCTCCCTACAGTGTGTCACCTCAGATGGTTTTCCATCCTGTTTATTTTATTTTCTAACTCCTGGCAAATAACACTGGGGTCTTGTACCATCCTCCTCAGTTCATTTATGTCCTGCAATGTCTGCAGTCGACTAGTCTCATCAGACCATATTTGGTCAGCCATTGCATGAAGTGTGCATTGATGTCTATCAACATTCAGTCCATAGCCCTCCATTTGGGCTTGGTCACATTCATCCCATCCTTGATTAAACTCTCAGAAGGCAAGTTGCTCTGGGAACTGCAGGGCTATGTTCAATGACATGTTTCCATTGATAGTGGCTTCTGCTATATGCTTGATACATCTCTGGCATTCCAGACATTGCTGATTTTCATGTATGGCTCCATAGATGTATGACCATACCCATCGGTCCTGAGTAGGGTTCACCCCTACATTTTGAGACCTATCATCTTGGTCTGGAGTCAGCATGATGCTCTATCCTCCTGTCTTCTCTGATCCATATCCCTCCCCATGGCATGCTTGTCATCATGACATCAGGATATATTTTGATGCTGGAGCTTATAGCTCCTTGTAGATGGACCATGCTTATCATGTTGTCTACCAGTCTGGCCAAGTCGGTGCAGTCTCTGTGCATATGCCAAATTTCTTCTCGAGCTATGATTAGGCTTTTGAGGATTTCCTTTCAGTATTCCTCTCTGCATCGAAGGTGGTATGCCATCATCTGTAGCACAGAGCATATTCTCCATGCACTATCTGGAGGGGTATCCTCATTGGCACATCTTCTGTTGACCACTCCTCTGTTGTATTCCTGACAAGCAAAGTCATCAGGGCACTCTATTGCTCTCACAAGTGAATCGTCATTGCTGAGTAGCCCTTCTGCTACATGGTCAACTCGGTGTCAACATTCATCATACCTTCCTTCATGGACTGCACCATATAGATGGGACCATTCCCATCACTCAAGATTGGCACCTGCCATTGTCTCATAGTCCTCATTTTTGCTGGCATTGTCAATTTCAGGAGAACTATGTTCTCCAGACATTATGAGGGTTCCCTCTGAGGATTCGTCCTCTTCGATACATATCATAGAACATGATATTATTTCTTTGCCATCAGGTGACTCATCTTCATGATGTATTGCACCTAAGTATGCGATGGGTTCATCATCATCATCTAACTCAGAGTAGTTTTCATAGCTGTGGTCGATGTCCTCATCTTTGAGACTTTCTGCCTCATCAGGGTCATTTCCCACATTATCCTCCTCATTGTCATTGTTCTCAACGACTATGACTTCATTGGTTTTGACATGTTCCTGCTCTTCAGGAACACTGTTATTTTCTGTGTCTTCCTGGATGTTGACTGCATATAGTCATGGCCTTGATATGGCCTTATCCTTTTCCTTTTGGGGGTGAGGACAGTCTGGGGCCATATGGCCCTCCTCAGAACAGTTGTAACACGTTATTCCTGGCATGAATTTTCAGGGTTGGTTCCCCTTTGCTTGTGAGTTTCCTTGCTCTTGCTGTCAGGGTTTATTGCCCCTATTATTATGGTGGTGGTATTGTCCACCTTGCCTTTCATGGCCAGTGCTTTTTCCTGGGGAATCAGTCCTTCAATGATGAAGTGTATTCCCTTTCTTGAAGTACTTGAAATTATTGTTCGTAGTTGAGCCTGTTGTGCTCTTATTTCCATGTGGGTGTGAACCACTTCATCCCTGGGAGGTCTTCCCTCCAGAGCCAGTGTGGCTCACCCTCATATGTTGACTTATCACTTTCTGCACTGTTTCCATGTGCTGTACTTCTTCAAGTATTTCTTCAATTGTGGAGTGCTCAGCAGATATTCTGCAAGCCTCATAGATTGCTCTTATTATTGAATGTGGTAATCCCTGCAAAAACTTCCTCCTGAATGAATAATTGTCAGGAGGTTGCACCATTTGGTGCACACAATGTTTAAGGTCATTATAAAATGCCAGAGCTCCTTTGTCATGCTCATACCTTGTCCAATCATATTTGTCAGTGGCATTTTGCACTGACACTTCGTGGACAAATCCTTTGAACAATCCACATATTAGGTCTTCAAAGGACCATCGATGAACTTGTCAGTTTGGTGATTTGACCTCTTGGTCATACCATTGGGAGGCTAATCCCTCCAAGAGCAACCCAGTATACAGTATGTGATCCTCATCATGATCTGGTCCTGTAATCTTAAATGTACAGAAGTACTTCAATATCTGGCCTAGCCAGTCATCAATTTTTTCCAGGTCATCCTGGCCTCCATACTTTCCAGACTTCAGTGGGCTCATAGATTTCACCTCTGGCCCAACTTGGCCCATCAGTATACTGACTTGTTCCCAGATGTGCTGAGTGTATCTGTTCTGCATAAATTCCATATATCTTGTATTTCCTGGGGTATATCCCCTTAGATAGTTAGGTTGAATACCCTGTATCACAGGGCAACCACCAACTTGGGGAACATTCCCACTGATGATATCTGCATTATCATCTTCATTGTCATCAGGGTCATCACCTCCAGGAGGTCCACCCCCAGGAGGGCCACCTCCAGGGAATCCTCCACTGGGGGGTCCACCTCTGTAATATCCTCAAGGGTTGTCCCCTTGATCATTATCATTGGCAGGATTCCCCTCCATTCAGGCTTTGGCTGGGAGGTCTGTTTCTTTCTCCCTGCCTTCTGTTCCCTTCAGAAGGGTGTCCTCCTTCCCTTGTGGTTTCATTTTCCACTGCTATGGCATGGTCCCTTGCCATTTGATGGAGGATGGTGGTCCCTCATTGGGTGCCAAATATCTGTCTTATTATATCTGAATCACACCTTGAGAAGTATGCTGGGTGATTCAGCATGTCAGGGGTGAATCCCCTTCTGAAACAGTCCACCCTTTCTGGCACATTAGAGCTTCTATTCAGAGGGTTTCCCCTCCTGGCAGACCCTTCCTGCCACAGCTGAGGGGTGAGGTCCTCCCTTTTTACCTGTATTTCAGTGTTCAGGCTACCAGCTCTGCTGGTGTGATCATCACTGTTCCTCCTTGCTAGCATACATTTAATATGTGCTATTGCTTCAGCATGGTGCCATCCAGGGTTTACCCCATGATTGTGAAACTCCTTGGGGCCATACCTGTAGTCCAGCCATTGTCATTCAATGTTTAGGAGGAATTCATTCATGATTTCGACTGCCACATGTGGGTCAATTGGGGGATCTTCCTCATTTATCCCTCTCATGGAAGGCTTGTTGCCTTCAGTATAGATTACTAGAGGAGGGGACTCATTCCCTTGTGAGGGTGCAGGGTCTGGTGATAACCATGAGATATTATTCTCTGTCTGTTGAGGAGTTAGAGGACTCAACAAGTTGTCCTTTTTCTCTGTCGCATCCCTTGTACCCCGGTCAGTACTACTCCCCAATGTTGTTGACAGCCTTAGCCCTCCTGGCATGGGTGCTGCAGCTCCTGGCTGATTTGCACTTATGTCCTCTTGGGTGTTGTCAGGTTGAAGGGCTTTTCCCTTCTTCTTGGTCTTTTTATTATCCTTTTGGACCTCAGGGGGTCCTTCTGGGATATGATGATTATTTTTGTCAGGTGGGGGATCACCTCCACCATCCAGTGTCTTCATCATTCCTGATTTTACAGCACATGCATATGCATGGGTAGCTGTGCAACTCATATCACAAATACTTGATTATGAAGTTCAAAAAATTGTAAGGGTTGGATACCTTTCATCTTAAGATCATGCCTGCAAACTGTACTGTTTGGTATTCACAAAGATATGATATGTAAAGACAAAAGATTGTCCTATGTAAAATTTCCGAGACATCATATATATGATGAGCTGCCAGGCATGTGATACTGGAGTACCACATGCCTGTGATTGATAATAAGCACCATGTTCAGTGCACCCCTAACAACCTGGTTCAAGAGGAACACCTGAGTCATCATTCCCATCACTGACCCTGTCACTGCATTCTGTGTTTGGTTCCCATGCCCTCCTCATGTCCATGACTGCCTCAAAAATGTTGTCATCTGTTGCCTCACAGCCTATACTGAGAGTCTCCACAGCTGGATTAAGAAGCTCTGCAAGACTCATACAGTTTGACTTTTGGAGGGTGCCAGTACCCTCCAAATCATTCAGTGCATCACTAATAAGTTTCTCTGCTTGTTGAATGGGATCAGTGATGGTTTCAGAGGCATGAACAAGAGCCGAAATGGGAACCAGGGGGCTAATGGACAATGAGGACAAATCGGCATCTGGTAGGATGTTGGCCTTGTGCCAACAGTTCCAGATTGATGTGGTATCCACTTTGTTCCATGCAGAGTCAGCAAGTTGCATGGTGTTATGATTCACACTCTACTGTGGGACTTTCTTCCTTTTCCTGACTGTTTGGCACTACTTGTCTTGTTCTATGCATTTCTCTTTTGTTCCCTTGACTCATGCTTTGGCTTGGCCAATAGTGTTATCTTCTCTTAACTCATGTTCAACACATGTAGGACCCTGGCCAATGGCCTTTCTCCCTCTGTCTACATGAGGTCACCTTGAGGTCTCTTCCCCTGTACTATATATAGTTGACTCTAGTCTAGAGTAGATCCTCAGACTAGAGCTGCCCAATCTACTGGCTAGTTCCTCAGAACTTTGAACTTGAGCTCCCCAGCTCTCAATCAGAACTATGATAAATCCTTCAGACAGAAGGTTACAACCATTGTGTTGTAGAATGACTACTTGGGCTTGACCTACATTACAGACTTTGGTCTTAGCATAACAAAAGCTCTAGTCTATATCCTGGCCATTGTGCCTGATCATCCACTGTTCAGTGTGACACCATTTTCCCTCGAAGGAACAAATTGTGGGCAAGCCCACTTGAGCCCTGTGAACCTGAACCTGAGTCATCAAGCTCAGACACTGAACATAGTGCCATTGAAGCACACCCCGACTGACCCGAACCCCTCACCATCTGAGGATGACACCAGCTTCCTACAGAACACCCTCCAGAATGTACTATCCTCTTTAGGATCCCCCCATCCTCTTACCTCTCAACCTTGCCTTAAACCCAGAAGCCCATTTACCATGTCAGGATCTGGATCTGGTGGCCTTGGCCTAGGATCATCAAAGGGTGGAGCTACCATCGCTCCAGCTAGACCCACCGAACTAAAAATTGGCACACCATTCGAATATGATGGCAGCCACGAAACCACCATGTCTTGGCTGTACTCAGTCAAGGCATATCTTTTGATCAATCAACACGTCTATGACAACGACAATAAATGTGTCATGTATGCCCTCTCTCACATGAAGAAAGGGGTAGCCCAAGCATGGGCAACAACTTTCTACCAGGCTGCCCTGGAGACCCAGTTTTGGGACTATGAGAGATTTTGAGAAAGACTTCAAGGCAGTGTTCACCCCAGCTGACACCACTGGTGCTGCCATTGCCAAGATCAGAACCCTGAAGCAAAAAGGGTCAATTGAAGAATATATTTCCGAGTTCAGAACTGCTGCTGCTCACAGTGGCATCAAAGAAGACATGGCCCTCATGGAGTTCTTTGCCACAGGACTCAAACCTGCACTTGTCCACCAAATCTATGGAATGGACAAAGTACCCACTAAAATTGAAGAATGGCATGAAAAGGCTATGCACTTTGAAAATCAATGGCAGAAAGCCTGTGCCATTACTGGAAGAGTTGACAACAAAGGAAAAGGGAAGTCCTATCCTCGACCCTGATTCCAGTGCCAAGAAGAGAGGGACCCCAATGCCATGGACATTGATGTGGTCAAACTCTCGAAAGAAGAAAGAGATTGCCATCTCAAAAATGGCTTGTGCTTTGGATGCAGAGAAAAGGGACATATGTCCCAAGATTGCCCCAGCCAAAACAAGACCCCTGCTAAAAAGGTTAAGCAGGTGAAGAAGGAAGAAACTGATGATGAAGATGAGGCCTCTGTGGCCCTGGTCAAATTGAACCAATGCTGATGGATCCCCTAATGAAAAGGGACACATACTGTTCACTGCCACCCTGTTTGTCAAAATACAGGGAATAACCCACAAAGAAAAGTTCTACATAATGAACTGTGGATCAGAAAATGCCATCCTTGGCATCCCATGGTTGCAGAAAAATAATCCCACTGTAAACTGGTGAAATGGGACATTAACCATCAACAAGTTGACCAATGTCACAGCACTCTGAATCCCTACTCCCCCACCTGAGGAGTTCCCTGAAAGGTCTCTCCTTGAACCACAGGAAAGAAAAGGGGTCAACATCTACCTCAACCACAAAGAACCTGACACCTTCACAACCTGAGCATACAGTTGTATGTTCATAAACCATTTTGCAAAGGCTGCAGCATTGATTGCCCCAAACAACAAATGGGTGAGAAAACTGACCTGGCAACAGAGCTTGCCCAAAAGGAAGAAAAGAACAAACCAAAGGCCACTCTCCCCCCAGAATTTGCAGAGTTTGCCTCTGTTTTTGAAAAACCCTCTGATGGGACCCTTCCCCCGATAAGACCCTATGACCACCCAATCAATCTGGTTGATGACTTTGTACCAAAGGTGGCCAAAGCTTATCCTTTAACCCCATCCAAACAACTTGCCACTGAAAAGTTCATAGAGGAAAACCTCTGAGAAGGAAAGATCAGACCATCGAACTCTCCTCAAGCAGCACCCTTCTTCTTTGTAGGAAAGAAGGACAGCAGTCTAAGACCATGCCAAGACTACCATTATCTAAACAAACACATGGTCAAAGACACCTACCCACTACCATTGATCTCAGATCTGGTCGACAAACTGAAGGGAGCATCTGTTTTCACCAAGATGGATGTTAGATCAGGATACAACAATGTCCGAATCAAGGAAGGCGACCAATGGAAGGCAGCCTTTATCATGCATAAAGGACTCTTCGAACCAACTGTCATGTTCTTTGGGCTGTGCAATTCCCCAGCCACTTTCCAAAGGTTCATGAACGACTTTCCGAGATCTTATTGCAGAAGGATGGCTGGTTGTCTATATGGATGACCTTCTCATATTTTCGAATGACCCAGAAGAACATTGACTCAGAACCCTATGAGTTCTCCAAAGAATGAAAGAACTCTTGTTACCATTGAAGCTAGAAAAGTGCCATTTCAATCTCTCCGAGGTAGAGTACCTTGGGATGATCATCAAACAGAACACCGTTGCCATGGACCCTGTCAAGGTCCAAGGAATCGCAGATTGGCCTACCCCCACAAAGGTCAAGGATGTTTGCTCCTTCCTAGGCTTTGCAAATTTCTACCAAAGATTTGTCCTGTACTACTCCAACATTGCCTGACCCCTTATCGACCTTATGAAGAAAAATGCGGCTTGGGACTGATTGAAAAGGGCTGAGACTGCTTTCCAAACCTTGAAGAAAGTTTTCATGAAAGAGCCAGTCTTACTCATGCCTGACCCCTTGAAACTGTTTGCAATCTCTACTGACACCTCCAAATATGCCACCAGAGGCATTCTTATGCAAGAAGACTTGAATGGACAGTACCACCCATGCACTTTTATCTCTCAGTCGTTCAATCCTGCCAAGAGAAACTATGATATATATGACAGAGAGTTATTAGGGGTCATCCATGCCCTTAAAACTTGGAGGCACTACCTCCAAGGGACCTCCACCCCTGTACAGGTCCTCACTGACCACAAGAATCTGACCTATTTCCAACAACCTCGAAACCTCAATCACCACCAGGCACGCTGGCTTTTGGATCTTGCCAATTTCGACCTTTCCTTCACACATGTACCAGGAAAGGAACTCTGGGCGCCCAATGCACTCTCTTGCCACCCTGATCATGTCCCTAGTGAAGAAACTGACAACAAAGGAGTTACACTCCTGTCCCAAACTCTGTTTGTAAATGTCATTGACACCACCCTTTCTTTGAAGCTCATAGAGTCATCTGCCAAAGACCCTGTAGTCCTCACAGCCCTACAAGCCATTGAAGGAGTGGACATGCCCCTACCCTTCAAATCAAACCTCTCTGACTGGCACTTTGAAGAAGGAATCCTCTTCTATAAGGACCAGGCCTATGTCCCTGAGAACCCTGCCCTTCGCCAACAGATTGTTGCTCATCACCATGATCACCCCTCTGCCAGACATCCAGGAATCCTCAAAACAAGACAATTACTCTCCACTGAGTACTGGTGGCCTGGTATGGCTATGTTTGTATGCAAGTATGTTGAAGGATGTGCAGTGTGTCAACAAAACAAGGTTAACACACACCCCACCACCCCACCCCTCACTCCAATCCCCTCCACTGCAACCCAACCCTTCCAACAGATTTCCTGTGATCTCATCACTGATCTTCCAGTGAACTCTGGATATGATTCCCTTTTGGCTGTGGTAGACCATGGGCTTACAATGGGGGTAATTCTTATCCCAACCACAAAAAACATGTCTGCCCTCGAAATCACAACCCTCTTTTTCAAAAGAGTCTTTTCCAGATTTGGCCTGTATGACAAGGTCATATCTGATCGAGGCCCACAGTTCACCTCCATGTTTGCAAAAGAACTGGCTAAACTCCTCAGATACTCCTTGGGGCTCTCCACTGCCTATCATCCTCAGACTGATGGAGAAACAGAACATGTAAACCAAGAGGTTGAAACCTATCTTCAGATCTTTTGCCAAAATGAACTGTCCTCATGGGTTCAGCACCTATCCATGGCAGAGTTTGCTCACAACCACCAACCCCACTCAGTGACCAGTCAATCTCCATTTTACCTCATGTATGGTTATGAGCTGAAACCCCTACCCACTCTTATCGCCTAATCAAAGGTCCCTGCTGCCAAGACCAGAATAACCGAACTCCACAAGGCATGAAAAGAAGCCCTTGCAGCTCATGACCTTGCATGAAAGGCAATGAAGGACCACTTCTTGAAACCCTTCACCCCATTCCTGAAAGGAGATAGGGTGTAGCTAGAAGCCTGAAACCTGAAATGCTCCTATGAAAACAGAAAGTTCATGCCAAAATGGGAAGGACCCTTTGTTATCTCAGAAGTCCTTTCCCCTGTCACTTATCACCTTAACATCCCCACATGATGGAAGATCCACAGCATGTTCCATGCATGCCTCTTATCGCCCTATTGTGAAAACACTGTACATGGACCAAATTTCCCATCTCCACCCCCTGACATCATAAATGAAGAAGAATATGAGGTGGAAGCAATAGTCAGCCATAAATGACTGGGCTGAGGACATGCATTCCTTATCAAATGGAAGGGGTACCCTTCTTCCGAAAACTCGTGGGAAACTGCCAAACATCTTGAACATGCAGCTGACACCCTGACTGCATATAAAAAATGTTTCCCAAAAGACTTCCCTCCTCAGAAACCCCCACCTACTAGAACTCC
This sequence comes from Pisolithus marmoratus, assembly GCA_024613145.1. NCBI lineage: Eukaryota > Fungi > Basidiomycota > Agaricomycetes > Boletales > Pisolithaceae > Pisolithus > Pisolithus marmoratus. The sequence goes on from JANFAE010000134.1 coordinate 145,364, forward strand.
CAGAAATGTTGCTCTCATCTCAGTTATGCCTCCTTGTCACTCCTCTGCCCCAGTTGCCCATCGCATCTCCCCCACAACTCACCATCCTGCCCCCTTCACCTGTCACCTGCATGTCCCAGCTGAAGAAGGGATGCTCAACACCTACCAGGTGTTCCTTGCTGACCCCTCCTCCTACACCCCTGTCATGTGGGAGGTTGATACCAACTCACCCCTCAACTTAGTCTATCATATTGCTCTTCAAGGGTTCAGAATTGAAAACATCACCCACTATGTCGAAAGACAGGGCCCCTGCCTCAGCTTCACCTGCACCATCTTCGAGGAAATCTCGAGGGAACAGATTCCATTAATCCTTCACCTCTTTGATGTACTCAGGGGGGCTGACCTTATCCACAACATCTGCCAGCACACTGCCCCCATCACTGCTCGTCCCCCATCCCAATATAGAAACTTGTCATCCTTGTCATTGTCTCACTCCCCACAGTCTTCACCTTCTCCACAAAGGGTTTGTCCCCATGCCTGCTGCTTGTCCCCATCTTCCCCATCATTGTCTACATCCCTGAATACAGTGGACCCCCAAGAGGCATTTGGCCTCTCAGGCAAACAGGTCGCCGAACTCCTCAGCCAGACTGAGGAGACCCATCGTCCCTCCATTCCCCAAAACCTCCCTCACACTGCCATGGACACTGAGCTCGGGGTACTCACCCGCTCTCACCCATTGTACAATGAAACCCGCTTCGTCTGTCACTGCCTTGGACATGTCCGAGTTAATTGCCCCACCTATGAATGTCCCATCTGTGGGATAAACCCCCCTGGTCATACCCAGGCAAACTGCCCTGCCTGCCAGTGTTCCCTTGAGGAACACTTTTCTATCCCTGTCGTTGTAGAAGAACAGACTCTCATCGCTGAAGACAGTGACTACAACCCCTGGGACAACAATTTTGATTTCGACAATGACGCCATTGCCAACATGACTGGCGAGCCTTATGATGGCTCCCATCTCTGAGGGAGTGGGAAACCAGTGGCTTCCCCATACTGAGGGGGTAATGTTACAATTCACACTCTACCATGGGACTTTCTTTCTTTTCCTGACTGTTTGGCACTACTTGTCTTGTTCTATGCATTTCTCTTTTGTTCCCTTGACTCATGCTTTGGCTCAGCCAATAGTGCTATCTTCTCTTAACTCATGTTCAACACATGTAGGACCCTGGCCAATGGCCTTTCTCCCTCTGTCTACATGAGGTCACCTTGAGGTCTCTTCCCCTGTACTATATATATTTGACTCTAGTCTAGAGTAGATCCTCAGACTAGAGCTGCCCAATCTACTGGCTAGTTCCTCAGAACTTTGAACTTGAGCTCCCCAGCTCTCAATCAGAACTATGATAAATCCTTCAGACAGAAGGTTACAACTGTCACATTGTAGAACAACTACTTGGGCTCGACCTACATTACAGACTTTGGTCTTAGTGTAACACATGGCTTCAAGTTGATTGATATCATAGATTTGTGAAGGGGTGACACCAGCTTCATACTGGTCAACAGCACAGCAGATGAACTTTGCATGGTAATTGGCCTTGAAGCAGTGGATGATGCCTTGGTCATTGGGCTGAACATGGGCAGTAAGGTTAGGTTTGAAATTGGTGATGCAAATGTTTGTCAGTGACTCTGGAACAGTGTGGCCTGCAAAAGTATCTTGCAGCAGCAGAATCTTTCAATCCTTGTTCTGGAGTGCCCTATCCCAGTCCAGCAACCATTCTTGATAGATAATGGCCATCATCCACTGTGCCTTTGCATTGTTCCTGTACAGGAAACTGAGCTCTGCTGCTGTCTTGTTCTTGAATGCACATGGCTTCTGGGCTTTCCCAATGATAAGAGGAGGCAGCTTTTCCCAACCATCCACATTTGTAATGAACACATAAGTGAGCCGAATTTTTTTCCCTTTGACTCCAGAGGACTGCCTGTTAAAAAGTCCATGATCGGGTGGCATACTGTTCAATGTATTTAGACTTAATAAGTATTTGGAATACTGTAGAAATCTCATGCATAGAACAAAGAGGTTTCATCCATATTGAAGATGTTGCAAGGTTGGTAACCATGTTTCTTGATGAGGTCCTGGATATGCAGCTGCTCCTTTTCAACATCCTCAGAGGCTGCAGAAGCAGCCTTGCCATTGTAAGTCTAGAAAAGAGAGACCCTGTGAGTAGTTAGAGGTCTCCTGATGGGGAGAGAGCAGTGAATTCAACCCAGGAGGCTTGAGTTGCCTGGTACAGAGTCAAGGAGTAGGGAGAAAAGACCAAAAATGCGCCCTAAGATCCAGAAGAAACTCAAGATAACATCTATAGAGCATCAGGGGATGGGGAAATAATATTCTGAGTCTGCTTCGTCTTAATTCTGGCTTCTCGTCTGTGGTAGAACATCTATTGTTTTTCTAAGTATGTACTGTGTACTTGAAGTGCACACATGGGCTTACATAAGCCACAATGCGAGTACACAACTCGAAACACCAAATAAAAGTGATAGTAAAATTTAAAAAAACAAATCAGTAAGTAAAAGCAATGAAATAAATAAAATATCCTAGTAGGGAAGATATTCTCCCTACACCATACTGTTTCATCTCCTTCAAGCCATTTTGCACTTTGAACTGGCTTAACCACCCCTCACTGAGGCTGAGACATTCATCATCAGGGACACCAACAAGGTCAGCAAATTTTTTCCATTTTTGGTGAAGAACTTCACCAGTGAGAAGGATGTTGTCTACCATTGCCTTTGAAACCCAAAGGTCCAACATTTCTGTAACCTCAGGATGTTGGGTTTGACAGACCCTTTTAGTTGAATGAGACAAAGTTGTGCTGCCCTCATATTCCACTCGCCATTGTGCTTCATCTTTGCGCCATACAGACACTCTTGGCTGCTTCAGATGGAGGGTAGGGTAGATCTTATCAAAATGGGCTGCTGTTTTCTTCTGGTTCTTGCCATTTGCATGATACCAATCTAAAATTTCAATCTGCTGTGCTAGAGTCACATTTTCCTTCTTGTAAAACTTTGGAGGTGGCTTTCGAGATGGTGCCACATTCAAGTTTGCAGATGCTGCTGTATTAGGGCCTATATTTCAAAGGGACTCAGTATACTGACACTGTACAAACCATGAAAAAAATCCCCATGCTTTTGTTTTTTTGAAGGGGCATCACTTTTCCCACTGGCACCAGCTCCTCCAAGTCTCTGCAGCTTCTGCACAATTTCTTTATCATGGGAGTTCAACCTTTCAACACCTTGCTCATAATCAGATGCATCATCCAAGACCTCTACCACCCATTCTTCATCAACATCAGGAAAAACTGACAGTGCCATTATTCACTCTTTATCACTATATATTGCTATATTCCACTATTTATCACTAAAGATGCCATAGGGACAACTATGGCATCTATGGCACCCCAACCATCCCCCCTTAAATATAGTGACAAATAGACACATATAGACACATATAGTGAAAAAGGAGGATAAATAGCCAAATAGAGTCACAATGTTGTCATCCCAAGCTTGCCATACTGTGCCATTTTTGCTTTTTTTTGCTTCTTTTAGTTCACACTTTTTATGAAGGAGACAACAAATTCATTTAGCACAATATCTACAACACATACACATAGTTCTCCTTGGTAATAAATCAATGTATGAGATGGATGGTAAGAGGGGGGGATGGATGGTGGAGGGGGGAGGGGGAATGGGCATCAACATCTGGACTGGAGAAGGGGAGGGGGGAATTACCTTGAAGGAGGGTTGGGGTAGTGGTGGTTGGTGCTAGAGGAGCTAGATGGGAGGAGGGGTGAGAGAGGGAGGGCCAGGGAGGGGGGGGCTTACCCACCACTCATTGCAGATGTTGCTGTTCTGGGTTGGTTGTTGCTGGCTCTAGGTGGGGGAGTGTCAGTGGGAGAAGGATGACTCATCAGGGATCTTACCTTGTTGTTGGAACATAGCCTCATCTGGTGGAGGGACAGCAGTAGGGAGAGGTGGGAGGTGGGGCAAAGGAGATGCAGTTGAGTGTGTGTGCATGCATGGGCGAAAATTTCAACTTCTCACAGTCACATGACCAGTGGCCACTGCAGCACTTCAAGTCTAAGTGCGAGTCTTAGCTTACCAATCATTTCCCACACATTTCCTAGTCACTATATACTAATCTACACAACACTACCTTAATTGGTAGTCAAAAATGCGAACTTTACACTACACTTTCCTAGTAAAAACAATGAAATAAAAGAAACCTTATGATCTGTAACTATTCATTGCACATGGGAAAACATTTAGAGCAACTGGCAATATATAGTTATAATGTTGCTATAGTTCAATACATATGCAATAATTGCACACTATTTCAGTATATAACAAATATTGTGCTGTCAGGACACTACACTACACTTTTCTAATCAAACACAACCAAACAAATCAAAAAAGCGCACACTACACTTTTGGTAATAAAAATGCAGACTACACAACACTAGTTGTATTTTGTCTATATCTCTACCATTTTTGCACAGATAGATGAAGTAAGCATACCTCCATGGTCCTCTTGTCAGGTACTACAACTTTCATTATGACATCTTTGAAATTGATTTTTTTGAGACATCAATTTATTTTTGTATTTTGTAATTTTCTCACCCATTTTTGGGCATATCAATGGGGTAAGCATATTCCCATGATCCTGTGACCCAGCCCTACAACTTTCATTATGACATCATGATCTATAGTTAAAATAGTGATGCACTATTCCAGTCTATAACAAATATTGCACTGTCAGTTTTTCCTGATGAACCAAATTGCCACCACCATCTAGCCACTCCTGGTCAACCTCAGAAACCAGTTGGCCAGCCTTTAACTTGGCTGTAAGATTCACTTTCTGGTCTTGAATTTGATCTCAGAGCTTTGTTAAGCCCTTTTTTAGAATGTTGAAAGGGTTCATAACAATAGAAATTGCAAAGATGATGCACTGTTGCCATGGAATGGCATCCTCCAATGGTAAGGATGGTAAGATTATATAATAAAATTTCCTAATTCAGAAGTTAATTCACACAATGTATGGGTTATGACCACCAAAAAATAGGATGGGTTATGCCATATGGGAGGGTTATGGGTTATGTACAGAAAATCCCCACATACCAACTCAGGAAATCCAAAAAGGTACACATTATGGGGGAGTATGGGTTATACAAGCAATGCATTACAAGGGAGTTGACTGTACATACCCTGGGTTTTTGCTTCACCACACCTGTTTGTTGGGTTGTATGATATTCTACTTCATTCCAATGTAACAGTGCAAGCATTTCACAATTTTTCATGCTAAAATATGCTGAAAAAATTGAAGAAAGAGATACTCTTTTATTTTGGGTGTTTTCAGAGAAAAGATGCAAATATAATGTTTTGTTTGCTTTGTCTTTTTTGCACAAAAACATGAATCAACAGTAGTGCCCATTAGCTTTTATGCTAGTGGGTATTACCATCAATCCATGTTTTACAGTAAATCATGCAAATAAAACAAATAATTATATTTTCATTTTCACTTTGAAAACATCAGTCAAAAAAGAGTATCTCTTTCTTCAATGTTTTTAGCATGTTTTCTCAAGAAAGATTGTGAAATGCTTGCAGTGTAATGTGGGCATGATATTTGTTATATCTGTACATAACACTGGGGACAAAAACCAATGTTTAGTAAATAAAACAATGCAGAAACAGATACTATGTTTCAAAATACAAAGAGAACATGGTAAAATCATTCAATCTTCTTAAATATAGTATCTGTTTCTTTCATGTTCTTTCAATGATTGTGGCTCAAACATTAGATAATGCCTCCAGTGTAATTTTGTCCCAATTTAGTGCCTAACATGGCTGTACATATAAATAGGGGTAAAAATGCGAATTATGTTCCCAATTGTGCAGTTCTCAACATATCACAATGAAAATTTAATCCCAGCTTGCCCTAGTATATATCTACAACATATATCAACCACAGAGTATCAGGATGAGCCAATCCAGAGATATGATTAGATCTCCTCCTGCCCAATGGATGTGCTGGGGAATTAGATCCACCCTCCTGCTGGGATTTCTGGTGCATGGGGATGATGGAGGGTACATAGAACAATATCTGTGCAAAAGGATTTGGCAGGTTTACTTGCAGGATGTGGTCAGACACTGTATATATGGAATTCTATTGATGTGGCTCCCAGTGGTCTCCTTCCAAGATGATAATTAATTTAACACCTGGAGAAGGTGACTAGGCATATTGTCTACCAATCTACCAAGTTTTAGCCTGATCCAATAAGTATTGAAGGAGCAGAAAGCAAGCCAAGGTTTTTGGAGCATGGGAAAGTGTGGCAAAGATTTAAGAGACTTGTAATAACACACCACAGAATGGCTCTGCAGCTAAGATAGTTTGTAGAATGTGTGTAGGAGCACTCCTGAATCAACTCCAGACAAACTTTTACCATAATATGATAGCTATATTTCCACAAAAGTGCAAACTAGTTGATGTGCATTGCATGTGCAATAAACTGCAAAGACTGCACAAGATCTGTAGGAGAATAATCCCAAACACACTGGGCTGGTTTGGTGATGCAAAAATGGTTGTGGACAGTGCAGAATCAAAGTAGGAATCCAGCTATGTACTTATTTTTTCAATCACTCCATTGTGTGGTGTGCTATTACAAGTTTTTGATATGCTTTCCAAGTCTCCTAAAATCTTTGCCCACTTTCCAACACTCCCAAAACCTTGGCTTGCTTCCTGCTCCTTCAATACTTATTGGATCAGGCTGAAACTTGGTAGATTGGTAGACAATATGCCTAGTCACCTTCCCCAGGTGTTAAATTAATTATCATCTTGGAAGGAGGCCACTGTGGCCACATCAATAAAATTCCATAAATACAGTGTCTGACCACATCCTGCTAGTAAACCTGTCAGATCCTTTTGCAGGGACATTGTACTATGTACACTTCATCATCCCCATGCACCAGAAATTCCAGCAGGAGGGATGATTTAATTCCCAAGCACATACATTGGGGAGGAGGAGATCTGATCATATCTCTGGATTGGCTGATCCTGACAATCTGTGACTGATATATGTTGTAGATATTTACTAGGGCAGGCTGGGGTTAAATTTTCATTGTGATATGTCCAGAAGTTACCTTGCTTGCAAGGTCTCTGTTGCACCATAACTGTGTGGGAACAGTGCACAACTGAAAGTTTTTCCTTATTGGGACCTCCTTCCCCCTCATGCCTCCTTTACCAGAGCAAGAGTAAAAGAGATTCATAATACATTGAACTCACGTACATTTTGGGTACATATGTTAATTGGATAGCTGAGTTCCCCTCTCTGCTGAGGTTGACCACTGCACCTGCCATGTCATAGTTCATCTGTCGAGATCTGCCAAGTGATCATCCTCTGCAAGCAGGTCAGCTGAGTGAGGACATAGAAAGATTTTTTCATCAAAGTCTCTAAGCAGTCAGATGGTAGCATGGCTGGAACTCCTGGATAAAGCAACATAGAGATTGAAAAGATTGAGTGCACCAGTAGGTGGCTTTGCTATGTCCACAGGACCACAATAACATGGGATATTGTTTGGCCCTGCAAGCAGTAATCAGTGAAAGCATAGGCTGCTGTTATGGGGTACTGCATGCGCCACACATGACATATGACATCTGCTCCTTGGGGGCCCTTATATTGGATGCAGTATGACTTGCCTACTGGGACAACAGGTATAACAGAGGATTCCAGCCCACACAGCTGAGACATCCATGTGCGACTGAGCTTCACAAGGACATACAAGGGAAACACATTGTGGCTTATGTAAGCCCGCATGAGCACTTAGAGTGTACCGTACATACTTAGAAGAATAACAGACGAGCTACCTCAGACGAAAAGCCGGAATTAAGATGCAGAAGACTCGGAATAATATTTCTCCACCCCCAGACATTCTATAGATGTTTACTTGCGTTCCTCTTAGATTTTGGGCACGTTTTTGGTCTTTTCTCCTTGCTCCTTGACTCTGCACCAGGCAACTCCAGCTCCCTGGGACGAATTCACCCCTCTCTTCTCACTAGGAGACCTTTGACCTATTCCTAGGGTCCTTTCACACTCATCCCTACATCTGGAGCCCACTGCGAGGGGGCTGTTTTGCTTGGTATCCCTACTTCTCCCCCTCCCCTCGAGCTTGTACACGCGTTTTCTCGAGAACCGACGCGCCGGACCTCTCGCTTTTCAGGACTCTGATTCTACTTGACGAGGGCTTTCCAACGGTGTATTTTTCGTCGCGTCCGCTTCAGTACTTCCGGAGATATTCTTATTTTTGTGGAGAAAGGCTCTGTAGGACGAAAACTGGAATAACTTGGGACTGGGTGCGCCGTTTTTCGTGTTTCTTCGTTTGCACACTTCTCCTCGAACGCCCCTACCATCTCCCAAAGTTTCATAGAATTCCGTCGAGCGGTTCTTCCCCAACACACTGCCGTCCTCCTCCCCTGCCACAGCTTAGCTCCCTGGCACCTCCTGTTCGCGTTTTGAGCCATTTTGAGTTGTAGGAAGCCCTTCCCCATCGTCTTAGAGTCAGTAGACAACCCCTTCGAGATGCATTCGTGACATAGACGCTTCATTTAGACGCACCCGCTTCGTTCGTAGACATAACCAGACGTTATATCATCATTTTCTTGCACATATTGCAGTCGAGCGAGGCTGCAAGTTTGAGGGTTAAGTGTTTGAGTCGCAACGGCGACTGGTTTCAGTTTTTGGTGGTCGAAACCACCTCGAGACGTATCATACGAGGTTTCTGCATCCTCTTCCCCCCTTCGTGGTTCGTTGCCACACCCCCAACCCCCCATAGACATTCGAGGTCGCATCGAGGGGACCCCACCTCTTCGTTTTACCTTTCGAGACCAGCTGTGGACATTCGAGGCTCGTGTTTACCCTTGATACTACTGTCAATTACCAGTTACAATGTGATATATATTCGTTTGAGCTTCATATGTTGGAGATTGAATCACCACAGTGTGATGTACATTTGGTGCGAGTTTTTACTTGCTTACATAAGTGCTTAGAGTGCACTTAGTAGTACAGTTTGTGGTACTGTTTCCTCAGTAGTTGAGTCACTACTGAGGGTAAGCACATATATTCCTTACAGTAGACTACTTACTGATACCTTGTAGCTGCCTACAGGTATATTTAATATATTAGTAGTTGAGTCACTACTGAGGCTGCCTACAGCCCTTTTCTACATCATATATACTAATCATGGTGGAAGAGACATGCAGACCATCTCGAGCCCCACTCGAGTCCCCCCCAGAGTTCTTGGGGCAGGCCAAGGACTTGCTGCATTACCTCAAGGACATAGTGGAGCATGGTAAGGCCCAGGGGGCAACAGATACCTTGTCACTCATCCAGTTTGCAATCAATGGAGCACCACCCCACACTGGAAGGCTCTGGAGCTACCTTGTGGCCAGTGCCCCAATCTTTGAGTGATGGGAGAACTTCCAGGCACTCGTAACTCTCCAGTACCCTGAGATTGAGCCAGTCAAGGATGTCTTCAAGTACTTCGAGGAGTTCTATGCTTTCCTCGAGGGGACTCGTTGCAGTGAGCTAAGCTCAGTTGCAGCCCTAGGGGACTACCTTCATCATTTCCAGGTCTTGTTCCTGGCCCTGGTGAGTTGGAGTGTCTTGGAGTTGAGCCATTGAGGCCAGCTATTCCTTCAAGGCCTCCCACCACAAGTCAAGCTCAAGGTTTCAAGGAGGCTCGCATCCAGGTACCCCCTGTTTGAGTTGGGCCACCTGTGGCCTGTCAAGGTCATTGTTTGTGTTACAAAGGAGGTTATCAAGGAGGGGGGTAGGCTGCTCACCCCCTTGTCTAGCTTTGAAGGACCCCTCATTAGCTCACAAGTATCCTGAGGAACCCTCTCAGTACTTGCACTTGCCCTCAATCAGTTCCCCATCAGACACCCCTGTGGAGTACTCTCAGTCTCGTTCTAGAAGACACTCCCAGGGAGAGGCACACTTGAGCTCAAAGCTTCCCCCTTGTTCCCCCTTCGAGGCATGCCCTCAACCTTTGAAGGCTCCCCCTCCTTTCCCCAAGCATGCTTTGAGCAGCTCATCCCCTCACCAAGTCACTAATGCAGGCTTGTGGCATATGGCAGCTCAGCCATGGTGGTGTGTCACAGATAAGCAGGCTGGTGAATTGGCTTCAAACTTGCTTCGTGGCTCAAGAGAGGACCAGTGGTCATGTCCACGTCGAGTTGACCATTTGGAGAGTACAAAGGTTTGCCCCCCTCATTCCCAGTTGATGTCTACTAGGGCTTGTGACCTTGGTTTGGCCTCGACTTGCTCTTGTCAACTTTGTGAATCCTCGAGCACCCCCTCAAAGAGCTCGTCCTGTCTTGCACCTCCCTCGAGGCACTCTCCTCATCCTGTCCCTTGTTGTGGGTCATGCCCAGGGAGGTCGTGCTTGCTTCAAGGGACCCCAGCCTCACTGTCAAACCCTGCCCCTGCGAGTTTTGAGTCCCATTCGAGAGTGTCGGGTTGCTCGCTTCCCCTTCGAGAGGCTATGGCTTTGAGTAGGTATCCCTCAGCCTACCAAGAGGTCTCAAGGCACCAAGTTTGGCCTTGAAGATTTGGGTTTTGTTTCTTCTGTGGTTGTGAGGGGCACATTTGAGCACAGTGCAGAGTTTTTGCTTCATAGCTAGCTGCAGGAAAGTGTGGGGTGGTTCCAGGTTGTGTTGTACTACCTACAGGTGAGGAGATCCCTCTTGAGGCACTCAGGCACACATTACAGGCTCATTTGGACTTCTGGGCCCTTGCTCATGGCCCAGGAGGGTTGGCTTCTTGGTTACCTTTCCCTCCTTCGAGTTCAGGATCAGTCCTGCCCCTTGCCACCTCTTGAGTTCGACCCAAGATGACTCCAAGGCATCCTTCGAGGTCACAAACTACCCAGTCCCCTTCAAGAGTTGAGTGGTCCCCTCCAAGCTACCTTTGAGCTCCCCCCAAGCTTCATTCCCCCTTCGAAGTGCCCTCGAAATGCTTTGAACTGCATCCCCCCTTCAGCTGAGTAGTGATGTTATTTCTTTTATGTGGTTTCTTTTGTTTTGAGTTCGCATTTTTATGATTCTAGCTAGAGGTTTGTTTTGAGGGTGATACCCTTGCTTCATTTGATGATACAGCTTGGTGCATGGTGACTGAGGACAGTCACTGTCTAAAGCCTCCCTCGGATGTAGGGAGAGTGTCCTCCCTAGTAGGATATTTCCTTTATTTTCTTGTGTTTGCTTATGTTTTCTTTTACTATACTTTTGTTTCACTTTTACTTAGTATTTGCCCGCATTGTGGCTTATGTAAGGCCACGCAAGCACTTAGAGTGTACTGTACATACTTAGAAGAATAACAGACAAGCTACCTCAGATGAAAAGCCAGAATTAAGATGCAGAAGACTCAGAATAATATTTCTCCACCCCCAGACATTCTATAGATGTTTACTTGAGTTCCTCTTAGATTTTGGGCATGTTTTTGGTCTTTTCTCCTTGCTCCTTGACTCTGCACCAGGCAACTCCAGCTCCCTGGGATGAATTCACTCCTCTCTTCTCACTAGGAGGCCTTTGACCTATTCCTAGGGTCCTTTCACACTCATCCCTACACTGGCACATACACACAGATGTTGGCTGTAATGAATCTTTTCACCCATTGTGGGCAACTCTTCTTGTGAGAGTGCAAGGGGAAAGTGGGGAAGGCTGTAGGTTTGACCTAGGCTCGTCCCAAGGGGTGCTGAGTTGGAAGGAGACAGAAGGGGGACTAGAAGATGAAGGGTGGACTTTTCTTTGAGGCTGGGGAATGCAGGCAACAAAGAACTTGAAAGTCCGCCTTGGAATGGGCAACTGGGAGTTTTTCTGGATCGGTAGAAGCTTTGCAACACTCAGGATGTGGTGGGCAGCGATTGTAGACTCTTGTAGGTGACCGGAAAATTCTTGTAGATGCAGGGGACCGGTTTAATGAAGTAGTGGCAATTTACTGACGGAGAAAGACTTGAAGATGGTGAATAGACGATAAGACTAGCTCTGGGGACTCTGTGGATGCTCTGGAGACTCGAAATTACTCTGGGATATGACTCTGGGGACTCTAGAAACTCTCAGACACACAGATGTTGACTCCAAAAAGTGGGTGATTGTTTTTCTATGTACAGCGGACTTTTTGTAGCATAAGGACAGTGGTTTCTAAGGTAAAATCGGAATATTTTGGATCTGTCATATGTCAAAAGTAATAAGAGAAAAGATAAAGACCAATGCATGGACAATCACATGCACAGCAGCAATACAGATGAAGATAACACAAGTAAAGTCCATAAAAACGAAGGTAAGTAAAAGTGGAAAGTGTACAGACAACATGCCTGGGTAGCGAGTGTACATTGTAGGGGGAGGCAGCGATTTCTTCAATGGGTCTGGGATGCAGTGGGCAGCATTACTAAGCAGGCAACAGCCTCAGTGCTTGTAGAGTGGATATAGCTGCTGAGGGGATATGTCGACAGAGGGCGAACCTAATACAGTAACTGGTGAGTCAGCAGCGATGTTGCTGGCGCAAGTATGTGATGTTATGGAAGGTGTGACGTTAACATATGCGGTGATGTTTCTAGCCAAGGGAGTGTCATAATGCGTGAGCGAGTGACTACTGAGAGTGAGAAAGGCTGCTAAGGGAGCTCTGTAGCCTCAGGGAGTATAGGCTCCCTACACCTCCCAGGGTCTTCAAATGCTGACTGTCCTCGGTCAGGGGTACATGGTGATTGGGATGGAAATGGGATGACATCATACACGTGGTGTGGCTGTGCACAGATCAACGGAAGAGGCACAGGGTTCTCAGTCACGTGCTGTGGCAACAAGCTTTGCATCAACAAAGGCTGCCAAAACGTACCAAACAAAATGCTGCTTCCAACTCTTTCTTCCCTAAGTCCTACCACTACCATCCCTCGTACTTGCAACTGATCTCGCCCTATGCAGAAACAACATGTCGACCATCCCATACTTTGTGCCTGATGCTGTTAGAGCCATGATCCCAGGAATGTGGGCAGCAAATGTGAAGACACTAGGAGCTCACATGAGGCAGATTCCAGATGCATCAGCCAAAGATGATGTCACATGCACATGGGTGACTCATTTTTACAAGATGTTGGTGAGTCCTCCTGCATAACCTAGAAGGCAACCCAGCAGTAATGGATGGCGCCAGGATGAAATTGAACAGATGCACAAGTTTGTGATGGACATGAACACCAATGTGCCTGACTACTACGAGGAAACACAAATTGTGATTGGGGCGGCATTTGCGAGGCTGATGGCACTCCAGGAACAATTTCCACCATGCACACTGAAGGGCAGGGGCAAGGAGAGGCAGCCTTCAAAGATGACCCAGGGAGATGGGGAAGGGACTCAGCATTCCCAGAGACAGGTGGAAAGGCCACAGGGAAAGGGAAAGGCAAGGAGAAGGTGTGTGGCATACCTGCTACATCCAACCTTCATGACTAACACTCTCTTCCCTTCCAGATACCACCCAGTGATGATGCAGCCGAGGAGGAGCAGCCTTTGCTTGTCGAAGGCATACCCCCACCCATCGAGGATTCGAGAGACGTCGCCCAGACGAATGACAAGGCTACGCAGGGTGACAGAGACCCATGTGGTTTATGCAAGAAGTTGGGTATTTTGTGCATATGTGACGAGGGTCAGGCATGCGAGTGGTGCCACCGGGGAAAGAAAAAATGCGACAAGGCCTATAAAACAGGTCGAAAGGTGAGCCACAGGTTGACTGAAACATGATGGTAGGCTCATGAGAACAGGTAGCACAAGAACCAGGAAGGTCCACCTGTAACAGTGGCTTCGACGAGCAAGAAGCCCAAGATTGTGCCTGCTCCCCCTCCTGTCCCTACCATCTCCTCAGCATCGTCATCGACTTGCAAGGTCCTTCCCCATGTCAAACTTCGCCTCAACCCTGACGAACAAGCCTCTGCACCAGCGACTGCACCAGCAACAGTTCCCACCATGCCTCCTCCTCCTGCACCACCTGTCCCTTTGTTCCTTCCATCCAGCATGCCCAACATGCCTGCTCTGGTTCCAGAACCTGCCGACATTACAGAGGACCTGATCAAGGATGCATCAGCATTCTCTGCAAGTCCCAGCAGCCTTTTGAACGACCCAGAAGGAGTGCTGGTCGCTGTTAAGTCACAAGAGGTCGAGATTGACCTGACCAGTCCCCAGGGAACTCCAGACATATCACTGCCACCATTTGAAGAGGAAGACGCTCCCCCAAGACCGTTGAGGAGCAATTGACGAGTGTGGAGAAGAGGTCGAATGGTGCTCAAAGAGTTGGACGCAAGGATTGCTGAAGTTAAGGAGGCAATCGAGTGGAATGAGGAGTCTCTGAGTCATCTGTACTCATGGATTTCCAAAGTTACTGCTGAGGCAGGGACCATGGGCCAGTCCATTCGGTGTACCAAACAGCGGTTGCACTTGCTGAAGAAGTGGTGGGAAAGGTACATCATAGAGGGTCTGTAAGATAGTACTGTTGGTTGTGCCATAGCATAGAGGAATTGCTGCATGTGTCAGTCTCATAGGTGGTTTTCTGGCCAAGGGTATGAAAGCTGAGCTGAAACAAAACCATTGCCACACATGTGGGTATAGTAAGAAGAAGAGTGTCTGTGGGTGATCTGAACATTCATCAGTAAGTAAGGTGTCTGTAAATGGGAAGGAGAGAGAGGAAGTAATGAGTGGTATCTGAAGAAGCAGCATTTCTATCGTCTTTCTTTGTAACACATTCTTGGCGGTATTCTTTAAAGAGAGGCGGTGAGTAAGTCTACGAAATAGGTTGAAAGAATGAAAAGACTGATTTCAATGGTATATTTATTTCTGCTTTTGATGGCAGTCTTTTGTTTCAAACATTGCATATAAGAAGATTGTCTGTTAAGTTAACAAAAGAAATGAAAGAAAGAAAAGAAGAAAAGAAACACAGTAGATAGGGTATGAGTTACTCATCTGACTCGTCCCTAAGGACACCAGCAAGCTCTGGGTCAGGAAGGGAGCCATCTTCGAGTTGATTGATGGCAGAGTTTTTGAGGCCCACTAAGTGGGTGACCTCTATATGAGACTTGTTGCGAGGATAATAAGGGAATAGACAGAAGGCAGCATAATGGAATTTTGAAATAGCTCTGTCGGGCTCTGCAAGGAGGTAAGATCCACCCTTAGTATGATGCACCACTACCATGGGACCTAAGTAGTGGGGTTTGGTCTTTCGATCTAGCTCCTTCTCGATATGAGAGTTCCTGATGAGGACAAGTGAACCAGGAGCAAAGTCAAAATCATGGATTGTGCATTTGAAATGGGATACAAAGTCTTTGGCAGAGGCAAAGTGGGCTTTCAGGACTCATTCATGGACAAGTGCCAGGTCTTCTGGATGCTTCTGAAGTTGTCGAGCATGGTTGGCGATGAGGTCTGTGGTTGAGTAAAAGTCTGCCTCGAAAGGGGAGAGGAAGGTCACCTCAGTGAAATCAAAAGGAAGTCTAGGATGGACACTGTGAGCCATATAATACAGAGAGAAGCCTGTAGCTTTGTGAACAGTGACTCATTCTGCCCAGAAGACCGATGGGGCGACCTCTGACCACCTCGATGCTTCTCCCTCACAGCTCTTCACCATCGCTTCTCTAACATCAAAATGCCGCTGCTCTACCACTCCATTTGCTTGCAAATTATAAGGCGAGATGCTGATGTGACGAATGCTATAGGTCTTCGAGAGCCAGTCGAGAGCTAGAACATAAGGTCTGCCATTGTCAGTAATGATTTCCCTGATGGCTCCCCAACGACACAGGATCTGCTTGAAGAGGAAATTCCCAATGGATTTGCCAGTCTCTGATCATAACATTGCCCATTCTGGGTAGCTAGTGAGCGAGCAGTGGGCTTGAGTGACGTAGCAATAGCCATTCGACTTCAGCATTATGAAGGTGTCGACATAGGTTTTGTAGAATAGGGGTTCAGGGATAGCAACGACAGGGGGGATATGAATACGGTCGAGGCAGCGAATTTGGCATTCATGACACGATTTGATGTACCAGCAAACATCCTGCTCTAGCATGGGCCACCAAAAACATATCAGTAATCGGATGCAGGTGGAGAAAATACCCTTGTGGCCCAACTCGTCGTGGGCTTGACAAATAAGGCTGAGACATCTAGGCTGGCGAACCACGAGTTGGTGTCGACCTTGTGGTTCTTTCCTCCACAATTCTCTGCCTTTGATGAAATATCTTGTCGCTAGTTGCATGAGGCTCTCCAAATCTCTCTCTCCTATCCCATCTGGCAGTTTCTTCATCTCCAAAAATTCCCTCACAACTTCCAACCTCTCATCTCTCTGCCTCACTTTCTCGGATCATGGAATTTCTGTTTCTGCATCATCTGGCGGTGTTTTGATGGTGGCAAAATACTGATATCCTGAGGTAGGGAACTGGATAAGTGGTAGATGGATGGCAGTGATTTAACAGGAAGACATAGCGACAGTGTCTTCGGCTCTCAACAATTCACCAGTTCCATTGCAAAAGCACCACATTCGTCAACCCAGTCCTCGTGTTCTTCATCTACCTCAGGGTCTTCATCAGCTTTGGGCCTCCTAGACAGTCCATCAGGTGCAGCATGCTTAGGGGCAGGTACATGGACGAGTTTGAAGTTGAAAAGGAGGATACCAGCAATCCATCAATTGATGGTTGCATTGGGCTGCAGGTCAGGGTTATTAATCATTCCCTTGATATACCTCATGTCCACCTCCACAACCAAGTTCTGCACGCCAAATATATAAAGCCTCACGTTGTGCAGGGCTTGAAAAAGACCAAAGAGTTTGAGTTTTGCCTGGCTATAATGCTGCTCATGATTGTTGAGAGTAATGGAGCTGAAATGAGCAGGGTATCTCTTCCCATCTTCACCTTCTTGCATGAGGATATATCTGATGGCAATGTTAGAGGTGTCAATGGCAAGGATGATGGGTTGGGCAGAATTATAATTGATAGATCGAAGGGCTGGGGAGGAGATGATGGCAGAACGAAGGTAGTCCATGGCTGTGCGGTGTTCATCTCCGAAATTGAAAGGGACATCTTTCTTGGTCAGTTCAACGAGGGGACGTGCATGTCTGGCGAAGTCTTTGATGAAGATGCAGCAGTACGAACAAAGACCTAGGAATCCCCTGACTTCAGTGATGTTAGCACAGTATGACCAGTCTTTAATCTTTTGAACTTTGGCTTCATCTGGGATCCTCCCCTCATATGATACCTTATGCCCAATGACTACAATAGACAGAGCAGCAATAACACATTTCTTGGCAGAGATGGTAGCACCAGCATGACGAAGACAATGAAGGACACAGTTGGTGTTCTGGAGATGCTCCCAAATGAAGCGGCAAATCCCAGGGTTCTCAGGTATCGTCTCATAGGTTCTATCAGCATTTTGGTAGTGTGATTTTGGCCCTTTAATGGGGCAGTCATCAATGAAGGGGATGGTGACTTTGGGGATTTCTTCCTTCAAGATCCAGCAGACGTCCCCATGGAAATCTGGACGGTGTTTGTGTAACCCATAGGGAGTTTTGTGAGTCAAAGTGTGCCAATGGGGGTTTGGAAAGTGGTAAGGTCATGGTAGTCGTCATGGATAGTCCTGTGGTTGTACCCTACCATTAAGTCGAGGATACCATACACTGAGTGGCAGGCAAAGGCTTCTGCGATTGAGTCTACAAAGGGGGGGACTGCAGAATCCTGAATAGAGACAGCATTTAGTGGCTGCAAATCATGGACTAAACAAAGGGATTTTCCATCTTTCTTGACGACACAGAACCATTTGGATTGGTAGGACGAGGTCGATGGTTTGTAGACACCAGTGGCTACCTTTTCTTTAATTATATTAACGACGTCTCGAAAAATGGTGGGTGGGATGGGGATATTTCGTTCAACCCAAGGCTTGTGGGACAGCTTTGGAATTTTCAGAGGGGGGAACATATCTTCATGAAAGGTTCCTCTTTCAGAGGTTTCCCATGCAAATGCTGCCTCGTGGGTACAAACAAGCCATCAAACAAGGTGTAACTCCACCGGCCAAAGGAACTTGGCAGGATCGAGATCGAGCTCCTCTGCTCGTTGCACCGTAAATCTGGATCCGGGAACAAAAGGAGGGGGGTGGTATGGTAATACAGGGAGATCTGCGAGAGGGGTCACCAATCTCCTGATGCTTTACTCTGAACTCAACAGGCATTGCAGTCAGGATAGGTTTCACCTTCTTCGCTACAGGTTTGTACTTCAAAACATGATAAACTGGGTCGAAATGAAGAGGGGATCGTAGGACTGAAAGTGTCAGCAGAGAAATAGTAGTACTCATAGAAAACAGGAAAGGATCTTTTGAGGAAATGAAACTCGAGTCAAAAGGATCAAGAATGGGTGTACTTGCAGTGTTATAGTCATATAAATAAGCCACAGCAGTGTTTTCTTTAGAGTCTGTGGAAGAAGGTAAAATAAAATCTGAAGTCGAAGAGGGGGAGTCTGCAACATAGAGAGAACACACAGATACTATTTCTTTCTGGTCTCTTCACACCTCTGGTGAGTCCTTGACCAACATTAAAAACCCTGTTCTCCAACTTCTTGTAACTGGTGGCGATAACTCTGTCGAGCAAAGTACTCTGCTGTTGGGATGAGAATCCACACTCTAGACAGGGTAGGAATGGTCAGGTAGCCTAGTGGTAAGGCACCCCAGTACTAGTGGGAGGACCCAGGTTCGATCCCTGGTCTGGCCAGTATTTTCAGTCATTAGGTTATGAGCCCCGATGGTGCTGGAAGCTGGTCCCTACTAGAGGCACACAAAAGGCCACTCATATTAGGGTGTCCATGGGTTTGTTGGCCAGGTGTGAGCCAAGCAGTTCCCATTACCTAATTATGGAGGGGGTGAGTGTGGCTTCTAAGGGGAGTGTTGGGATGAGAATCCACACTCTAGACAGGGTAGGAATGGTCGGGTAGCCTAGTGGTAAGGCACCCCAGTACTAGTGGGAGGACCCAGGTTCGATCCCTGGTCTGGCCAGTATTTTCAGTCATTATCTGCTTCGTCTTCTGGATTAACAAATCGAGGGTAGGGGTGTAGATGATGTCGAGGATGAGTTGGGACTAATAGTTGCTGCCCAGAATTGGGGTCATGGATTTCCAAGGACTGCTCTCCATCAGGGAAGTCACGCAGGATGCTACTGAGTAGGCAGAAGAAGGGGCGTCCTAGCAAGAGGTCGAAGGGTGCTCGGTTGATGACCTGAATCTGTAAGTGAGCCTCGACTGGCCCAATACGCAAGGTAGCATTCTCGATGATCCCTAGAGTGCTTTCTTTAGATTGGTTAGTGGCTTTGAGAGTCATACACATGTCTGAATGAAGTGGAGCACCTAAGGCTTCCCATAGCTTGCATCTGAGGGCTACTGCTGCATCTGAGGGCTACCACCTGGCATCCACTGTTGAGAATGCACTCGACTTGGAGTTTATCCATCAAGATCCCATCTACAGCATGGAGAGGAGCCGTAGCTAAGCCAACACACTTCCCCTCAGTGTCCTTCACAAGGTATTGCTCGTAATGTGCCCATGCAGAGGATGACGAAAACTCTGCTGCAGTTTTGAGGCTACCAATGGCTATCTTCTTTGTCATGGCCATCTCTTTTATCTGTTTATGTATTTCTGGACTGACTGCTAGAAGATCTTGTGTTGAAATTTCGATCTTAGCACCTAAGACTTGGGATATGAGCCATTTAGTAGTGGCAGCTTCATCAAAGCTGCTCTGGTAACGAAACTGAGGGGCAGAGTTAGATTGAGGCTTCGAGTTAGATGCTTCAGCGGCATTTGGCCTTGTCTGAGGGATGTTAGATGATGGCTGAGTATTTGAGGTTGAGGTTGGTGTGGAGTTGTTGGCAAGAGGAGGGCTGGCAGGAGCAGCATTTCGGGGATGACAAGCGGGAATTTCTACACCGTCAAAGCGAGTGGGTTTCTTCTTGATAGCATTTTTGAGCTCCTCGACCTGAGCATAGGCTCTGGCTAGAGCACACTTGTCTTCTTCATCGGTGTTATCCTCAATCTCCTTGTCAATGAGGTAGGACAAGGGGTGAACCTCTACCTGAAACTCCTCTGTGTCATTTGAGCCAAAGAACATGGTATTGACGAGGTGGGGCAGGGTATCATGTCCTCGAGACAAAGATGAGGTTCCTGGAGATTGAATAGACACTAGATTAGCTGATGCCATTATAGACTCTTGAAGAGCCAAGAAGTTGTCGATCTTTTCCTTGAAATTCTGCCCTGCAGTGGATCTGGGGATGTCAGAGCCATCTTTCATGAAGACCCTACTGCCAATGAGCACACATTTCCCTTGGTGGACATATTCTTGGCACAGTTCGCACTCAGGAGTCCTGTGACCATCAGTGCTGCCACAGAAGAAGCAGCAGGGATCAAAAGAGCAGCGAAACTGTTGGTCTGAAGACTGAGTCTGGCAGCTTCCAGAAGCAGGGTCAGCAGCTTGGACATATTCTCATTTCAGGATGGTAGGTGAAGATGTCAGTTGGGCATATGATTCTGGGAATAAGGCCAAGCTGTCAACCTGAGTGATGTTTCGATGGGCACCACTGAGAAGATAGGTCGTGTGCTTGTAGATGTTGTCAAATGGCCACAGTTTGTCGACATCATGGCCTAAGTCCTTGAGTTGGAGACAAGTAGTGAGGCGGTTACAGAATCCGGGTGGGAAACCTTCAAGGAACTTCTCATTGACATAGTCATCAGGGAGTTTCTTCTTTTTGTTGATCAGGGCTACAATGCAGCAAAATTCACGGACATATTTGCCGAGGTCGTCAAGGGATGACATGGGCTTTTGTACTTGGTGGTGTAGGAGGGCCTCGAGGTCGACTTTCATGTACTGATGCCCTTTGACATCAGCACTGGGGTAGAAGCTAGTTACCTCGTTAACAAAGTCCTCCCAGTCATTGCCTGCAGCAGAGTCGAGAGACGACCATAACTCTGACTCATTTCTGTCAGCATAATGAATGGCCCACTTTATTTTTACTTTGTCAATGGTGATACCTGCATCAGTGCAGATCTGGTCGATGTCCTTGAAGTAGGCACATATATCTTTGGTCTTTCCTGAGAACTTGGGGGCTTTGTTAGAGCCCCTGAGCGGCATTTCACGATGGTTAGTGGAGTTGGACATGAGAACTGGAATTGATGACGAAGGGGGAAGAGGGTTATGGATTGCAGGCAGACTTCTGAGCGGTATCAGTGGAGGAAGTTGGACAAGTGGCGGGATGAGACTCTGAGAGGTGATATACAAAGATGGGGGTAAGAGAAGTTGTTCAGTGGCAAAAATAGAAGCAGTTGAAGAGGACGAGGATGATAAATCAGTGAGCAGTGATAATTCTTGGCATTCTGGTGGTGGTGCAAAAGGCTCATCGAGATCAAAGGCACCTGGTATATCAACTGTCAATAGAGAGTTGGGTTCTGGACAATGGGGGAAGTCTTCTGGGAAAGACTCTGAATCTAGGGAGCTAAGCTCAGGAATATCACGAGGGTTAGCAGCAGGAACAAAAAGATCAGAAGAAGATATAGAGAGACAACAGAAGGGCTCTAAGAGCTCTTCAAGTTCTGTTCTGTGGCGGGTAGGTCGAAGAGATCTCCTTTCCAGATCTACAGACCCCTCATGGTGGGCTCCAAAACGATGTGGGCAACTCTTCTTGTGAGAGTGCAAGGGGAAAGTGGGGAAGGCTGTAGGTTTGACCTAGGCTCATCCCAAGGGGTGCTGAGTCAGAAGGAGACAGAAGGGGGACTAGAAGATGAAGGGTGGACTTTTCTTTGAGGCTGGGGAATGCAGGCGACAAAGAACTCGAAAGTCTGCCTTGGAATGGGCAACTGGGAGTTTTTCTGGATCGGTAGAAGCTTTGTGACGCTCGGGACACAGTGGGCAGTGATTGTAGACTCTTGTAGGTGACTGGAAAATTCTTGTAGACACAGGGGACCGGTTTAATGAAGTAGTGGCAATTTACTGACAGAGAAAGACTTGAAGATGGCAAATAGATGATAAGACTAGCTCTGGGGACTCTGTGGATGCTCTGGAGACTCGAAATTACTCTGGGATACGACTCTGGGGACTCTAGAAACTCTCAGACACACAGATGTTGACTCCAAAAAGTGGGTGATTGTTTTTCTATGTACAGCGGACTTTTTGTAGCGTAAGGACAGTGGTTTCTAAGGTAAAATCAGAATATTTTGGATCTGTCATATGTCAAAAGTAATAAGAGAAAAGATAAAGACCAATGCATGGACAATCACATGCATGGCAGCGATATAGACAAAGATAAAACAAGTAAAGTCCATAAAAACAAAGGTAAGTAAAAGTGGAAAGCATACAGACAACGTGCCTGGGTAGTGAGTGTACATTGTAGGGGGAGGCAGCGATTTCTTCAACAGGTCTGGGATGCAGTGGGCAGCATTACTAAGCAGGCGACAGCCTCGGCGCTTGTAGAGTGGATATAGCCGCCAAGGGGATATGTCAACAGAGGATGAACCTAATATGGTAACTGGTGAGTCAGCAGCGATGTTGCTGGCACAAGTACGTGATGTTATGGAAGGTGTGACATTAGCATATGTGGCGATGTTTCTAGCCAAGGGAGTGTTGTAATGCATGAGCGAGTGACTACTGAGAGTGAGAAAGGCTGCTAAGGGAGCTCTGTAGCCTCAGGGAGTATAGGCTCCCTACACCATTCACAGAACTCCTGGCCCTTCAAAAGATGTTCCATTTCCTCCATAGTCGGTGCATCCTTCAACCACACCAACATGTGCAGGTGCAGGGAACCCCAACCTTGTGTTCCACCACCCTGAAGTAGGCATTTACCATGCTGAAGACTCCCTTCGCCTGCAATACTTGATGGGGGGTTGCTGTGATACCAAATAATGTCTGCAGGATGGTCTTGACCATGAAGTGGAAAAACCTTGCAGCTGCATATGGGTCCCTGGCGACATTTTGTGCATGCATGTCCTTGGCAGGACCAAGTGTCCTGTCAAAGTCGTCCATGTTGATATGCTCTCCCACAAACACTTGAGCAATGGGATCATGTAGGTTGCAGGGATTGATGGTTATCCAAAGACTAGGTGGGCTGAACAAAATCGATGTCACCCATATTTGACTTCTCAATTGATAACGACTCTGATCAGTGCCCATGACACATCTGGCAGTGGAATACAGGTGTTGACATAGTAGACATATTGCTGGGTCTGATATGGGTAAGTGGTGCTCTTCCTCATCCTGCACCTGCTGCATTTTGTCCACAGTGATTGTTGACAACAAGTGTGCATCTTGTTGGAACATCTTCCATTGCATCTGGATCCTGGCTATCCTAAGGCTTGTCTCCTCTGCAGTATGCCAAAGCGTACAAAAGGGAATGTCTCATGCTTCTGAAACTGGTGATCATGGTAATGCAAGCTCCATCTTATATGGTCGGCAAAATCAACTTGGACCTCTTGTTTGTGTTCAATGCCTCCTTCACTGTATGGAAACAGACATGGATAGGCATGCTTGAAGAAATTTGTCTCATTCTGTGATCCATCATTGGTGATATCCTTGCTGTTCTTTTGCAGTTGCCTGAAATCGCTGACAGGCTGGTCTCCATGCCTCACAGCATAGGCTCCCTCACGACCAGCCTCCCACAAGTTTGACAGCCCCCATGCCATCATCTCCTGAGTGGTAATGGAGGACATCTCTGTGTCTATCATCCCTGAAACTTGCAAGGGGATGACATCAGCTAAGACAATATGAGTGTCAGTTAACCATGCAGAGTCCACTGAAGCTTAGCGAATGTATGCGTGCCCTGAGTACTCCTTGTATTGGTACAATGTTCATGGCCAAGGTGATCCACACCTTTCAGATCATGCTTGGTACTACCTGCTGATATCTGATTTGAAGTGCACACCTTCGTCATTATCCGCTGGGATGTAACCCTCGCTCTCCTGTTCAATGATACTGACATCATTGGATTGTCTGATGACACTAGAGATCTCCACCGGGATGTCATCTTCAGGTAGAGTTTGCAGACAGTCAGCACTAATTTCTATTGCACCATAGTACTTTGTGTTGTGCATCTTCAGCCACAGCAATGCTTCATGCACAGCTTGCCACCATACCTGGAATGTCAATTGAAGCCAACTCTTTGGTAGGTGTCCCACCCCCACAAATGTGATTGTGATCAATGATGCCAGTATCATTGGCAGGCAAGGCATGAGATTCCCCTCCAGCATTGCAGATATTGCATCCATATTGTGATCATATGTACAGATGTTGCCTTGCATGGCATTCTGCAGAGCCAAGATGTCATGAACCCTGCCCACATGCTTCGGGAACAACTTGAACATGTAGACTTGTGGATAGAGTTGAGCAATCAACAGTTGCTCAGGAAAGGTCAGTTGTTGCAACACCCATGGACATTCACCTAACCACAGTTGATTGGCTAGTGAGTAGTGGGGGGGTTTGTCACTGGCCCTGCATAACTCTGCAAAGCACTGGCCACAAACAGTAACTGCAGTATGTGCACCAATTTGAAGGATGGCACTTGTCTCCAGCAGCATATCATTGGTGAGTACATGCTGGGGGTGTGGCTTTTTGGGATGCAAGCATGCAGCATTTGGCATATCTGTGAGTTTGATGGTTTGGATGGCGTCCTCTTTAATGCTACACTCCTGTGCACAGATGCCACATGTTCCAGTAGCCAAGGCATCATTAGTTGTTGCTTCGAAGAATTTGCCATAGATCTTCTTCAGCTCTTTGGAGTTTGGCACTTCCAGGAAGCTGGAGGCCTGACTGCTTGCATCATTTGTGTCCCCTTGCTCTCCTAACTGCTCTGCTATCCATGCGACCTTGACCAGTATGTCTGTTTCCTTGGCCCTCTTGTGTGTGGTTCCAACTCAGTCTGTTTTCTGTTGTGTATGTTCCATAGCAGCTTTCCAGAGGGCATCCATCACATCTGGCGAGGCATCTGCCATAACCTGTTTGAGGAGTGCCTCCTTCGTCCTGTGGTTGTCTCTAGGGATGATCAGGGTACCAGCCAGGTGGGCAAGTATGGCATTCTTGGGAAGTTTGCTGATCTCTTGCAATACAGGATCCATGTTATGGAAGCCACAATTGTGCAGCACCCTATTTGCCCTGTGGTAGGAGAGAGCACATGGGCATTGTGGCATCTTTGCGTACCTGTTTGACTTGGCATGTTCTCCAGCATATGTCCTACAACCCCTGTCATGTCTGACATCATGTATGCTGTCTGCGCGAACTCATTCAAGCATTTCAATTCTTAGTTACATGTGGAGTCCAAGCTCTCCTACCCTTTTACATAGGTCTGTCATTCCATAACTTTGCCATGTGTCACTGCAGGGTCTCACATCTCTGTTTCAATGCTGCCACTGAACACTGGATCCATCAGCAGGTACCTAGGTTTTTATTAGTTCATCATACAACCATGATACCACACAAGCACTTACGAGTCATCCTCAATCACATCTACATGTGCATGGCAAAATGCTGCTTCCAAGCCACACAGCATTCCTCCAAGGCACCACTGCATGTCCAACACACTGAGCTGGTGAAAGACATCATGGCTGGCATGTGAAGCCTGTGCCATTGCATGTATGTTGACCCACATTGCGGCACTACCAGTGAGAGTGCATGTTGCAACTTTGCAGGTGTTACTGATATTGTGCAAATCTTTGCAGCATACGTAGCAAAAGCCATGCTTGGTGTATTTCTCCATGGCATGCATGATGTCATCTGTGTCCCCACCATTATATAGTGCTCCTGCATTCACCAAGGACAGGTGTCAAAGGGTGAGCCTTGGATATGTCCAGAAGATCATATCAGTGCTAACAAAATTCATGACAGCTGTGCTGTGGAAATGAAATATAGGGCTGAGCATGCAGACTGTTTCTGAAATGACAACATCGATCCTGCATTTGCCCTTGGTGAGGTGCACGATGTGGCCCTCATCAGTAGAAGTATATGTCATTTGATCGTCCTCTCCCTCAGGGACAGCAGCATATCCTTCTGCTGTCAAGCAGCTCAACATGAGCTCTGAGTGATTCTTTGGCACATAGAGGTCGAGGTCTGCCAGCATCCACGGTGTTCCAGTTTTGGGCAGTAAAATATGGAGAGCTGTGGATCCGGAGATGACACCATCACAGGTGTGCAGAATGTCCATGAGCTTTTCTGCATCATTGAAGTAATGAGTGCCAACTGAGTGTAGCCTCCACTGCAGATACTGCTGGACCCACTCTGTGCCCTGGCAACTACTCATGGTGTACCGCTGCAGATCCCCTATGTCACAATAGTCCATGATGTACTGCACAAGCTCTACACAATTGCTGATTTTGGTCCACACCTGGCTAGGTCTGTGCCCTACTTTGTCACTGTAGTGCATGATGTTGAAGACAGTTCAACCAATTGCAGGTGCATGATATCTATACCCCCAACAAGCCATAATCCTGCTCTTTCTGATAACAATTGCAGGTCTGGGCTATCCATGATCATTTGCCTTGTGATCACTTACTGCCTGCTTGGTCAACCTAGCATCTCCTGTCCAGTCTGGATGAGAAGATTATACCCCTGATGATCGTGTTCATTCTCTGCAATCCCATTTGTGTATCACCCCTGACCAATGTTACACAGGTTTGCTGTTTCATTGTGCCATCCCTTGTGACACCAATTACAGACTGCTGGCTTGGTCATGTTAAGTACAGGTGGGCGACAGGAGTATTCCCCTGACATTCCCCTCATGTTCATGGGTGTTGTCTGCTACTGCATTTGCATAGCAAAGTTGACCAGTTAGGTATAGGCTTGTTGTCCCATGCCATGATCATCTGTGTTATGGCTCCTATTCATGCTGGAGATGTTCATGTATTGTAAAGCATGGTGGTTCATTGACAGAATGTATGAACATATTGTACTACATCTCCCCCAATGTCTCATTGACATCCATAGTGTTCTCTGTGGCAGTTCTCAATCTGCATGGATGGTGAGTGCTGGGATAGTGTTGCCATGGCTCCAAGCCATCATTTTTTATTTTTTCCTCTGTTGGGTTAATGGCAATGTAGTTAGTTTAAACTATGTGGCTTTTGTGTGTGACTATCAGTAGAAAAAAAAAATTATAATAATTGACCAAACCATTCTTGAGATATTCCATTCAAGCCATTTGTGCTCAAGCTGAGCCAAATCATAAAGATGAGCTTCTCTCTTGAGAGTGGCTAGACCAATTCACATAGAAATTTGGGGAGTGGATGAAGGACATTCTAAACTATATTTCATTCACTCAGGTCAAGTCATTTAATGCAAAAATGAGTATGCTAGGTGGGAAGCCATGGAATAAGCCAAAATATACCCAAGCCGAGCCATGGCAACACTATGCTGGGATATACATTGCATGTAAGATGACAGACATCTGGAGAGCTTCCATCATGGCAGGTAGATCATCCTCTGGACAAACATTGATTGGCCTGCCATTGCTTGCAAGTGCCACAAAGACATAGACAACATTTGCCTGCTCATGCAAGTGTCCTCGCTGATCAAAGTACACCTCAAAATGAGAGCCTCTGACCCGAATTTCAGTGGAGTATACCATTGCATTGCTTGGAAAAATGTTGTCATTGGAGAGGATTCAATATCCTTGCCATGTAGTATCACCCCATATGTTCATTCTCCATGGACCTGGGTTTCCCCCCATCACAAACATGAGCACTGTATACATTGCAGGCATTGTCACTATCTGTGGTGATCTGCTCTAGCATGCCACTCACCAACAGATGTGTGCTACTCACTAGTTCTTGTACCATCAGTGTGGTGGTAAGCACTGCTTCTCTCCAGTGTTGTGGGGGTGCTATATCTACTTTCAGGTTTGCCCCAATGCATGTGTCTGTACCAGCTCACGGCACAGCTCTGCAATGTGTGGTGCCCCTGTGCATTGATCGGTTTCGAATCATTGCCAACCAAAGCCCAGGACACCTGGGAGATAGGGCCTCACACACTGTCCCCCTAGAGGGTTGCCCTTATATAGAGTCTTTTGACAGTGGTGGTTGGTACCACCATCCTTCGAAGATTCTGCCCTCTGCCTATGAGATGGTGAGCCCAAACCTTCCATCTTCCCAGTGTGTGCTCGATGTCTGCAATCGCCTTATGAGCTTGCCATCATACCTTGGCAAGCCATTGGTGTCAGCAGATTTTCACTGGTTGCGTGATGGCCATGGCCATATTCTCGTTCATGTACCTGAGGCCATCTCTGACACCATCACTAGTGCATCAGCTCCCTCCTCCTCAGATGATCAGGACCAGACTGATAGTTCCCCTGAAACTCCATTGTCCTCACCACCCAATCCAGCCATTCTCTCAGCAATTGTGTGCATTGACAATGAGGACTTTTGGCTCACATCCAACAGTGGTTATCAGGGTCCAAATGCTGTGTGGACAGACATACTGCATGTCAAGCCATCCTGTGCACTGTCCAACCCAGGCATTGAACCTGTCCTCTCTGACTTTCCACATGTGTTACAGAATTTACAACTTCTTACTGAATGCTGTGTGACACCCAGCTTTACTGCTGGAAAGAGTTTGTTTTGCATGGATTGCCAGGTTCAAGCTCCACCACAAGCTCTTTGAGGTACTGACTGCACCTTTTGTGTCTCCTGTGATTATAGTTGGTCTGACAGTCACCCCATAGGTGGTTGACACTGATTTGGCCAGTAATGAGCCAGATGTCTTACCTGCAGGTATACATTAATGATATGCTGATCATGACCACTGTCTCACACCATCATTGTCATCAGATCCATTTTCATTTGAACTCTGGCCCTTGACAAAGGAGAAAAACTGGGCCAAGCTTCTCACTCTGAAGGGCAGTCACCACCTTCTTCCCATGCCTGCATATGATATAGCAGGGTGTCTGATTATGCCCTCTGCCTACCGACGTTGTCTCCAAGGGGCAATCGCTGAGGTTCACTTTACCCTGTCCCACTGGGCCATAGCTACTACTAAGCACAATGTCTATGGTGGCCAAATTGTCTTTATCTGCATTCTTGTCCTGCCACCACCTACATCTGCTGCAGGGAAGAAGAGAAAGCTACCTCTTTGTCTTGATACTGATGATAGTCGCTCACCCAAGTGTACTAGAGTTTAACAGGCAATTTTTCCCTATTGCTTTCTTCCATCTAGTGATTCTCTTTTTTGACAGTTGTGGACTGTTTGCATGGACTATCATATCTTCTCTGCTGTTTGCTTGTAACTTAAAATCCCTGTGGACTGCTTGTGTGGACTATCATATCTTCAGAGCCTTCACTTGTTGTTTGATCAGTAGTTCTTTGTTTGCTCCATACATATGCATTGTGTGTGACAGACTGACATTGTCTACATCCTCAAAATCTGATTGTCCATACATGTGCTACATGGCAAGCAAGGTTGTGGCTGCTGCAGGCAGCACTTCCTGAGTGCACAATTGGGAACATAATTCGCATTTTTACCCCTATTTATATGTACAGCCATGTTGGGCACTAAATTGGGACAAAACTATGTACAGATATAACAAATATCATGTCCACATTACATTGGAATGAATTAGAATATCATACAACCCAGGGAACAAGTGTGGTGAAGCAGAAAACCAGGGTATGTAGTCCACTTTTTGGATTACATAAGCAATTGGTTGTGGTAATGGACTAAGTGCCTACAATTCTAATAAGCCAAATAGTGTAGTGGTTACAATGGTAGTGATTACCAATGAGGTCTTGGGTTCAATCCCAGCATTGGTCACATTTTCATTGGCACCTGTCGGACTGTGGCAGTGCAATTTCCCACCCAAGGTGGCAGTGCAATTACCCAACATTGTGGCAGTGCAATTCCCACCCCTATGTGGCTGTGCTAGTTAAGGTTTAATTTGCCAATCCAAAAATAAACCTTCCCATAGCCTGCTGACCAAACTTTTTCCCAGTGTGGCTGTGCTGCACAGCCACCTGCCAATATTCAAACTCCAACACCAGCTCAGCTCTAACAAAGCATTAGGTAAGCACCCTCAAGTGTGATATGGTAGTTGCTGCAGCTTTTGCCAAAGGTAGTGACTGGTAGTTGCTGAGATTCATGTAACTCCATTGATGGCAGTTGCCATCTCATTTTATCAAAATCTACTGACTCTGGTGCAACAGCAGATTGCCAAATTACAGCAGGCCCTGCTCAACCTGCAAAATGCAAATGCACACTTGAATCAGGAGCTGGCCCAAGCTCAAGGAAATGTCACTGCTATTGAGGCACAAAGGAACCAATGGAACACCCTCCCTGCTGATGTGATCCAGAGGAGGATTGAGGTTATGGCTGACCCTGGCTCATATGAAGGAAACTGAGCCCAGTTTGGAGAATGGTGGGTCAAGATAAGGGTGTGGGTAAGTCAGAACAGGATGGCTCTACCCATGAATCAGGATAAGGCCACAGCAGTGTGGTCTTGAATGAAAGGCCCCCTGGCTGGTCAGTTTGCACAGTCCAGGTTTATGGAGTGCATCAACAGTGGAAACTGGCCAGACTGGGATGAGGTCAAAAGGGATGAGGAGGCCTTCTTTGCCCCACAAACAGATGTTGAATGGGCTAGGTCCCAACTTCAGTCCCTCAAACAGGGAGGAGCCTGCTTTGAAGAATTCTTTGTCAAGTTCAATGCCCTTTGAGTCCAAGAAGGTGTCATAAATCAATATGCTTGTGCCCTGTTGGAAAGGGCTACTCACCCCACAATTGTTAAAGAAGTCATGCTCATGGGTTATGATGATGGTGACTGGGACCACATGGTCCATTGCATGAAAAGGGCTGCAACAGCCTTTGAAAAACATTGTCTCATCTTCAGAACCCCTCTTCTCACTTCAGCTCTACCTCTCACCCCTTTTCTTCCTCTTTCTGCAATAACTTCACCCCTGTTGGCACTCAGCCTGGCAGTGGTGCCCCTATGGAAATTGGGGCTGCATCTTCCTCTCACCCCATTCCCTCCCACATTAAGTGTTTTGGATGTGGGGGAACCATTTCAAACACAACTGCCCCCAGTCAAAAGGAAAAGGCCTGGCTTGGCCTAATATTAGGGAGGTAACTCAGGAGGCTCAGGTCTCTGCCCTTTGTCAAATGTCATATGAGGAGATGAAGGCATTTTACTATGATCAACAAATCAATGAAATGAAGCAACAGGGAAAAGAGTTTGGCCAGTAGATGTTTGGGTATCTACTAGCCAGGCATGTAATCATTTCAATGTTCTGAACATTTATGATACACACGATGTATTTAATGTATCATCTACTTCATCTAAAGGGGAGTCCACTACTGGCTCAGCTGCAGATGTTAAACCAGCAGTGCTTAATTCCCCTTGCAATAAAAACCAAAAAAAATGTACCCCCACAGAATGAAATGATTGAAAACCTGAAGGATGCTAAGTTAAGGATGGTGGGACTGAAGCCAGAGTTGGAGTTGGAAGTGGTCTTGGAAGGAAGGACTGGGAGCTGGCCTCTCAAGGCACAGGTGGACTCTGGTGCCAATGATACAATCCTGGATAAGTGGTGGGCTGAGGAAAATGATGTCCCCTCTCCTTAAACTGGGGAAACTGGTCTCTGTCCTAAATGTGGATGGAACCTGGAACTCTGCAGGAGACATTACCCATATCACTGCCTTGGTAATGAACTACCAGGGTCACCAAGAAAATGTCTGGGCTCAGGTCATGTCACTGGGCTCCCACCCTCTCATCCTGGGGTATACCTGGCTCCAAAAACATAACCTGGAGATCTGCTGGGACTCCAAAACTGTCAAGCTTTCTTGCTGCCCTAGGGAGTGTCATGACCTCTCCCCAAAAACCCAAGAACAGAGGAGGAAGGAGTCCCAAGAGGCAAATGACATGGAGTACCTGTACCCCAAGCTCCATTCCACCAGGATCAGGGCAGGAACAGTGGAGGACCTTGTACAATCCAAGGGAGTATCACCAGTATCTGAAGGTGTTTTCAAAGGAGGAGTTGGAAAGAATGCTGGTGAGGAAAACATGGGACCATGCTATTGACCTCAAGGAGTCCTTTGCACCAAAATGAGGAAGGCTCATCTCCTTGTCAGTTGAAGAGCAAAAGGAGGTTTCAGACTTCCTTGATGATCAACTCCAAAAGGGGTATATTTGACCCTCCAAGTCACCACAGACATCCCCAGTGTTCTTTGTACCAAAAAAGGATGGAAAGAGGCAAATGGTACAAGACTATCACTATCTGAATGAGCACACTATCAGGAATGCTGTAAAGGTTTGATCCTTCTTGTCCACTTGTTCACTTATCACTCGAATATACACATGACCAGTGTGTCATGATCATGCAACTCCCGGCTGTCACAGTTTACTAGTTGACTTTACTTCCAGTAGATGGTCTTCTCCCAGTGTGTGTATCACTGATCTCCAGACTCCAGAGCTCAGGCACTGGCACACTGCCTTTCTTTTGTTCAGTATATAGTTTTGTAGGTTTCACGCTAACATAGCTTCCCTGTTCCACAGCTTATGTTTCAGCCACCAGTGGTCCAGCTTTCAACCACCCGGTTGGTGGTTTAGTTGCTCCATACATAGCTTTAGTACTATGGGTTACCAATACCACCAGTACACCAGCATTAGTACTTCCAGTACTTAGGTATATAAGCCATGTACTTACTTCTGTAGATACTCAGTGATAATATCAACTTGGATGGCAGCCAAGGGCAAATCCAAGCATGAAAGTTACAAGTCCTCCATCACAAGACTTGCTCCCAACCTGCTCCCAGTCCATGTAGAACACCAGGCTGAACCCATAGAGGCTTGTGAGGTGGACATCATCCCTTGTGAGCTGACTCCTGCTCCCCAGTTGGAGAGACCTCAACCAGTAGTGGCTCCCCCTTCCGTTGTAGTAATCCCTGAGGCCACCATCACAACCCCAAATGTGATCCCACCAATCATCGACTGTCAGGACCCAAAGAAGAGATCCCACCAGGACCAATGCCCCAGAAAGGCTCCAACCTGGGGAGAACTGATGCAACAGTGGTGGGACTACATCCAGAGATGCCTGGATGTAGAGGAGATGTCAGGCTTCCCAGGGGTAGCTGGGCCAATTGAGGAGTTCATGGAAGACAAGGAGCCAGCTCTGATTCAACAAATCAGAGGTTTCATATTGGAGGGGTACTTTGCCCCCCATTTTTGCTATGATTCCAACCATCATGGTTGGTGACACAACCTCGCTTGTCTATTCGCTGTCACCAGCTGATACAGGTCCATAGTAGAGAGTGAGGGACTAACCATTGTCCCTGATGCCAGGTGCACCTGGGATGCACCCAAGGATGTCATGCCCTCTCCTGTTGTAATAGCCTGATACCTCACCAGAAATGGGCTGAGCTTCCAGGAGGCCAACGACCTCTATTCTTGGAGTGTCAACTTCCTGGTTGACAAAAGTGATGCTCTTGGCGAGAAGGGACAGCATGTTCATGACAGCATGATGTGGTGTGATTACCTATGGGGTACTGCTGATGATTGTCTGGCAGAGAAGCACTCCCTCGAGTATTACTTGGAGTGCACCCAGGAATTAGGGCTTTGGGATTTCTGAGATGTCAAGCCTGTACCCACCAGTGCACACATGCTGCAAGGTGTTGAGGTGGTTGGAGGGGTCATACTGGCCACTGAGGATGAAGACTGGGACTTCGATGTACTGACAGCCTCTAATATGCAGGACCTACCCATGGAGGTTGACAGGGACAGGCCCACACCCATGTAAAACCCATGTCACTTATGCCATCATCTCCTACTCACTCACACTTGTGTGTTGTATATACACAAGTGTGGTTAAAAGTATATATATGTGTCCGATCTCTCACTGTCATCCAACTTGGAAGAACACATAAGCAGGTTCTTCAGGGAGAGGGTGTAAGGAGGGGTAAGCCCTCCTTACCTGTTACTATTGGCTTAGTAGTTGTGTCATGTGTAGCCCCTGGTTGGATAGGGGCTAATGTGGAGTTCATTAACATGGTTGAACCCTGGTACTGTACAGGTATTACATAATGGTGATGGGTGCCTGTATGAAGGAGGGCGCCCACAAAGTATGAAACAACTTCTTTTCTACCTTACTTCTGCACTCAATATAACACTGTGTCAGAACTGGTCTCTGAGGGCTAGGTCCGGACTGGGAAATCAAGTACCAGCATAGTTCCAGTAAGGGAATCATGAGTTCCAGGACCTACGGAGTTGGCACAACACCCATATCAGCCTCAGCTCATGAACTGGGCCCTTGGATAGGTTCCAGGTACAATGAGTGACTAAGCAAGGAACTGGGTAGGAGGTATGGGGAGCTCAGATGTTCAAGCAGGAGGGTGCCATTGCAAGAGAGCATAGGCAGCTACTGCATTTTTGGCCAGTTTCCATCCCACATGGTTGTCAATGTCGGCCAGGTACCTGTTAATCCAGGTGACGAGGCATTGGGCCATCCTGGCATTCAGTGCATTGCTCTTGTCATCTTCTCTAGCAGTGCAAGCATAGACATTGTCTATCTCACAGGGGTCATTGAGCAGGTGCACTGCTCCTGGGGGGACTGCTCTGAATAAGGCTGGAGCATAGCCTGCAGATATTGCCCTCTCCATGTCATGACAATGGGGGGCTTCAAACTGGTAAAGGTTCTGCTGAACCTGAACATGCAGGAATTTCCTGCTGTTCAGCAGAATGAAGGCCTGGTGAGGGTGTTCCCTCCGATTGATGGGGAACATGGTAGTGGACTCTTTGAGGCAGTCAGTCAGGAGGGGGCATTTGGGACAAGGCCATGTTTCCATGGTCTTGTTGGGAGTGTTGTGTAGCATCTTGTGGGGTTCCTCACAAGACATGGAAGGGTCTGGGACAGGTATGGGGGTGGTGGTGCGAGGGGGGGAGTGAAGTTGTTGATGTGTAGTGGGGGGCACCCCACTCCCTCCCCCTGAAAGACGAGCCACCAGGCTTGAGGATGAAGGTTGAGCACCTGCCAGCTGGGGGGGGCAGTTGTGGCAGGGATGGGACTCCAGGGAGGCAATGCATGCATGTTCAAATTCGTGGTCCTCCTTGATGCACTCACACTCGTCCTGATAGTGGTGAGCATGGGACCACCAGTAGTCCCTGTCAGCCTGGAGTCAGTTGACCTCTCACCGCAATGTCAGAACATTGTCCAGACCAAGGAGGTGGGACAGCACACACACACACAGTCAGAGCATGCATGGATGAGGTCAGGGGACCCTAGGACCAAGTCTTGTGCCATGTGCAGTGTGTATGTGGAACATGCACTGCAGCCATCTTGCTGACCACAATCATTGTGGATGACCATGCCAAACTCACTGGCATGCCAGTGGCGATGGGATGGGGAGGCCGAACACTCATGACAATGCTTGACATCGCATGAGTGGGATCATGGGGGGCAAGGAGACTGGGACCTGGTCCATGGGTGCTCTGGTGATCAACAGTGAGGGGAGGAGTCATCCCTCATGTGTCGTTTGGAGGCACAACAACATGTCCTGTCCTCAGGGGTCATGGATACGTTGGAGAAGGCAGCAGTGTCCTCATGGGAGGATGCTGCTGGGGTCTGGGGGGTAGAGTATCGGTGGGACATTGTGTACAAGGTGGGTATGGGTAATGAATAAACATGGTAAGAAGCAAGAACAGAAAAAAAAGGTCAGAAAGTTGTGTAAAATGGAACAATTGCATAATCAAGGCAAAATTTATAATTAGGGTGGGAATGTCCACTCGTAAGATAACCAACTTTAAAACCTATTAGGCCAGCAGCAAGTCCAAATGTAGGTCCATGGGAGAAAGTTTGTGGGAGAGAATGGTGCAGTCATGTGTGGTGAACAGAGGTGAAGCACAAGTCAGTTCACTACTACACAATAGCTTTCATAGTATGCCAACTGCGTTTAGGCAGTCGGCAGGGTTCATCCACACCATGTAACTCGAGGTACCTATCCAGGGCCTTGAGGTCCTTGCAGTGCAGGTAAGGTTCCCAAGTGGAGTCACCCAGGCTCCACTTGACTAGGAATTCCAGCTGACAGCCCACCCACCAGTGGGCATTTACTTCATCTACCAGCCATTCTGCATCATCAGGTAGTCCCACATCATAGAAGATGTGGGTGTCATGTTTGGGGAACATCGTGTCATCATTGGGTTCATGGTGACACAGGAGATTGGCATGGAACATGGGGTGGATATGTCATTCCTGGAGTTGCTTTGGCAGCTCCAGAGTGTATGTGTCCATAGATGGGTTAGCTCGAGTAATTTTCATGGGGCCGATATACTTGGGGAGGAGCTTTTGTGCATGTCCCCTTGGGCAAGGTGAGATTCTTTGTGGATAGGTACACCAGGTCTCCCTCATTGTACTTCCCTCCTTCCCTTCGTTGTTTGTTAGCATGGTGTGTCTGCACCATGTGGGCCTTGATTATGGTGTCATGGGCCATCACCAGGTTCTCCTTTGCTCGACAGACAAAGGATGTTACCCCAGGAGCAGTTGTGGCTGACTGCTCCTCGACATTAGGCAGCGATTGGGGCAGGTACCCATATGTCAGCTCAAACAGTCACCAGAGTCTGTAGACTTTGGCCAAATCCACCTGTCAATTGCCACTTAGCAATTTACAGATTCACCAGCAACTACCACTGGCCCAATATGGCAATACCCCTAATACAACCTCTCGCAGCCAGCCTCTGTCGGAGTTCGAAAATTAAGGACTATGTAATCTAGCACAGCCACACCCAAAACCAAAAATTGTAGCCTGCATTGCGGGGATCACGGGAGTATGCTTACTTAAGTGAGATCTTTATTTTTGAGTGAGATATTGCTAAAATACTAAATTTTTCACGAGTCTTTGTAATTTTTTGCACAGCCACAATCACACCAAAGTCGTAGCCCAGGTTGAAAGGATCATGTGACTATGCTTACATCAGCAAGATCTTTATTTTTGAATGAGATATTAATAGAATACTTTGCACTGCCACACTCCGGCAGTTGCCAATGAAAATGTGACCAATGCTGGGATTGAACCCTAGACCTCATTGGTAATCACTACATTGTAACCACTACACTATATGGCTTATTGGTATGGTGGGCACTTAGTCCAGTATCACCACCAATTGCCTATGTAATCAAAAAAGTGGTGGGTTTTTTGCTTCACCACACCTGTCCCTTGGGCTGTATGATATTCTACTTCATTCCAATGTAATATAAAGTGGGAATGATATTTGTTGTGTCTGTCCATAATTTTGTTGCAATTCAGTGCCTAACATGGCTGTACATATAAATAGGGGTAAAAATGTGAATTATGTTCCCAATTGTGCAGTTCTGCACATATCAACATGGGAATTTAGCCCCAGCATGCCCTAGTATATATCTACGACATATGTCAATCACAGATTGTCAGGATCAACCAATCCAGAGATATGATTAGATCTCCTCCTCCCCAATGTATGTGCTTGAAAATGAAATCCTCCCTCCTGCTGGGATTTCTGGTACATGGGGATGATGAAGGGTACATAGTAGAGTGTCCCTGAAAAAGGATTTGGCAGGTTTACTAGCAGGATATGGTCAGACACTGTATATATGGAATTTTATTGTTGAGGCCACCAATGGTCTCCTTGCAAGATGATATTTAATTTAACACCTGGGGAAGGTGACTAGAGATATCATCTACCAATGTACCAAGTTTCAACCAGATCCAATAAGTATTGAAGGAACAGGAAGCAAGCCGAGGTTTTTAGAGCGTGGGAAAGTGGGCAAAGATTTAAGAGACTTGTAATAACACACCACAGAATGGCTCTGCAGCTAAGATAGTTTGTAGAATGTATGTAGGAGCACTCCTGAATCAACTCCAGACAAACTTTTACCATAATATGATAGCTATGTTTCCACAAAAGTGCAAAGTAGTTGATGTGCATTGCATGTGCAATAAACTGCAGACTGCACAAGATTTGTAGGAGAATAATCACAAACACACTGGGCTGGTTTGGTGACACAGAAATGGTTGTGGACAGTGCAGAATCAAAGTAGGAATCCAGCTATGTACTTATTTTTTCAACCACTCCATTGTGTGGTGTGTTATTACAAGTCTCTTAAATCTTCACCCACTTTCCCATGCTCTGAAAACCTCAGCTTGCTTCCTGTTCCTTCAATACTTATTGGATCTGGTTGAAACTTGGTACATTGGTAGATGATATCCCTAGTCACCTTCCCCAGGTGTTAAATTAGATATCATCTTGCAAGGAGACCACTGGTGGCCTCATCAATGAAGGTCCATATATACAGTGTCTGACCATATCCTGCTAGTAAACCTGCCAAATCCTTTTTCAGGGACACTCTACTATGTACCCTTCATCATCCCCATGTACCAGAAATCCCAGCAGGAGGGAGGATTTCATTTTCAAGCACATACATTGGGGAGGAGGAGATCTAATCATATCTCTGGATTGGTTGATCCTGACAATCTGTGATTGACATATGTCGTAGATATATACTAGGGCATGCTGGGGCTAAATTCCCATGTTGATATGTGCAGAACTGCACAATTGGGAACATAATTCACATTTTTACCCCTATTTATATGTACAGCCATGTTAGGCACTGAATTGCAACAAAATTATGGACAGACACAACAAATATCATTCCCACTTTACATTGGAATGAAGTAGAATATCATACAGCCCAAGGGACAGGTGTGGTGAAGCAAAAAACCCACCACTTTTTTGATTACATAAGCATATATGAAGGGTGGAGTGGCTGTCCAAAAAAGGAATATTTTAGTATTTTATTAATATCTCATTCAAAAACAAAGATCTCACTGATGTAAGCATAGTCCCATGATCCAATCCTGATGAACTCTCAATTCACCTTCACCTTCACCTTCACCTTCACCCACACTGCTGAAGTTATTATTATCTATTATTATCTATTATTATCATCTGGTAACTTCTGCATTGTTCTGATGTGATTCTGGTTCCTTGGCCACTGCCTTAAGAAGAAAACTTCATTGGGAGATTAGTTTGGATTTCTATGGCTACTTCTCATCTTGCCCCTGTCTTGGCCCAGCCCACTTCATATCATCCACCTCCCTCACCAGCTCACCCAGTGATCAGCTATGGAGACCGGGGCAGGCACTCCCCTTCTCCCACCCCAGAGGAGAATAGTCCCATGGGGACAGTCAGCTTCGAGTTGACTGTGTTTGGTTTGGACCATCAAAATCCTGATTCAGCGCATGACCATCTAGTTTGGGTTCTCAACAATCTTCGCAATTGACACTCCTTCCCACCAGTGAACGTCCACAGGGGAGATGCTACATCAGCTCTGGATTATGCCTTCATCTCCCTCTCCTCAGCTGTCCCTGGGCCTCACCCAGACCTGTTAGAAGACCTGCATCTACTACTCAATTCACTTCCTGATCTATGGGCATCTTGGCAGGTATGTAACAGACCAGATCACACTTGCCGCATGTTCTTTGCCTTCCCCAGTGATAATGAAGCTCAGTCTCTGCTTGACCCTCTTTGTGAATGGTTTCGAACTCGACACATGTCTATTATGGCGGAGCACACCACCCACCCTCCTTCCAGCTCCCAGACTTGCATCAGTTCTGATCTTTTTGATGGTGCTGATGTTGACCACATTATGAGGGAACCGCCATTCATCCATGGAAGGATGCTACGTCCTGGTCATCCACACTTTGTTGTTCCCTTGTATGGTGGAGAGGTAGCTATTGGTGGTATAGCTGGCCTTGGAAATGTGGAGTCCAGTCTCAATTCTCATCTTTGCCTATGCTATGGGCATGATGTCATTGTCAGTAGCTGGGTTGAACTTGATGATGATGTTTACTGCATGGTTCTGAAGGATTGGGCTACCATGCGGGCCTTCCTCCATGAAAATCAGGGCGGTCTCCCCACTGAATGGTTTCTCTATGGCGTCTCTGTTGGAAAACCCACTCTCTTGTTCTCGTTCAATACTCAAGGCGCTCCTCCAAACCCTGTTTCCCGCCCTGTGGCCTTCTCTACCCTGGAAAGTACTCTTCAGCCTCAGCTGGATTTCTTTTGCACTGAATTTGGCCATTTCACATCAACACTCAATACCATGTTTGAGTGCATTTCCCAAGCAGAGCAGCGGTTGGAGCAGAATAATCAGGCATTGTTGGGAATGATGTCAACTCAGTTTCTTCTTGGTGACTATCGCATGAATCTTCTCTTGCTTACCAATGAACAGGATTGGTTGACTGCTCAGTGTGACCACTATCAGGAGCAACTTGCTGCCTCCCCTGACCCTTCTTCTCACCAGCACCTGCTGGTCGCTCTGAAGGAGGCTGATGACTGTCACTGCTCTGTTGCTGCTGAGATCGAGCAGGCTTGCATAGAGATGCAGGCTGTGTGACTCTCTCTCAGCACTCATGATTG
Source organism: Pisolithus marmoratus (assembly GCA_024613145.1). NCBI lineage: Eukaryota > Fungi > Basidiomycota > Agaricomycetes > Boletales > Pisolithaceae > Pisolithus > Pisolithus marmoratus. The sequence goes on from JANFAE010000134.1 coordinate 185,825, forward strand.
TCTTGCCCTCCCTACAGCACCAACTCATGCTATGCCACCTTTGGTCACCCCAACTCCTGTCCACTCCATGTCAATGGCCTCTTCTTTGTCCTCTTCACTTGTTAGGTCATGTTCTCCTGACAATGTGACTGACTCCTGTGGGTTACCAAGGCCACACCTCCAGTCTGTCGCTGACTCACGATGGGCTCCTGGGGCTGGTCCTGACCCCTCCTCGTTACCTGAGGGCCATCACAGTAAGCAGCACCTTTCAGATGACATGGTTCAGGTGCGGTTTTCTTCCCATGCTCCCTGTCTTTCTCTGATGGAGAAAACTAGTGAGGAGCACCTTTTGCCCTTTGGTAGCATGGCTGCCCTTTCCTTTCCTCCTGTCCAGTCAGCAATGGGCTGCATCACTATATTCATGCTTGTTGTGCCTCTGTTTTGGGTTTCTTCCAATTTTCTGCATGATGTCTTTGTTCCTGTGTTTGTCTTTAGTGTGTTTCTTTCCCTCCTGTGTTCTCCCCATGTTATAGTCGCACTCCTATGAAAACTGCCCTTCTTTGCATTGGGCCTATTTGTATTGTTATCTGCCCATATGAGTATCGCTTCTTCTGTTCCATTTTCTGCTCTTTCCATTAACGCTAATGGTCTCTGTGACCCACCCAAGTGTCATTCGATATCTAACATGATTTCATGGTTCACCCCCACTGTTTGGGTGATTACTGAGACAAAGTCTCCCCAACCTGTTGCCTCCCATGTTTGAGCTCCATCCTACCATAAGTTTGAGAGTCATGGGCTCCACGCCTCCTCTCATGGAGGCAAATGGGGGGTTGTTCTAGGTGTTTCTTCTGCCATTTATTCTCAACAGCACTCTTTGGAGGCTTATCCCACCTTGCAAGCTCAAGCAATCATTGTTGACCTGGTCTTGCTAACCCCATCTGGCCGAGGTGTCCCTCATTGCCTTGTGGGTGTGTATGCCCTGTGGGACCCTGGTATTCAGCCAGATTTTTGGCCTCAGCTGGCTGCTGTGTGTGAGGCTGCTCCGAAATCCTGGTCTCTCATTGGTGACCTTAACGCTTCCATTTCTTCCTCTGAGGTGTCCTCCCCCATGCTCAACACATCCTCTTCTTGTGCCTTTCGGGCCTTCCTTGCTCGCACTGGGGGCATGGATGTATGGCTCTCCCAAGGCAATAACAATGTCTGCTCTCATTTTACCCTCAGTAACAGTCGTGGTCGCTCTATCATTGATAGGGCAGCTCACTCACCCTTTCGCATTAGTTCTGCTGACCTTGCTGTGGTTGATAGTTTCATCAGCGCAACTGATCACTGCCCCATCCTCTTACATCTGCAGGTTCTCTATGACCCCCTACCCACCTTCCATTCTGCCACTGGGGTACCAGCCCCAGCTACCACCTCCCATCCCCAGGTGTCCACCCATTTTAGGTTCCCTCATAGGCATGAACGTGATCATCTCTCGGACTTTGCCCAGTGCGTAGATGGTCTCCTCTGTGAGATACATCACCCTCTGGGTGATGTTTCTGATGATGATGACTTTGATCACTGATACTGCACCATGACAAGTGTTCTGGCGAGAACTGCGACTGCCTCTTTCCAGGCCTTTGCAAGCTCTGCTCCTCCTATGGCTCAGCATCATGTCTCCAATGACAAGATTCGTGCAATTCTTCTTCAGCTGCATCGGGTGGGTCGTCTTATTGCTGCATGCAAGTGTGGCTCCCTCCCTTCCTTTCAGCATTCCAATCCATGGGTTCAACCATTCCTCGACTCTTACCATTGATCTCACCTGTACACTGTGATGCCATTTCTTGATATGGCATCCTTCTCCACCTTTCTCTGACACTCCCAGCGCTCCCTTAACAAGTTGCAGTATCGAGCTGAGTGTGAAGAGCTTTGGAGGAGAATGTCCTCGAGGGCAGGTGTACTGGCCTCGTCAGTTGCTCGTGGTGCATCTGCCAAGACACTCTTTTATGGTCAGCTCCCTCTGAGGATGGGGCTGCCTCTTGCCCTGTCAGCCCTGGATGACGAGTTGACTTTCTTCACAGATCCTTCACATGTTAAAGATATCTCCCAGCGCTATTTCCATGACTTATTTTCTCATTCCTGCCTCCCTTTGCTGCCAAAACCACGGATGATGTGCCCATCAGTCCATGCTGTTCAGGAGCATACCACTGCTGACCCACTTGAATGGCCATGACCACTAACCCTTGATTCCCTGTGCACCCTCCTCTGGAGGGGTAAGCCAAGGCCTGCACCTGGGCCTGATGGCTGGGAAAAGTGGTGGCTTAAAGTACTGTCTGACTTTGCTCTGTCTGCAGTTCTGGACCTCCTCAATTATGAGATCATCCACTGCCATTTTCCTGCCTCTGTCAAGCCAGCGTACCTCTCTACAATTCACAAGAAGGGTCCACATCATTGCCTTGCCAATTACAGAGGAATTTGCTGCAGTAACCTTCTTCTTAATATTCCCTTCGCATGGCTTAACCATCTCCTGCTTCCTTACCTTGCTAAGCACCATGTCTTGCCTCAGGGCCAGGTTGCTACACAGCCCAGCATCCAGGGTCATGATCTTCTGTCCTTCTTGTCCCAGCTTGAGTCCTGGTCAAGTTGTGCCTTGCAGCCTTTATACATCCTGTGGCATGATCAGATGAAGGGTTTTGACCGCCTTGACCCTCAAGGTTTCTATGATGCTGTGGTTTCTTTCAGTCTCCCACAGTCCATCATTGATTTTGATCAATTGGCTCAACTTGATGTTCCCTACTCCATTCGTACTGCCTATGGACTGACCAATCCTGTCATTGTCTCGGGGGTCACTAAGCAGGGTGGTCCCCTCTCGCCCCTGAAGTCCATGCTTACAATGGCCCTTGGCAATCACTGGCTTTCTGATGTCTCTTGCACTGACCAATCCACTGTTTGTGTTTCCTCCCAACAATTATGCTCTGCTGATCCACACACTCCTTGGGACCGCTCAGTTGTCCATATCTCCATGTGTGAGGCAACCAATGACTCCCTCTTGATTACCCCATCGCTTGCCCAGCTACAGCACTCTTGTCTTTTAATGGAACATTTCCAGTTGGTATACAGGTGGATTACCAACTGGGACAAATCATGTGCATTCCTCCTTAATGTCCACACCTCCCCGCAGTCTCTCGACCTCCCTTCTGTTGACATCTCCTCCCCAGCTTCTGACAGGGTTGTTTATCATACTGTCCAGGCACTGTCTTCCCATATTGAGTTCCTTCGTATTCCAGTTAATGACCACTCCACTCACTTTTGCCACATCTGTGACATCATTGACAACTTTGCCTTTCCTAATCTTCCTGTTTGTCTCTCTCTCACTGTGTTGCGGAGAGTCATCTCCCAGTGTCTAGTTTCTCGCATCCGCCCTCTCCTGTCTCTCCAGCCACTCCCCCACCAACTCACACACCAACTCGACCTCAAGGTAGCCCATAAACTTCATCAGTACCTCCGCTTTCCTTACCATTTTAACTCCCATCTCCTTTTCCTCCTGGTAGCGAACTTTGGATTTGAGTTCCCATCATTAGCATTTATCAATACCTCTCTGTCGATTGCTGGTCTTCTCCATGACCTTAACCATCACCTTCTGGTGTTTTGCTCGATGGCACAGGTGACTCTTGCTGACTGGATGTGCTCCATGAATACATGTCATTATCCCTTCATAGCTTCTCCTTCCAAACCTCACTTCCTCCATTCTGCTTCTCTCCCTTTGTCATGGCATGTGGCCCTTGAATCACTGCAACAGCTTCAACTCAACCTTCTCCCCTCTGACTGCAGTTTCTTGTTTGATGGCGAGGTGTCTTTGCATCATTTGTCCTGTGCTTGTTCACCTTCTGCCTTCCCCATGTCTCCCTATGCTGTCACTCGTATGGTGGGTGCTGGCTTTCTCTACCTTAAACACGTCTCTCCGGCACTGTCACATCTTCCACTCAGTTTTGATTCTCCTCTCTTTCCAATGACTGGCCCCTTTCCTCCTTTCCAATATGAGTTGTCTGATGTCGAACAGCGCCATCTTGTTCTCTGGCTCTCATCCCTGACCATTCGTAGATTGTTTCACCTTTTTGTTGGGGATGATTCCTACCTCTACAATGATTCCCCAGCCACTTCCTTCGTGATCCCTCCATTGTGGCACCGGGCACATGCCGAGTGTGTTCTTTGTGCTTCTTTCCAGCCCTCACACCACCCCAATATTCCTCCTGGCATACATGCCTCTGATGGGTCCTTGCTCCCTCCTGATCCTGACCCCCTCCAACCCCAAGCTGTTACATTCTCCTTGGTTTCTTCCTCTCATGCTTTGACCGCCACCCTTGATCTCTTTGGTTGTGGCACTTCCATTGCTTATGCTGAGCTTTATGGGCTCATTGCATCTGCCCTTGCCCCTCCCAAGTGCCAATGTAGAATCCTCAAGACTTTGGTGAGGCATGGTGGGGCCAGGATTGCTCCTCATCAGTACAGCCCCACCAGATAGTCAGGCACTCTTCAGTGTTGAGGACGGTGTCTCCGTACACCGTCCTTTCTCCCATGGTCGATTTTCCACAGAACTGGGTATATCCAGTTCTGTGAGTGCAGGAACGGTGGTACCCCCAATCTCTATTGTATTCATATCAAATTTTAATCACACTCTGTGTGATTGAAGGAAGGGGATTCTGAGGATGCAGTTGTATTGATCAATATTGGTGACATCGAAGTAGGCATCACACATGAAGGCTCCCAGACACAGCTTCGTCTGGGAGCCATGCATGATCTTAGAGCAGCTTCCAACACATCCCAGTTGTAGCATCAGCTGGGATGCCAGTGTGAATGTAGGCAGTTTGGCAACTGTTGTGAATGCAGGGCTCATGAAGTTGGTCATGCTCCCTGTGTCTATCATGGTCAACACCTCACAGCCATTGACCTGTGCCTTTACTATCACACAAGCTTGTGCTTGTGGGGGGATTGCTGGTCTAGGGGTAATGGTGGTATTGGTGTGCATCCCATATCAGAATGCACAGTCAGTTTCTTCTGTTGGACAGAGGGCCATCAGTCATTGAGGGCTGTCTGGGATCGCTGGGACTTCTGGATCGATATATGAATGTGGGTCACCACCTATGCTCTTGCAAGCATGCGAGAGCCTGTCAGCCAGTATCCACAGCTCCCTTTGGAGGTGCTCACTCTCCTGCACTGATTGCTGCATCTGTCATTTGTTCCAGATCACTGCTCCCCAAATACCCTGGATTAGCTCCCCCATTCTATCTACATCTGTCCTGGCCATCCGAAATCCCCTTGACAAGGATGTGACACTCGTCAAGGTGTCACATTCCCTAGGCTGGAGGGAATTGCACATCCTCATGACCTGATGGCCTATACTAGTCAGGGATGCATGGACCTCAGCCATGTCTACCACCAGTTGATCATCCTCTATCATGTCGTCCAGTTGGGTGATGGCGAGGTCAACGGTGGCCTCCATATGGTTCAATTCCTCCAACACATATCCTATGTGAGGGAGGACCACTTTGCCCGTTGCCTCCTCTCTCACATCCCATCCTTCATTGTATGCTCTTCATCTCTGCTGCCTGGGAACAGCACATGTGGCTATCAATGATGGTATCTCTGCGAGCTCATCTCTTATGATATGGGCTCTGTATATTCTGCATATCTGACAGTCGTCTACGTGTGTCAGACTGAAACGTTCCGAGTAGTGCCAGGTGTGATTGTTCATCATAGGAGGCATTGCCTCATTTTCCATTGTGTTCACCATTCCCCATGGGTCAATTAATTTGTCTTCTTCCTCATCAGGTGACACCTCATCGTCTGGCTCCATGTCCTCGACTGGGTTGCCTTCCACAGTCAATTCCTTGACATCCATCTGAGCATAGTGGATTTCTTCATCATCCTCAGTGGAGTTGTGTGTCTCCATTGACCCAAGGTATGTGATGGGCTCTCCATCATCATCACTGTCATAATATTCACCATAGATGTCGATGACCTCATTGTCAGCATCTACCTCCTCTTCTGATTGTACTTCCTGGTTTTCTCCCATATGGGAAGGTGTTTCAGTGTCTGGGGCTTCTGGAGACTCATTGGGATGCTCGTCCTCAATCACCTTGGCAGCAAATAGCCTGGCCTTGCCAGTCTTGCCATCCTTCAATACGACATTCTTCTGATCGCACTCATTCGCATAGTGCCCATCCTTACCACAGCAGTAGCACTTGACACTCTGATGCATTCTTCAGGCTTCAATCTCTGGATCCACTCTTTTTCTCGTGACTGACTCCAGTCATGTGTTGTCCCTGTGGCTTGGATGGTTCCCTTCTCTGGATGTGTGCATTGTTCAGAGCCTTTCTATACAGTACATTCCCTTTTTGTGTGTACCTATATTCACCGTCAGTATAATGCTTATTGCCAACTCGGTTGTCTGAGTTGGCGGGATGAGTACCAGTCTGTTTGACTTGCTGGGCATGGGTGTGATTGTTGATAAGCTTAAGTGCACTCTCCATCCATTGCACTTTGATTAATATTTGGTCCATCAGTGTATGTTCTGCCAATATGCCCCTGGACTTGAGGACTCCTTCAGCAATCAGCAGAGGGAGTCTGTTGACGAATTTCCTCCTCATGGAATATTTGTCAGGGGTCTGGACCATTCAGGATGCCCAGTGTTTCAGATCATTGTAGAATGCAAGTACTCCCTTCGCAGTGGAGTACTTGGTGTTATCATATCATTCAGTGGCATTCTGGGCAGATGCTTCATGGATGAATCAGGTGAATATGGCACATACAAAATCCTCAAAAGTCCAGTCATGGATTGTGTGATCTGGGCCATTGACTTCTTGATTGAACCACTGCATGGCCATTCCCTCTAGACAGGTCCTGGCATATGTGATGCAGTCTGCATCATGGGCAGGCCCTGTCACCTTATAGATCTTCAACCAGCACAATATCTGGTTGACCCATTCATTGAAGGTGTCGATATCATCTTGACCTCTAAAATTTTTTGGTTGTGCGATTTTGATTGATTTTACTTCTGGACCCGCAGGGGCCATGTGATGGCCTACTGCCTCGTATATTCTCTGATGGTACTTTTCTAGGAGAGAATCTGTATATCCACTCATACCAGGTGTTAATCCTCAGTGTGAGTGTACCCCTGTCAATCATCTGTGGCTGCAGCAATCACATTCATCCTCATCATCTCTACGATTTTGACAAGGAATCAGGATTTGTCTCCTCCTGCAGTCATCGTCATGATCATCTCAATCATTTCTGCAGCGATGATCATCATCCAGGTCCTCATCTGGATCGTCATCTGGGTCCTCATTGGGGTGTCCTGCAGCTGCTCCCCAGCCATAATCCTCTTCTTCCTTATAGTCCCATTCCAGATGAGGTGGGACTTCACAATCTGGCCAATCGTTCATTGCTTGGTATCTTGTTGCCCTGTTCATTGAATTCTCCATTGGTCCCACTCCACATGAATTACCTCTTCATGGAGTGTCTTCATTCCTGCATTCGACTCTAGCATGCTCAGCCTCATAGCAGACTTCCTTCTTCACAGTGCAAGTGGGGCCTCATCCTTCTTTGCTGGCCCTATCATGTGCACTTTCAATGTCAGGCATGTCCACTAAGTCATATAGCTTTCTGAACATGCATGCCTGATGACCATGTTCATCCTGGTCACCAAAGCTCTCCCATTGGGAGGTGCATTCAGTTAGTATGTCTTTTAATTCTCAGATGAACTCAGGGAAGGTAGGCAGTTTTTTTCTGGTATCAGCTTTTTCTTTTTCCTGTCCCAATCCTCCTGCTCTTGTATTTTCTACAAGAGCAGTTTCGGTAGTGAGTTCGGTTAGGGTGCTGGGCCCTTCATCTAAGATTATGGCATGATCAGCCTCATCGGGGGTTTCTCACGTGATCATCTCAGATGATCACACTTGTAGGAAGTCATTGTTCCTTTCTGATGTTGGCAGATCATCACCATATAAATCCTCTTGATCTCTATTGGGCTCGAGAGGTTTTGTTGCACTGCAAGAATTTTTCCTCTGCAGTGCAGAATTTTTGTTCGACCTGGGTGCCATAACATGCTCGGGTGTGTAAAAAATTGTAAAGGTTTGATCCTTCTCGTCCACTTGTTTACTTATCACTTGAATATACACACGACCGGTGTTATATTGAGTGCAGAAGGAAGGTAGAAAAGAAGTTGTTTCGTACTTCACAGGTGCCCTCCTTCATATGGGCACCCATCACCATTATGTAATACCTGTACAGTACTGGGGTTCAACCATGTTAATGAACTCCACATTAGCCCCTATCCAACCAGGGGCTATGCACGAAACAACTACTAAGCCAATAGTAACAGGTAAGGAGGGCTTACCCCTCCTTACAAATGCATACCCCCTTCCCCTGATCTCACAGTTGGTTGATAAACTCAAGGGCTGCAAGCTCTTCACCAAAATGGACCTAAGGTGGGGGTACAACAATGTTCAGGTAAAGGAAGGAGATGAGTGGAAGGCTGCCTTTGTCACTCACAAGGGCTCCTATGAGCTGCTGGTCATGTACTTTGGCCTGTGCAATTCTCCCCCCACCTTCCAAAATATGATGAATGACATCTTTGGAGACATGGAGGATGTGGTGGTGGTATACATTGATGACCTCATGGTCTTCACCAAGACAGATTGTGAAGCAGAGCACAATAGGATTGTCTTGGAGGTACTTCAAAGGTTGGAAGAAAATGACATTTTCATCAAGCCAGAGAAGTGCTTCTTCAAGCAGAAGTCAGTGGAGTTCCTGGGTATGGTCATGGGCACTGAGGGGATCCAGATGGATGGGTCTAAGGTCAAGGCTATTTGGGACTGGCCAACCCCAACCAAGGTGAAGTTGGTCAGGGCATTCCTAGGACTAGCCAATTTCTATCAAAGGTTCATCAGGGATTTTGCCAAGGTGGCCCACTGTCATGATCATGCAACTCCTGGCTATCATATTTTACTACTTGATGTTACTTCTGGTAGATGGCCTTCTCCCAGTATGTGTATCACTGATCTCCAGACTCCAGAGCTCAGACCTCAGTACACTGCCTTTACTTTGTTCAGTATATAGGTTTGTAGGACTTACTTTAGCTTAGTTTCCCTGTTCTGCAGTAGATGTTTCAGCCACCCAGATGGTTGATTGGTCATTTAGTATATAGCTCTAGTACTACAGATTACCAATACTGCTGGTACTCTGGCATTGGTACTTCCAGCACTTAGGTATAAAATCCATGTACTTACTTCTGTAGATACTTAGTGATAATATCAACTTGAACATCTGAGCTTCCTGTACCTCCCTGCCTGTTCCTCTTGCCTAGTCACTCAGCATACCCAGAACCTGTCCAAGGGCCCAGTTCATGAGCTGAGGCCAATATGGGTGTTGTTGTGCCAACTCTGTAGGTCCCAGAACTCACAACCCCTTACCAGAACTATGCCAGTACTTGTTTTCCCAGTCCAGACCTAGCCCTCAGAACCTGGTTCTAACAGTATATTATCACTGCCACTTGGATAGGTTCACTATTGTCCATGTGGTTACATCCAACACTCTTTTCCCACCTCTCTGGACATTGGCCTGGCACCTGTCCACCAACCTCCACTCCTCCACAAGAGCCTCTGGACTTCTCTAGCCTGTTCAATGGTTGACTCACTGACCCTTCCTGGGTCACCCCCTGTCCCTGATTACCTAGTTCACCCCTAGAAGGGCTTGAGGTTAGTCTTGCCAAATTCTGGTCCAACTCCAGACTCCATGAAGCATCTATGATTCTCCACTCAGCAGGGTTACCCTGGTTACATTCTGTAGTTTTTCATTGGGTTCTTAAGCATTGGTACTAGGAAACCACTAACTCCCCCAATGTGATCCATTGATCAATTGGGGTTGGAGTAGTACCTGTTCCAGCCTTTGCCCATGGAATGTCAGCCCATTTTTCATCTCTGTCCTGGTAATCCCAGCTTTTGACTCTCTTGCTCTTCTGAGCACTCTGACCTACACTCTGACCTGCTGCCCCTTCTGACTTTTGCTTTTTGCAAACCTGGCTTCACTTTCCATTGTCCAGTCTCCTTCTCCTAGACCAGCCTTCATGACTACCTCACTGGCCCATCCTGGTGTACTCACCACCTTCTTTTCTTCCACTACAACCCTGTCCCCTGAGAGTCTTCTTTCCAGGAAGTACAAGAACTGGCACTCTTTGTTCCAGTCTGGATCTCACTTTCTGGCTTGACAACACTCCAGACTTTCTTGGATAGGTGTCCCTCAGACTTTGCAGTCACCAACACTTGCTTCCCTGCCTTACCCCTTTAGGCAACTTGTGAAAACCAACCTTCCCTTGAGAAATCATCTCTCTAATTAAACATTAAGCAACACATTTCCTCCACTCAGAAACCTCTGAACTACCTTTTCATTATCAATCTAACATCACCCTCCTTGCCATATTGTTTTACTCAATGTCGTCTTTCCCTAACAACTATGTTCCCCCATGTCTCCCTCATTGTCCTGCCCCAGCCTTCCTCCAATATTTTCATCCTGCACCTACTCTGCCCTTAACTCATCAGCAGAGGAGAGAGGTGGCTCTCATTGAGCAAACTCTGCATTCAGATCCCTGTTCCCACCCATTTATGGGGTATGCTGTGGCAATCATCATTATCTGCCTTGTCTTCATCATCATCTCACCCTGGTTGGGACCCCCAGACTTCACCTTTTTGCACACACCTGCTGGAACAACAACTCCAGTCTCCTTTGGCACCCCACAACTCTGACTGGCACTCACTGCCACCCTCCAGCCCTCAGACCCCCTGGCCTTGACTCCTGACTTTGGTACCCCTTCTGGTACTTGAAGCTTCTGTTCACATCCCCACCATCACCCTCTTCTGGCACCTCCAGACCTCTATGCCAGCCCCTACTGTACCTTGTGGGCTCAGTACTTAAGAGGGGATGGCACCTTTGTGGATAACCCTTGTAACACTTTTGTTTTCTTCATGTTTGATACTTACCTTTGTTTTCCAGTAGATAGTCAATGCCCCAGTACTGGCTATGAGTACTGGTAGACACCTTCTATGTTCTGGTATGTTTCATCAAGTACCAGTACACTACTTGTTACTACTTCATGTATCATTTTCAGTTTGTTTCCTTCTGAACTATGTTGTTACTTATACCTATGTTACTCTTGGACTTTATCATGCTCTGTAAATCCCAGACCTTTCATTACTTACTGGCTCCCAGTCTTCATCTTATGGTACTCCTGTGCAGAGACACAAAACCAGACAAAACAAGACTACAAGAACAAGACCAAGAAAACCAAGGACAAAACTTTTGTATTTACAATGGCCAGCCTCCAGCCCAGTACTCACACCTCTGGATCACTCTCTGGGGCCTCCTCCCCTTCCACATCCTTGTCAGTTTCCCCATTGCTGGTCTCTACACCAGTACTCTCCTCATCACTCAACTCTCCCACTTCTGCCACCTGCCAGTACTTCATTTCTTGAAGAAGCTCATAGAGGCAGTTGTTGAACTGCCTCTGCATGCACTGGGTCTCCTTGGTGATCTGCTGGTGCTTGGCCATTTTGCTGGTATGCTGGTCTATGGCTGCCACAATGGTGTGCAACCCCCATGCCACCAGCATCTCCCCAGTGATGCTCTCAGACCTTGAAGGTCCAGCCTGCACTTCTACCTCTGGACTTTTCACTCATGCTCATTTTTTCCTCTCACTGGCTCTCAGTGATGTTGTCTCCCCTGGCACTTGCTTCTTCTTCAGCACACTATTCAACCCACCTGGCAACATGCACTGCCCTTTCAGGCCTGAACACTGGTCACATGACTTCTTCCCATGCTTACTCGCCTTTGCCAACTCAAACATACACTCCACTCCAGCTCTGACACATAGGGCACATGGGCCAACAGGCACTGGGTCACATGCCTTGGCCTTACCCTTCAACTTCAAGCTCTCTGTCAGCCTGAGGTTTCCTGACTCTGCCAGTGCTGGTGCACTCATTCCTGGCCTGTCCACCACTGGCACCTTGGACTGCCTGTTCATCTCCCAGTCCTCCTCCTCTCATTGTCACTTTGATAGTGCCATGTAGAACTCAGTCTCTGAGTCCATGGCATATGCACATTCTGCCCTCTCCCAGGCCTCTTTCTCTCGGGCCTCATGGGCTTCCATCTCCCAGTGCTCTGCTTCCACCTGTGCCACTCTCACATGCTCTGATGCTTCTTCAGCTGCCTTACATTCTTTCTTGACTTGCTTCCAGCATTGATGCTCAGCATACTTCACATCAGCACTTTCCTTATCATCATCACTTGCCAATTGAATAGCTTCATCTGGAACAGTGGTCCAGTCTTGTGTAGCAGTGGGGGTAGGCAGGCCAGTGTTGGCAATGTTCTGTAACATGTTTTTGGTAGAAGGGGTTACAATGGTGGTAATGAGAGGTTAAGGAATTGTTGAGAATGACAGTCCCCCAAACTGGTCTTTAAAAGCTGGTGAACACATGTCCCAGCTAACCCTAGTCAACCTCATGCCAGCCTTAAGGCATACTGCCTGTTTGGTCCTCAAGGGCTTGGCCCTAAGAGGGGGATACTGTCACAATCATGCAACTCCTGGCTATCACATTTTACTACTTGACATTACTTCCAGTGGATGGCCTTCTCCCAGTATGTGTATCACTGATCTCTGGACTCTGGAGCTCAGACCCCAGTACACTGCCTTTACTTTGTTCAGTATATAGGTTTGTAGGACTTACTTTAGCTTAGTTTCCCCATTTCACAGTAGATGTTTCAGCCACCAGTGGTCTGGCCTTTGGCCACCCAGATGGTTGATTGGACATTTAGTACATAGCTCTAGTACTACAGATTACCAATACTGCCAGTACTCCAGCATTGGTACTTCCAGCACTTAGGTATAAAATCCATGTACTTACTTCCATAGATACTTAGCGATAATATCAACTTGAACATCTGAGCTCCCCATACCTCCCTGCCTGTTCCTCTTGCCTAGTCACTCAGCATACCCAGAACCTGTCCAAGGGCCCAGTTCATGAGCTGAGGCCAATATGGATGTTGTGCCAATTCCATAGGTCCTGGAACTCATGACCCCCAACCAGAACTATGCTGGTACTCATTTTCCCAGTCTGGACCTAGCCCTCAGAACCCAGTTCTAACACCCACCCCCTTAATGACCTAAATAAAAAGGATCAGCTCTGGTCTTGGGGCCCCAAAGAACAGGAAGCCTCCGACACACTAAAGGAGGCCTTCTCCACAGCACCAGTCTTAGCATTCCCAGATCAAGATAGGACCTTCAGGCTGGAAACAGATGCCTTGGACTTTGCGACTGGCACAGTGCTTTCGGTAGAGTGCCCAGATGGTCTCTGGTGACCTGTGGCCTATTATTCTCACTCCATGTCACCCCCAGAGCACAATTATCAGGTCTTTGATAAGGAGATGCTGGCCATCATTTGTGCCCTGGAAACTTGGAGGCACTATCTGGAGGCCACCCCATATCAGTTTGAAATCTGGACAGATCACTCAAATCTCCAGTATTTTATGAAGGCCCAGAATCTCAACTGAAGACAGGCATGATGGGCCCAGTATCTTTCATGTTTTAACTATAAACTTGTGTATAAACCAGGAACTTCCATGGCCAAGGCAGATGCACTGTCTCAAAGAGAGGACCATGCAGTAAAGGGAGATAACCAGGCAGTGACACTTGTGGATCCTGCCTGAGTCACCTTTGTGTCACCCTCAGTTTCCCTGTCAATGGATAAGGACCTCCTGGCAGCTTTAAAAGGGGCCTCAGCTGCTACTGCACCACCCAAAGGCTCCCAACTCCAAGATGGTCTCCTGTTTTCAGGAGAAAGGGTCTATGTTCCCCTGGCAGCTCAACTCCTCTGTATCAAAAAGCACCATGACACTCCAGTAGCTGGTCACCCAGGCTGGAGGAAAACTCTGGAGCTCATCTCCCAAAACTACACCTGGCCCAGGATGACCCAATCAGTAAAGGATTATGTAGCATTATGCCATAGGTGTCAAATGGCAAAGGGATCTCAAAAACCCCCAGCAGGAAAGCTACTACCAAACCCCATACCTTCTGGACCCTGGCAGGACATCACTGTTGACTTCATGGAGGCACCCAAGGCACAGGGGTTCAACAATGTCATGGTGATGGTCAACCAGTTCTCCAAGGAGGTGGTCTTCATTCCCACAGTGAAGGAGGTGACTTTGTTGCAGACTGCTGAACTCTTTCATGATCATGTGTGGTCCCAACATGGCCTTCCTACATTGGTGATCCCAGATAGGGGCCCTCAGTTTGCCAGCTCCTTCACCCAAGAGCTCTCTCTCATGCTGGGCATTGAACCTAAACTCTCAACTGCTTTCCACCCCCAGACTGATGGACAAACAGAGTGGCTCAACCAGGAGTTACAGCAGTACCTCCACCTGTTTGTTAATGACCAGCAGCACACTTGGCCCTCCTGGCTTAAAATTGCCCAGTTCTCATATAATGTTCAGCAACAGGGGTCAACAGGGCACTCTCCATTTTCTGTCACCTGCACCTACTCCCCTCACATGGGGGTGGAACCCTCTTCATCCAAGGCAGACTCTGCCACCAAGGCTGCTGACAACATTGCCAAGGTTCTGGAGCAGACTAAATGAGCCTCAGGTAAAGCAGTGGAGTGCATGGTAGAACAGGCAGACCCCTCTAGGTCAGAGGCCCCCACTTATCAGGTTGGGGATGAGGTTTGGTTGGACACCACCCATGTTTGGATGGATGGTCGACCCTCTTGAAAACTCACACAGAGGTGGGTGGGCCTGTACAAGGTGGTGGCTGTCAAGCCAAATGTGGTGGAGCTATGCCTCCCCAAAACCCTTTGCATCCACCCAGTTCTCAATGTCTCTCAGGTGAAACCATATCAGGGGCCTCTGGAAGGGCAGAAGGTGACTTGACCTGGACTGGTGGTGGGTGTTGAGGATTGGGATGAAGAGTTTGAGGTGGACTACCTGGTTGACTCTCATCTCAAGAGGGGCCAGCTCGAGTTCCTTGTCCATTGGAAGGGCTATGAGGACATGGACCAGACCTGGGAGCCAGAGAGCAACTTAAGGGGCTCCCCTGACAAGGTTACTGATTTTTACTGCTCCCACCCCTCTGCACCCTGCAAACTTTGGGGAATCACCCCTGACCAGTTCTCTTCTCTCTTCCACCCCTATGAAAACCTTACCATCACTGCTGCTGTCTCCTGTCACCTGGAAGTCAACCCCTAAGGAGGGGATGGTGTTATGAGATGTACATTTTCCTTTTCTTTCCTTTCTTTTTTCATCTTATCTAATCTTCCTATCTTTTATCTCTCCCCATCTTATCTTTGTCTTGTCTTGTCTTATCTAATCTCCCCTTTATCTTATCAGGTCCTAGTCAGGTCTAGGCTAGTCTAGACTCCTGCCTCATGTCTTCCCCATGCTTCCCTTCTGGGCCATGGCTGGACTGTTCTGCTCCACTGTGACATCACTCTGATGTCATGACTATGTCATACCCTGGACCCTACCTTGTGTTCACCTCATGTTGTCCTCACCTGTACCTCATGTCCTGTAGTATATATAGTGGACCTCAATAGCCCAACTAGCTCTAAGCTAGTTCATTTGGGTCTTGGCACCTAAACACCTGCTTCTAAACCTCTCTCTCTCTTGCCTTGTTCTTGGTTGGTGAGCCTATGACATTTGTTGTTTAGGTTTCATCACATGGCTCACCATGCCAAAAGATTCTGTAGTGGCAAGTCCAAGTGTCTCTCCCAAGATGAAATGAGCAACTGCTGTGTCCTTGTAAGTTGTTGTCATGTTGGCATTAAACCATTTGATTTTGTCTCACAACCCAGGAGGCAAACAGCAACATAGGTATTGTGTTGCATTGGTCATGTCCTGAATGTCATCAAAGAATATCAGGAATTTTGGAGGTAGTGGATCACCATCCTTCCAGCCAGGAGGGATCAGAAAACCAAGGTCAGCATAACTGTTTAGGGCATATTTGATTTTCTTGACTCCAATCTTGATATTCGGTCAGTCTGTAGTACACCATCTGGTCACAAGCCTCCCCAGGTGCATGTGCAGGAGCTGGAGTGCATTGGTAAGTGAGTCTTTGGTGAGTGTTGCTGAGGCAATCATGACCAGTATTGTCATTGGCAGGATGTAACAAAGTCAGCAAAGTTCCTTATACTCCAGATGGAACTCCCCCCAGTCAGTAAGACAGTGCACTTCATCAATGATGATACTGATGATCCTTGAGGCAAAGAGGGGATTTTTGAGATGCTTTTCAAATTCCCCACCAGGCTTCATAAGTTGTTCAGGGCTGATGATGATTGCACAGTATTCAAACATGTCTATTGCCTTATGGTTGACAGTAAGTTCCCATGATCTTTGAACCATCAGTCAATTGGCTTACTGTAAAGTTGGTGGCCAGAGCTGTATCCACATTTATGGCAATGCCTTTGATGCCAGCCCTTGCAAGTGAAGCCACATTTTGTCCTCCAAGTGTGTTCAGTGGCATCACCACTATCTGTATGCCTCCAGGGCAGAATAGAATAGGTATCCAAAAGCCAAGTGTCTTTCCCATCCCAGTACCAGCAATGCAGACAACATCTTTGTCTCCCTGTAAGAGCACTTCAGCAACTTTGAGTTGCCAGTGGCAAGGCCATATTCCAAATTTATCTTGGACATGGTGCCAGATTTCTGATAAAGTAGGTGTGCACGGATGATCCAGGCTGCCTTGATTAGGAGCAGGCAGCACCATGTATGGCCAGCAGCAATCACTGATTACCAGTCACAGCCTCAGTATATACAGCTGTAAAAATCCCTGTAAATACATAACCCTACATCAGAAAATTTCCCTAAACCAGAGCTGAGAATATATTACTAGATATTGCATATGTCAGCAGTCTTGGGTCCATCAGAGGTATCTTGATCTGTTGGGTTTCAGGCTCGAATATCTGGCAAGCTGAGGAAATGCAAATCACCAATATGAACCAGGTTTAATAATAGTTCAGACACTCACTATCTACCAAACACTTCAGATATGCTCAGATGTGATCAAGTATACATAGATATTTGCAATAATAATACAGGCATTGATCATTAAGACTTCACTGGTCACCTCACCCTCACTCTCACCTTTGCCCTTGCTGATAACTAGATCCAGATTGCCACCATTGTGGCCTACCTGAGGAGCTTCAGTTGGTGAGACTGAAGATGTGCTGCAACTCCACCAGAAGAGCCCCACTATGCAACTGGTTATGGTGGCACCAACAGTCAAGTCAAGGCAATACAATGGTGGTCAGATTGGTGGATGCAACTGATAGTAGAGCCATTGGTATGCTTTGAGGGTGTGCTGCACAATGTCTAATAGAGTGCTTGTCAGATGTACTTCAAGAGCCAAGACAAAAACTCAGATATGAGCAGAAACACATCCACATGTCACAGCCTATCCCCATTCCATTTCAAACTTGCCTGTGATCTATGTCAGATGTATGTACCAGTAAAATCCTCTAACCAAGCTGCATACCACTGTGTGCAGGCATGAGACCAGGAGGTGGAGTCAAGTTCAGAGTAGAGCCATGGTGCTGTCTCCTGGAGGGATACTAATGCAGTTGCCACAGTTGCAGTTGCCATAGTCAGACATGCACACAAGTGGATCAATGGTATCCTTCAAAAACAAAGTCCAGTTTGGGATGAGGTATTCACCTACTTTGCTAGTAGCAGGCCATGTGCAAGGCAGCCTCCTATCTCTGGTAACCCAAATGAAGCCTCTGACAGTGGACCCTTCACATAATGGATGATATGTTCACAGCTGACCACTTTCTGCTCCACTTTGCTCACCAAACAAACAAGCCAGTTCTGTCCAGTGCACCAGGTTAGCAGAAGCCATAGGTAGTTAAATGCACAAATTGTAGAGAGGCCAGAAGGTATTTCTGAAAATCATACAAAGGCTGGGGAGTGAGGGGAAGCATCAAGCTGTTTCAAGCACATATATGCACCAACTGTGCTGCACACACCATGATAATTGTTGTCACCCATCCCAAGTTCAAGTCTTCATTGAGTGTCATAATGAAGAACAGCTACCATAGTTCATTGCAAATCTCCATCACACATTTTGGCAATCAGCTCTCATAAGGGTAGATGGAAGTTGAGAGGAAAGAGATATGAGACCAAGATGTGACTTGCAACAGTGACATGTCACATGATGGTAAGAGCTGCTGCATGGCTTTCACAAGTTGTGAAGTACAGGCACAGCCACACCAAATTTCTCACACTAATCAGTTCATTCCAGAACACATGCTTGGCCAATGAGAGGAGGACAGGAAGACTTGGATACAAAGATAATACAATGCACTGCTTACCATTATCTCAATGTTATACTGTATATGTCTGTTAATGTCTGGAAAGTATCTGGCTGACACTTTCAATGTCTTTGTGCTCACTGTCAGAGCTGACCAAGATGTCATTGCCAGCTCTTTCTCATGAACCATCAGGAAGTGCCAGAAGCTGTCACACCACATCACCTATATCAGGTAATATCCTGTTTCAGGAACTTTTGTGATGTAATATCAGTCTTATGCAATTTTTTTCATGCTCCATTATGTATACCTGCTGTGGCTGACATTGTTTACAAATGTTATACTCCAGCCACTGCTGAGAGTGTGAGGTAGTTTAAGGTTGGCAGTGTTCAAATTCTTACACAGCCACTCAGATTTATCCATTATGCCCTAGGATGTAGCCTCACACTCAAAGCAAGTGGCTGGGATGGAGCCTGGAATTGAGCATGCCTCAGACTGAGGCAGCTGGTTTTCGATTTACATAAACTTTACTCCCAATCGATTTCGGAATGTTAACACAGTTCTGGGTGGGTCACCACCAATCAAAGCTCAAGCACTCACCCTTCATCAAGGCAATGTAAATGTATGGAATTTCACTGTTTTTCGGAGGAGTCCATTTTTAAATTATAGTGCCTTCTGACTAGTCTCGCCGGGTGCCTTGGCTAGCCAAACCAAACTACTTGTAGCCGAAGGCCAGCCGAATTACAGTATGCTCTTCCTAACTACATTTGTTGAATTCTTTGTGCTGGGCAAGTGCCAGTACTTAACATGGTAAATGCCAAGTTTTACGGCAAGTACCAGCTGTTTCAGCGCTGAGCGTTTTACAGATGTTGATGATCGTCGATTCTCGACTCGTTTCCAGTCTTTTCTTTCCTGCTTAATAACCCTTCTTATTACCCTGCCTCGTACCTGTGAAGAAAATGACCGTCGATGAGAGTAGCTCCCTACTAGAAAGTTCGCAGACGAAGACGAAGACTCCTTTGCCTAAAACACAGCTGGGGCTTGTCTTATTCGTCCTTTTTACTGGGCCCATGTCAGCGCATTGCATCTTCCCATTCATAAATCAGGTAAGTTGAAACCTGTGCAAGATCATGGTAGCACAAGGGCTGATTGGACGATGCAAAACATTGATGGATTTCATCGCCTACCAACACTTTGTAGCTAATAAGGGAGTTGGGGATTACGGGTGGAGACGATCGCAAGATAGGATACTATGCTGGTGTTATTGTGAGTTGGGCTTTGTGACTATGTTCGACCGTGGCATTCAGCCCTTGGGAACGTAATTTCATGAGATATATTTTCATTCTTCTCACATGGATTCCAACCCACCTGCAGGAATCCCTGTTTTACGTCACCCAAGCACTGACGATCTTGCACTGGAGCCGCCTATCCGACCACATTGGCCGCAAACCCGTTTTACTTGTTGGCCTGATGGGTCTGAGTGTCTCCAATTTGTGTTTTGGACTGTCCAGAACATTCTGGACACTGGTCACAAGGTAAGAACTCTTTTAGTGCGCTCAGCTCGATGTGTAATTAGATTTGGGTGTAGTCGCTGCATTGCTGGAGCCCTGAACGGTAATGTCGGTGTGGTGAAAAGCCTCATAGGGGAAGTAACAGACGACACCAACATGGCCCAGGCATTTGCACTTATCCCCGTCGCCTTCACTGTTGGTGCTTCAGTTGCGTACGTAAATTGGCCTCCATGCCCATTGGAGGCTAAAATCAACAACTTTGACAGTCCCCTTTACGGCGGCGGTTTGACGAAGCCGCATGATCAGTGGCCAGAGCTCTTTACAGGGCTGTTCTGGATGCAATACCCATACTTCCTGCCCTGTGTTGTATCCGCGTTGTTCGCTGCATTCACTTTTTGCGTAACGGCTCTGTTTTTGGAGGAGGTGGGCCAGCGACGCATACCATGTTGAACGACTAACCATCTCTACTATAGTCACTGCCATCGAAGCAACGTAGGAAGAATCCACAGCCAGATGTACCTTCGATAGATGCTCAAGCTGGCACTTTGGGTGACAGAGACGCCTCTCCTGTACCGATTTGTACCCTACTCAAGACCTATGCGGTGATGCTGCCTATTGCAAGCTACGGTATACTGGCCCTCGTCGACATTGGTTTATTTGCTCTTGTACCCTTGTTTTACGCAACCCCTGTCGAACTTGGGGGACTGGGCTTCTCACCATTCACTATTGGTGTGTGCATGATGGCGTTTGGCATTAGTAATGGCTTGTTCCAATTGCTATTCGTGACTCAAGCAGTAGATCGTTTTGGTGAAAAAAGGGTGTTTTGTTTTGCTGTGCTTGCGTTCTTCCCTATAATTGCTGCATTCCTGACGATGAGTTGGATCATTCAAGCTCAAAAAGAAGTTGGCCCGGCAATCTGGGCACTTATTTTTGTGCAACTACTTTCGTGGGCGGTGGTTGAAATGTGCTATGGTATGTATACCCGTTACTCGATGTCGGAGAGCTGATCCACTCAGGCGATTTATCAATCGTAGCTGTTGTGTTTGTGTTTGTCACGAGGGCTTCACCGAACAAGCATTCTCTCGGTACGGTGAATGGCCTCAGCCAGACTACGACGTCAATTGCAAGGGCGGTGGGGCCAGCAACATTCACATCACTGTTCGCGTTCTCAAAGGAGTACAACTTACTTGGAGGAAACCTCGTATACATTGTGCTTCTGATCCTTTTATGTCTGTTAGTCTTCTTGTCGAGGTGCCTTCCGGAGTTACAAAATCCGTGATGGCACATGCGTGCACTAGGTCCCCAACTGAGTTGCAGGAATGTGAAGACATGTCGTCTACTGCGTGTAATATTTTTCTCGCCGGGGGTCTGATCAGCCCGTCCTCCGTTACCTGTTCTGCCTGCCTGAATACCCTCACGGTGTTCAGCATTACCAGATCATGTTCGCATCCGAGGCTTTACATCAGCAAAACTACATCTAGTCTACTGTGTCTGTGTTCGTCTGCAGCAGACGACGCAGACAGGTGCAGACAAGCAGATGTCTGACAGCAGTCGAATGAATGTATCACAGTATATCCAAATGAATTGAATTAAAGTTTTGCAGACAAACTCAGACGAGATCAGACACCTCAGACCAGTAGACTGATTGTAACTTTGCTGATGTACATAGAATATTTTATCCGCCTTCTGATCAATCCAAGCGACGAAGCACCTCAAAGCAAAAGCGCATTCTTTGCAGCTTCACGGCTCGTCGGCCTGTATTCAAAAGAGACAGGGATGTGTATACGATGTGTGCTTCTGCTACATAACTCCACCAATCAAGTCATCCTAAGACCAACTCCACTTCAGCTTGATATATCAAATTTCAGTGTTACCTGTGGTGTCTTTGCGTTCGACGGGTTCACCATGACAATCCATAGGCAAAAAAAGGCGGGAACCAACTGACAACAGAAAGTTTTGTTAGAGGTCAAGGGGGAAGTTCCCTGTTTAAATTTAGTACAGTTTGACAATGCATGGGCGAACTTGTAAGTCCACAACGCTTCGTAAAAGATATGACCTGATTTCCTCAGATCCTTGATCCTTAGTATGATGTTGACGGATAGGTGTTCGACATTACTGGCCATTTACTGGACCGAGAATCGGCGAATGCATCCTGCGATGCTACGAGTGGAACTTCTCCCAAGGTTTCGAAGATGCGCCGACAAATGGAGGAGCGGAAATCGTGGTACTTGGTGGGTACGGGCAGGAAGACGGGTGCCCGTGGCTTTCGCAGCGTAGGAGATCAGGTTGACGAGTAGTTTCCATAGACTCAGCGAAAGTTTTTCCCCGGGAGGGGCCCCAGAGGCATCACAGAATTTGGGAATGATCTTGTCTGGCGATGGGTTTTGCCGACACTCTGCTTCAGGGCCTGTACATTGACATCTCTCCAACGAACGAGGTTGATGAGCACGCCGACTTCCCTCTCCAACGAAACGACGCTGATCTCCAAGGGACTGTAAGAGTTATGACGAACAAATATGGAGGAACGGCCATGACAAATGAACAACGGAAGGATGCTGCTTCTATGCCTAGACGAGCCCTGTCAGACGTCGTGATATGTTCCAATCCACTGACCCTTTCTCCGTGCCCGGCATCTGCAGAATGAACAAATCGAAATGCCTACCCATGACGACTACCACGACGTAAAAGAGTCACTCGACACACCCCTTTGGAAGTGAGAGAGGACAGACCCGACCAAAGTGAGACAGACGAGAACATATGATCCATAAACAACACGGATGTAGTGTTGTGCTGAGCGCATCACGGTCTTTGGATCGAGACCACAATGGACAGTGCCGAATTTCATGCAGCAGTGAGAAAAATGTCCTTGGGTCTATGTCTAGGTCACTGATTTCCATCCTACCACTTGCACAGGTCTATCATGTTGTACGACAGTATGAACTCCTTTCCCTTGGTACCGTCTACCTGTCTGACATTGACATAGGATTCCTCTCCAACGAGTCACTAGCTACGGTATGCAGCGATTTCATGTCTTAATATGCCTTCTCGTCGTCGTTATCCATGTCATCTCATCATATTTTAAAGGTCCACTGCGTCTGACAAGTCTCTCACAGGTCATATCGCCAAACTGATCGGTATGCCTAACTATTCTCGACACGTCGGCCAAGGTCGGTGTATATACACACATGACTTGCCTTCAAATCATCGCAAACGCTCATGCATGGGCTTTTTCCCTTTCCCTGCAGCTCTCAAGTTCCTCTCTCCTGACGTCGAACCCCCGGTACCATGGCAAAGAGTCCTGTCCTCTGCAGGAACGATATCGTCGCGTGGGCCTGGGACGGATGGTGCACAGAGACAGCGGGACGTTCTCGAGGCGGAAGGTGTTGAGGTGGTGGTTGGAAGGACAGGCGAGTTAAGAGTGGATTTGGCGAGGTGGGGATGGTTCCCTGCACCAGGTACGGTCGATATTGGCCTTCAAGTCGCACCAACTGGTGTACCTGGTGCGACGGGTGACGATGGTGTTGGCGTGCATGAGACGTGATGCCACTGAGTCCTGGGCGCTATTCGCCGTATCTGGGCTTTCCGATCTCTTATCTTTGTACCACAACCTTCGTTTGGCTTGGTGAAATGCCCTGGGACCCCATTCGTCTAAATTCTGGTTGGTGTTACTTAGGGGAGAGTGCAAGGCTCCTCTCATCGTATCGTTAGGATACTACATCCCAAGTATTGCGTTTGGAACGTGGACACTGGGCAATGGCCAAGGTTCCATCGACCAAGTCGAGCAAGCACTCGACACAGGGTTCAATCACATAGGTGAGTACATACATAGTCAAGGTCCGAGCCTAACATTGTTGAACCCTCGTCGCCATATAATGTGTAGACACAGCCCAGGTTTATCGAAACGAATCTGAGACGGGTACTGCACTGCGTGAAAGTGGACTGTCGCGGTCGGACGTATTCGTTACTACCAAATATTCAGGTCTCAACGGGTTGGATATCCCCATCTCCATCCAGAATAGCTTATCGAACGTGAGTGAGGTGGTGTCATTCTAACAAGAATTCGTCTTTCGATGTCACTTCATCAGCTCGGCGTGGAGTACGTAGATTTATACCTCATCCACCATCCTCGTCTCGCCGTTCCGGATATCCCAACAGTGTGGGCCCAGATGGAGAAAGTCCGCGAAGCTGGATTGGCGAAGTACGTGCCCCGCTGCCTGCGCGTATGCGCAATTGATATTAATAATCTGATGTTGTCGGCCACTTTCCGTCTGTCATTCCTGCAGGAGTATCGGCGTGAGCAATTTCGATGCCAAGGATCTCGCTGTGTTATTAGCATCCGCAAAGGTCAAGCCTGCGGTTAATCAGGTGCGTCTCATCGTTGTTACCGATCTAACCACTAATCGAACGATTTCTTCTCCCGTACTAGATCCTGCTTCATCCATACGTATACAGCCGTCAGCGTCCCATCCTCGAATACGCTGCTGCGAACGGAATCGTAATCGAGGCCTACAGCACACTCACGTGCGTGATAACCTTCGTTCCGGTATAGATCGACTTTTCAGGTTCGTCCTCGTTTCACAGCCCCATTACGAATATGCCAGATGGTCCGCTGGATAAACCTCTGAACGAGATTGCCACGAAACTCGGTGCAACGACAGACCAAGTCTTGTTTGCGTGGGTTAAAGCAAAAGGCGCTGTGGTCGTCACGTGAGTTTCACCTGTCTTTCACCCTGCTTTTTGTGGGCTGTGCGATGACATGACGTGGTCACTGGTTCGCGCAGCACGAGCTCGAAGAAGTCAAGACTGGAGGGGTATCTTGCTGCGGGCGACATCGGTGCGTTGTCCTTGGGTAGATCTCAGGGGATGGGCATTCCATCTTTGCACAGTTCTCTCGGAGGAGGATGTTACTGCCATCGACGCTGCCGGGGAGTTGGGTGAAGAAGGAACGTGTGTGAGGCGGAAATGGGTTGGTGCTGCTGTCCTCGGGGTCGGTGTATCAGCAAGCTTGTGTAGATATCTCGACGTGTTGTAAGCTCATAAGCCACGTAATTTGACTGGGTGTTTTCCGCTCGGAAATGCCTGACCTCACACCCTGCACGAATCTGCAGTCCCCTTCCCGAGCTTAGTCGTATGTACTGCCAGCAAACATGAGGCGCAGTCACAAGGGGTGTTGGTGTTGTTATAAGGTATAAAATGGATCATCCGCAGCGTCTCTTGGCATTGGCAACCGCCACCGAGTCGCCCTAATATTTCTCGCCTTGTCCTATCCTCGCAACCTTACTCCCTCCCAAGTGAAGACCCTCCACCACGATGATTCCCGTCCTGCAGCAACCCACCGCCAGTCTCATGCCCGCCCAGTTCAACGACTCGTCCTACCTACCAGACGAAAAATGTAGCGGAATGCACGCATCCCATTGTCAAATCGACTACTACAACTACGTCGACGAAGCCCAAACGCGTTGTCGGTGCTCACAAGCCCCCTCGCACCGTGCATGCCACCAAGCACGGCTGCGAAAAATGCTGGGTCCTATCCTACTCATGCTCCTCGCTCTCGGAGCCGTCATCCTCGTATGGTGCATGGCTGACGTGGGCCTGTTCGAAGCAGTGCTTGGAGGTGACGGTGACCCACTGTCTATGGTTAAACGACAGTCCTCGACGTCGAGCGGGTCGACTTTCACGCAGAACAAGTGTATGTATTTTTTAAGTTGATTGGGAGACTTTATCGCTAACACTGAGTTGTCCTTCGTATGTAGTGTACCTCATTGTCATATTCGTGGGATTGTTCCTGGTGGTGATAGCTGCTATCATGCTTAGTTTCTGGTGCTGCAGGGGTAGGTCCGCCACCTTCTATGTATTGGACGGACTGACTGAGTAACGCTGACAAGGTGCATTCGAGAATCCGCTTTGCTGCCCGTGCTACCTGTGCGCGTGTTGCGGTGGTCTCGGTAAGATCTTACCCTTCCTACTTTGATCCTATATGCTCATCCATGGACTTAAATAGCTTGTCTGGAATGTATCGGGTGTGGGCTCTGCGCAGCTGGGCTGGAGGAGATGTAACCCACCAGTCACTCTTTTCCACAAGTTATATACTTGTGACATCGCCACTTTTTCACTTCTTTTCTCGATCTTTTCTTGGACATTTTCCCGAATTTTGATTTTCAGACAGTCAAACGCTTAAGGTGGTTGTCTTAATGGCATCGTTTTCTTTTGAACAGACTCAACTGTGAGGCTGTCTTACCCCGCTGTCCGAGCCCCTCGCTCGTACGTAGATCATTGTAAACCCTGATACCAAACATACCAGTGTCGTTCGCCATACCGCGTCATTTTGTGGTAACAACCATCGAGCGAGTCCCACGGTGCGATCCCCAGTGCATTGTGCATGATCTCGCGATCTCCGTGTCCAACGGTGTCTTGGTGGCATCCGCCACATCAGAAGGAAGTGTCAGTACCACCATCGGTATCACGATTACGGTCCGTACGTCCGGGGTTCCTGTTCTTCACCGAGGAATAAGAAGTTCTTCGAAAAGCAGAAAAACAGTTACCCAATCCTGTTAGTGCTCGTCCCCCGCGGCTACTCCAGATCATCTTAGGCGAACGAAGCTAGAATTGGCCGCCTGCTCCTAGAGGAGTAAGTATATAGCGCGTACCTACCGCCAAAGAAGTCAGGTGGGGGTGAAGGGGCCTAGAAAGATGAGCCGTCAGGGGCTTTCCGAGACCAACGGTAGGGCCTTTCATTTGCGATCAGGTGGCGTCAAAATTTATCAATCCGATGGCGGATCGTCCTTGCTATCACGAAGTCAGAGAACGAGCATAGAATTGATGTATTATGGAAAAACCCGCATCAAACATTTGTGTCGCATAAACGAACAACGGACGAAGATGTTCCGGCATCCACATCGCCATCGTTCTGAAGTTCAGAACCGACCTGAGAGCGCCCTTTGTCGGATATGGTCAAAGAGAATTGTGCAAGGACGAGCACTTGTGACTTTCGATCCAACAACTCGCCTTTTGGCAGTTCAGATATTCGAGGGCAGAATATGATCAGAACATAGAAAATTCCGGGAACAGACGTCTCACCTCTCGAGCTGACCGAGGACCACTCGAAAATCATTGATAATCTCCGAGATGCACAACCCCAGCTGGTTTGAAAGGATGCGCCAATGGGCAGAAGGTTTTCTAGGAACATGAAAGTTCTACCAATAAATTCTTTACCTTCGAAGGTCAACGTCGGAATACCCTCCGCACATCCCTTCGATGGTGACCCATCCCCAATTTGAAAGCCTTTCATAAGACAAACCGATCCAAGCTCTCATGGAGCCGGGTAAACCCTTTTTCCATGATGCCAGAGCACGGTGACTGAATGCCAATTTCCGAATCTGTAGTGTTTGCAGCATTGTATTACTCCTGGAAGGGGTCGCAAAGTGGTCCCGTGACCGCCTACTTGTCCTCGGGATCGGCTCCTTACGAAATGCTGCATGTGCGACAGAGGGCGGGCCTGCCGCACACAGAAAAGTACCAAGTGCTGTCTTGGGCTGACCAGAAATTACCCTCTCCACTACGCATGTAGTTGTACATTTTTCAACCCCATACTTGACCGCGGACGCCTTCTCGACTCTTAAGGGCATGGCACCCTACCAGGTTCAGGTGCCTTGGATTTGAAGACTCCCGTATTATTGGTTTCGCAGAACAACTCCGTGGCCTATGTGCAGCAGCAGTCGAACGTGCAAAAATCAATGTCACTCTCGACGGGTTGGTCTCGCGAACGCTGGAGTCATGCGAGTATTATAATTTGCAAGAGCACGCTGACAGCAGTGGACGGACCTGTGTAAGTAGCACTTCTCCTTGGACATGTACAGTCTAATGCCATGCTAGCATTGCACGAATAATATCGGCAGGAATTTCAAGGCAAAAGACGTCAGGCGAAACAAGATAAATACATACAGTGTTACGTCAGGCTATTAGCAGAGACTCTGCACTCTGCACCCCACAAATAAGGAGATCATCGATCATCTGTTGCCTCGCAGATTTGACGGATTCGTGCACCACCGAAACAAATCCAGCTATATTTTGCGCAGCATTTGTGCCGTTCGAGCGTCAGCATTTGGCGATCGTCGGGCCTTGGGTTGGCAAGTTCAGTGTTCTGGATGATGTTACTGGTGTTGGTCCAAACACATCATCTATTACTACCATGTAAGGGACATATTACTTGTGACGTCCTCTACGTGCCAGCTATTTACCTGAGATAACACTGGATACGTTGTAACTTCCTAGTAGTCTGGGACTACGCCACCATGACAAGAGACCCCAAGGTACTGTATGTATGTCCGTAGATCTGCGCGAGTAAAGAGAAGAGTCGTCTGGTATAGATGGTTTTGTGATCGTGATTGGGAGTTCTGAGATGTTTTGAGGGCTCAAGTGTTCAGAATACCGAAATTGGTGGAGTGCCCTAGGACAGGGGCGGGTGAGCGTGCGATTTCGAGTCTGTGAAATCCCTCGCTAGGGGGCTTGACCGCTACCTCCGCGCTTCCAACGATACCACCTAGCCCTATATGATGGGGAGTACCAGGACCGGTGTGAGACCACTATGGGTTCGTACACCCAAACTAGTTAGATACAGGAGGGAGAGGGAGCTTCCCCCTGACGCATGTTATTATTACCAAGTTAGCAACAATACCTTCCGGTCTCTCGGCCAGGAACGAGATTTTCACCTTCGCACCCGGGGCTCCTTCGCCTACGTATAGTGCCTGACTCAGACCGTGGCGGACGATGGTCATCCACACACGTCCGGCTTGCTGACAAGATTTTTCGCAGTCTAGTTGCTGCCTACTCATGCTGGATAGATACACGTTTCCACAGTGGCCAACTCTGCACGGCCTGTCAGGAGAAGCGATGCAAACCTTGTCCGAATTGCTTCTTGCTCATGAGCCTTCTCTTCCTGCTGTTTGTCCGGTGTATCCAAACATAGTTGAAACAAATCGACGGGTAACGGGTACCCGGGCCGGTTTTGGACGGATCTGTACTCTCGAAGAGTCGGTGGTGATAACTTCCCGACTCTCCATGCCGCTGGTACCCGGTACCATGGCTATCCACAGGTATACATCAAACTCACCATTCTTCCGCACGCCACTCAGCGTCCTCTCCGTTATTACCTTATCCGACGGCATACTATGGTCTTCCACCGTACCTGGACATGGCATTAAGAGGCCGAGGGTCTAGACATCTACTCCCTGATCTTGGCGTGAATCATTGCGCCGCAACCACCGGGGTTCTGCAGTTCGTGAACCTGATCGGCATGGAGTAGTCGCATGACGGATACTGCATCGGTGGTACGATCTCTGTGTCTGGCTGAGAAGAAGTCCACGACAAAAATGTCCAGGATACGGCTTGAAAGATCTTTGCAACACGAGGGTGGTGCTTTTGGAGGAAGCGCTGAGATTTACTCCCGCCTGACAAAATGATAGGGGGTGCACTGTTACATAAGCACGCGGGCCAAAGATGCCACAAACTCTACTAATGTACCACTGCACTTACCTTTCAGAAGTCACGCCTTGTCAGTTCCATCAGTATCAGCGGCGAGTACTATGAGCGTACGCGTAGGACTAACCTGCTCTACCACGTCAAGGCTCAAGACGGGAATGATTTGGATTTGAACGTTCCCCGAAAGACGACCATATTGTAGGGTCGAATCTCAAGTTTTCAACTGTTGAACAGGAGTGCGTCGAGGAATAAGTTGGCTCTTGAGTCTCGTCGGTTCTTCCATGTTACCCATTCCCACGAACTTGGACCCAGGAGTATGTCCGAGGA
This sequence comes from Pisolithus marmoratus, assembly GCA_024613145.1. NCBI lineage: Eukaryota > Fungi > Basidiomycota > Agaricomycetes > Boletales > Pisolithaceae > Pisolithus > Pisolithus marmoratus. Next base: position 215,439 of record JANFAE010000134.1, read on the forward strand.
TACATGTGGCATTTGCCTTGGCATGCGTAGGCAACGACCTGCAGGGAGAAACAGAAATGGCTCAGCCGTGTTGCCAATCCACCGTTGCTAGCACTGCCAAGACATTGCCATCGTTTTGGCACCTTCATTCACTATGAACAAGCGGTGGCCATATGGCCATACTACGCCCCATACCTACCGTGCATGTGCATGCTCCGGTAATAACTCTATCTAAGACACGAACAGACACGTTAAACCCCGCCGTTGTTGCCTCGCGGGATGGGATCGTGATAGGCACACCGCGCAAACAGCAATGGCGACGAATCTCAAGCAGTGCTGCTGCCGCTCTTGCAGGTGTTTCGGTGGGGCCTTGCTTTGACCGCACTCACATTCCCTAGGCCAAGTACGTAACCATTCAAGGCGCTACCTTTTCATTTGACTTCTGTCAAGCGCCCAGTTGAATTCAGATCTCGCTCTCCAGCTCGCGTGCGCACATGTCAGAATGAATAAAAGTAGTCATCATTTCTCCTAGCTACTTAAGTCCTATTGCACACGGGTCCGCGACACATTCAGCCCAGCTCGGAACTGGTTCAACTTCCATATTTGTACCGCATTGGCAGCTTGGCACTGCCATCACTCGCTCCGCGCAAGGGTCGTAATCGCATACATTCACTCCGACTAGAAGCCGCATCATTTACAGTGCGCTATTTGTTGACATAATGGCAATGCGCGTAATACTGACGTGGCTACCATGCTCGGTTACACAGATCTTCAGGGTAATGAAACGGACCGCATTTGACCCGCCATCACATCATTCATGGACTCTATGTGGTGTGGTGCTGTGCCGAGTTCATGTGCTCCAATGGAAGTTTATTCCGTTGGCAAGCGATTTGTGTTCGATATTCTGACTCGCGGTGCTATCACGCCACTAAAGTGTCTCCGGATCCTTACAATGGTCACGAGAAACCGGCAGTGCTTAAATCATTCAAAAGCACCTGGAGTTACTGAGGCCTACAATATTTGCTCCTACTTCTCCCCTTGACTCCATTCCTACGATACCATGGTCTACATTCATCCCACCCATGAGCGAGTTGACTCAATCAACAACCTCAAGAAACGGCAACTCGACCTTTCGCGCCACCTCTCGGTGGAAGCTAAGGCCCGCCTCCCCAATCCAATCAAGTCCATCTGGAAAGTCGCACAGGTCAAACCGGGAACCATTAACATGGGTAATGGTATGTGGATAATTCAATCATATGCAATATTCGTATTCAGTCGTACTGTTCAGGCGACCCACACCATACGTTGTACCCTGTGTGCGAAATGAATTTCGTTGTACCTTCCATAAGTGAATCAGATCCGGTGCAAGCTTGGAAAGCGGGCACGGGTGATCAGCAGATCATTGCATCGTACAAAGACGAGCCGTGTGCACTGAGCTTGAGGACTGCCCTTGCATACGGTGCTGGTGCCGGCCTCAAGCATGTCCGGGATGCCCTCGCCGAACTCACCGACCGCATTCATGCACCTCCGAAACACACTGTTTCTCTGAGTCTCGGCAATGCTGACGCTTTGACAAAATGCTTCCGACTTCTCGGTGACCCAGGCGACTCCTTCCTCTGCGAAGAATTTTCCTTCTCTGCCATGACCAACGCAGCCCTTCCTTTGGGAATCAAGTGGGTCCCTATTCGGATGGACAAGGATGGTCTTATACCCTCCGATATGGAAAAAATTCTGTCTACTTGGAATGAAGCCTCGCAAGGCAAGCGACCACATGTTATGTACACAATTCCGTGAGCGCGCTCTTCCACAATAATTTTTTTAAACTCCTGACCATCGTTCTTCAGATGCTCCCAAAACCCTACTGGAAGCACACTTCCAGCAGAAAGACGCCGTCAGATATATGATCTAGCGCACGAATATGATATCATTATCTTAGAAGACGATCCGTACTTCTTCCTTCAGTACGATCTCGACATCCAGGCAACCACAATTGAATCGTATGGATACACCCGTGCGATGGCTGATGTGTTGCCTCGTTCCTTCTTGTCAATGGATTACGACGGGCGTGTGATGCGCCTGGACAGGTGTGTCGTGATTATGTCGAACTTCGCCCGTAATCTAACCCTTCGAAAGCTTCAGTAAAATTCTCGCCCCTGGCATGCGGCTCGGTTGGGTCACCTGCAATGACTTCTTCGGCGAGAAGTTGGATATGCTGACAGATTCGTCTTCTCAACACCCTCATGGTTTAGGTCAAGCCTTCATCTCCGAGCTCTTGGGAGGCGAAGGGTGGGGTATCGACGGCTTTATGAAATGGGTTTCGTCTCTCTGTCGCGAGTATGAACGCCGCCGCAACCTATTTATGGACGTGTTCCGACGGGAGGTGGAGGGTTTGGGTTTAGCTTCTGCTGAAACGCCCAAGTCTGGCATGTTCGTTTGGATCAAGATTAACGTAGAGCGCCACCCACGATACAGGAAGTCTGAGAAATCAGATAAACCCGGCGTACCGATCACCAACACGGCGGAATTAATGAACGATCTATTCCGCAAGCTTCTAGACTGTGGCCTAGTGATGATGCCAGCTTCGACCTTCGCTATTGTGGATCAGACAGGGGCGGGTTCCCACCGACAGTCACATCACTGATGTGAGATATTATACTCTCTTCGGGTCCCAGATCACTAATGATTCTTTCCCATAGCGAGTTAACTTCTTCAGAGCGACGTTTGTGGGTACCGACGAGGTTATCGAGGATGGCCTCAAGATTTTTGCTCACGGCCTTGAAGAGTTCTTCCGCTACTAAACTTTGTATGTCCCTGAGGGTGGGTGTAAGTTAGGATGTCGAATGTTCCATGGTTTCTGTCGTACTTTCGTTATCTGTTTGATTATTGGTGTGGGGAAAACGGGAATTAGCCATCCATATGCATACACTACCTTCGCCTTGCCTTGTTTATTTTTGTCATTTGTACTAGATATATGCAACTACTATTGGACTAGCAGACAAATATGATGGTTTAATTATGAATGTGTTCACGTTCGATGCGCGTTCTTATCAGGTTGACATTTGTTGAACCCTCGACGGAAAGACCGGTTACATAACGTAGTATCAATCCTCATTCGCAAGGACAGGCTGCATGTTGAAATCGACTGCCGTGTGCTGAAACTGGTGCACATTCCTTTACACGCAATCTTTGCGACTATCGACAGATTAGAAAGAAACAGACGTGCCCCTATCTTTCAGCTGGTTGGCGGTCATGCACACGCAAGTGCCGTCACTTACGTTTTCGTTCAAGCTAGCCTTTCTGCAAGCCTGCGCGAGCCATTATGGACTCATTATGACCATGGGCTGTCAAACAGACCTGGCTGCCGAGCACTCCGATAATACAAAAACGATCCCAAAAGTGTAGGAAGCGTATGCAGTAATTTGGCCGTCTTGTAGGTAGCTAGTTGTGCTCAATTAGATTCGATGGCGTCCGCTAGTTGGGCTGACCACACGACACTCGAAGTCTCGTCGCTGCCTATTCGCGCGCGGTGCGCCAGATTACATTGACACGATAACGACAACGATGCCCTTCATCGCCGACGCTATACATAGTTCGCACATGAGTGACTTGTATCGTGACGCAGAACCACGAACCAGTTCGCCCTTCATCTCCAATAATGGGTTGTAGAACGTGAACCACTTGGATTCAAATGCACGCAACCTGGTGCTCTTTGATGTATGTACTCAGTAAGCTCATCAGGCAGTCAATAGTGAGTCTACAAGCTTACTATCGTGCAGACTTCAGCTTTTGGCATTGGTGATCTTCCGGATCACTTCTACGCCTGCTGTGGGGTCATGATCCTCGAGTGCTGGTGGGCAGAACCAGTGGTTCAGATACTTGCAGGCATGTATTTTTGGGTTGAGTTCTCCTGAGCTTGATATTTTTGCATAGCTCACCTGCAATGTATACCGCTCACCCGGTGTACTTTGGCAATAGTCGCGACTCCAGAGACTCAATGATTCACAAGTTTTGAAATTTGATTCCTAATCTCAGGACGGTTCAAACTTTTTGAGGGTCACCTACGGTGAGTGTTGCACGCAAGCAGGAATTGCCTGTTCCCGCCTTCTGCGACACTTGGTTGGCTTTCATCGATATTGTATGCCTCTATTTTTTGCTCCATAATTTGTGCACTACCCTTTTTGAAGTTAGTGTTACCGTTGTGTGGAGTGGTTTAAATCACCACCTCATTTGCTCTGGCCCATCAATGACCTACCTGCTTTCGTCAGTGGCCGCAGCCAGCCCTGGGTACCGCTTTCTTCATTTTGCGTCCTATGTTAATCCCTTACTAATCCGGTTTACGCTTTAACCAGGATTATTGGGGGGCCGTCCTACGGGCCATGGTGACGAACTGTTACCACATATATCGTGTTTGTAGGGTCGGGTCAATTCTCTACCACGAGGCTTTGTGGAGTGATCCGTCCTCAAATCTGGATGATTCCACAAGGTTTGAACAGGCAGGGGGAGATAAGCTAAGTGGTGGGTGCGTCGATCTTCCACAGCTCAGTTAGTTTGCAGATCGTGATTAGTTCAAGTATGAGAGCAATTAGTTCCTTCGTGTTGAATTCAACACCCGGGACCCTCCTGATGGTTCCGAGAGTGTAATGACCTTGTCACGTCGATGCAGAAGTAGTGCAGCACTTCAGCAACTACCCGTGAATGCCGAAGTTGTTGACAGGTACTGGTCGTATGAGGACAATTCTGCTGTGCAGCTTCTGTGTAACCCTTCCGTTCCGCCGGCCTCGGGCTGACTGCACAATTATCACTTCAGACTGTAAGACCTACTGTTGCATATCAGCTGCGATCTTCATTAACTGCTGCGTTCCCCTGACTTTACCTACTTGACTTGACAATATTCTGACAGCTGGTTGACATCAGGGACATTGGAAATACTCAAAGTATGCGTTTAAAGGTCGTTATTATTTCTCCACTCTAAGTCCTACTACCAATGTGTAGTGCGTACGTACCATTGACACCCATCCCTGCCAAGGCCTGGAGATTAATCAACATATGTATTCTCAGTGAATGTTTGATAAACGTGGATCATGAGGCTGTACATGAACATATTTCACTGTACAGACAGGTACAAAATGTGTTACAGTGTGTCTATAATGCCCATAAATAAGCACCTCACGGTACAATGACAGACCGGACGTGCGCTGCTCGAGTTAGTATTTCCTGTAATGCCGCACGGACGGCATCCATATCCCGCATATCCACAGTTTTAACTGCCTTGGGCCCTTGGAATACCCCACCTGTCGATCTTCGATGACAACTCGTCCAGAAACTCCTTGATCTCGACAGAGTTGAGTATACTCGACAGCATTCCCTTCATAGTCAACGCTTTCGTGTAGAAGGTACGCATATTAATGGGGAACGACCCATCCTTCGCATGCGTAGCCATCACGACCACTCGACCGGTTCCGACTGGTGTCATGGTAAAGAGTGCATCGTTGAAAGGTTTTTCGTAGCCTGCACAGTCTAACAAGACATCGATCTTATTCTGCAGGCCTTCTTTTGCAATGGCATCGCGGATCGCAGTACCAGAGGCAAGTTCGATAGGCGTCACGTAACTTGGTGGTGTGACGTCCCCGAGTGAGGTATACGTTCCGAATATACGAGCACCCCGGTCCTTGCACAACTGGGCTGCAGCGGAGCCAATGCCTCCACGAGCACCTGCAGAATATTGGAAGGACCTTAATTAGTTGATTATGCGTAAAGGCGGTTCAGCGGCCTCACCGATAATAATCACATTGTCACCCTTCTTGACGTTGGCGAGCGTATCCACCGTTATCCATGCGCAAAGCCACGGAAGGGTCATGCTAGCTGCTTCAGTGTGGCTCAGCGTTTTCGGCTTCCGACTAAGAGCCATGACGGGAACCTTGATAAACCTTGCGCCAGTATGAGTATCGAGTTGAAAAGAATCGTTTCGAACTTACTCTGCGAATGTACCATCAGACGTGAAGCCTCGCTCGCTGCCTGTTCCCCACACCTCTGCGCCCACCCATTCCTGGAGGGCGGAGCCTGTGTTATCTAGTGCTCCAACGACTTCTCCTGAGAAGTCTCTTCCAGGTGTGCGTGGAGTCGTTACGAAAGGAAGTATGCCAAGGACCGCTGCTGCATCAGACTGAATCACTGTCAGCCAAGCCAGCTAGGGTGCTGAGGTGAAAAGGGGAGTCGACGAACGCCATTAATACCCGCGGCTCTAACTTGTACGAGAGCTTCCCCCGGTGCCAGAGGCGGTTTCGATATATTAGCCAGGGAGAGATTGTCCAATGAACCGGTCTTCTCGAACCTCAGTGCCTGCATGGCAAGATTGCGGTAACTGCAGTACCTAGACACCTTCAAGGTCGATACGAGTTTCCCAAGCATGAGTCAAACACACTCACTTTGCTGGGTGAAAAGGGATGTTTTCGCGAGGGTGGGAGCCGGTTATCGCGAAAGATAATGAATGAAACAGTCATCAGACACGTACCAATCATCGCCCCGCTTACCAGCGCAAAACCTGTCCCGTTACCCGGTGACGTTCGTTCTACCAGCGCAATCCGGTTCTGTGGGTAAGAATGTACTACTTAGCTAATCGTGGTGTCACTGGCGCAAACTGCACATGGTTACTTCACCGCAATCTAACCTACTAAGACGATGGCCAAATTAATATTGCTGTAGGACGTTACTTGGAAGCTGTGGCGATTGAACCCTCCCCCAAATTCCGACCTGTGCAAAGCGATCCAGTCACGTGTGAGTGAACTAGTTCGCGCTGGCACAGATGTTTCCGCCAGCCACCTACCATGTCCGTAAATCCTCCGCTCTTGATACGCCGAGACCGCTCGGGTTGATTCGTTACTCCGGTGCAGACCCATGTGGGAGTGGAAATGCTAGGCGCTGCATCGCGTCGGACGCGGGGCGGCCATCCCAGGTACTTTCAGAGCTTTACTACGCCCCTCTGGAAGCCTTAGGGCCGCTGAGACACAGGGTGTAACAACTTCCTACTTTCCACGTGTGGTGCGTTCAGCCCTACCCTTAGATATGTCGATTTCAACGGCTATGCCCGGGATAATCTATCAAGCTGCCATATCAGACTGACACTCAATAGCTCTAATAAATACACCTTTGATGCCAAGACTAATACCGCTATTCGGAGGCGATACTACAACTTCCGACTGTACAAGTGCTCGTTTCGAGTAGTAAGGAAACCTGTATCCTTCTTCAGTAAGTACATACATAACATGTGTAATTGCATAACGCCGAGCGCGGGAAGCATTTACATAGTCGAGAGGTGTTCTCTTCGTCACCATCGCACGTGTCGCTAATCATCCAGATTGTGACTTCAGAATATCTCTCTCCGCCGTCCGGACACATATATGTATGTATGTAAAGTTGTACGCGCAGACTGCCAGTACTGGTGCAGATCGCGTACCTCTAACTCCTATCGAAATATGTAAGTCGCTAACCTGACACAGACAACCCTTTGTTGTATACAGATAGAAGCAAGGTGAAGATGGTGAAATTTTTCTACTGTGATCTTGGTTGGATCGCACAGGGGCGTTTCAGACAGACAATCGAGGGATGGAAACAAGGTACGCCGTTGGAATGTGCTCATTGCTGATAAATAGGACCCGCAAACTGGGTGCGTGCGGAGAATTGGCGGGCCTGATAGTAGGATGATCAGTCAGCTGAAATCAACAAGATGGAGAAGATGCGGCAAGGACATGTGCCCACACTGTATGATTGTGCAGATACGAAGATACCTCACTGGGCTAGAAGCACAAGCGAGGTTGACGTGAGGCTTCGCTTGTAATGCGAGGACGAACCTTGTCGTATTTCGGATAGCCATTCATTGAGATCGCGAAGCAGCTGTCAATCCGCCGCCACCGAAGCAGCTGCTGCCAGACGTGCTTGGCGTTGCGTCCACCCCCTCTGAAAGAACGAGCTCTGGTGCTTTCGGTGCTGGAAACTTCTTTGAAATCCCGTGCATCCGATCCGAGTGTCCGGTTATCAAAAGATTCCCGGATCGGGTTTTCGAGGGATCACAGTGATCTAGCCGAAAGTGCGCCCGCATGGATTATGAGCGCTTGAGCCTTCCTTATGTAAAAATGACAGCGTCGATTAGGCTACAAAGTCTGTTGAATTGCCTGCCAGATCCAAATCTATGACTCCTATTTCGGGTAATGTTGAAACTGGATGTGACACACAGCCAAGCGTTGATGCCATTCATCGAAACCGCATATCCACTCGGTCGCTTTATGTCGGCGATTTTCTAAAATCAACGCTGGCTCAGTTGCAGGCCACAGCCATGGTAAGCGCGTTGCTATTGTCCTTCAACTCGGACCTGCCCACCAAAAGCCGCCTGGTGGTGACCAGCCGCTCCCATGCAGTGTCACGCATCTTTTTTTTGTCCTAATGGTATCTCCAGCGATAGTCTAGTGCAGTGCACTCCCGTGGCATGCGAATAAGCGGGGCCATATGCCATATCGCAAATTTGTGCGGCTTCGTTGCCGTCATTCATCGCCTTACGCCAAAGTCGCTGTTTGCTCGGCACTTTCTCTCCGCGGCTACCGTATGAAGACACGCTGCAAAAATGACATCCTACCTATAAAAGCTCTCGGACCTCCAAGGACGTCCGGAACACAACCCCCCTTGCATTTTGCAGTAGACAGCCAAACCACTCTAGATCTCTTTAGACGTCCCTTTATATTCTTCTCAATCTCAATGGCTCCTGTCGCTGTCGTACCTGCTACTTCCACTGCTGATATCATCCGTGATATCAAGGCCTCCGTTGCCCGTACATCCCCTGAAACGCTGCTTGATCTCCTGAGCCAGGCAGCTTCGCGTTACCCTACCCATGAACTTGGCTTTATCACTGCCTCTGCCCACGACTCCTCAATTCAAACCAAGACCTTCGCCGAGTTCGCGCAAAATGCTCGTTCCCTTGCTCAGGCTATTCGCGCTTGGGGGAAACCTACAGGCTCGATTGTCGTCGTTTATCTGACTGAGCACGAAGAGAATATGGCGGCTGTCTGGGCTTGCCTTCTCGCTGGTCTTGTTCCTTGCCTCCAGCCTGCCCTTAGTGCTCAGCAGTCCCACAAGGAGGGGCACGTCGGGCACATCAAAGGTCTCTTTGGCTCGGCCACCTGGTTGACCAATGAGACTGGCGCTGAGCAGCTCCTTTCTATCCCTGATCTCGACATCCACTTGTTCTCTGAGCTGAAGGAATCCGCTGCCAGCCAGGATGTTTCGGAGTTCAAGGCTCATGAGGCGAAGGCTGACGATGAAGCCATTCTGTTCTTGACTTCTGGCTCTACCGGTTTCTCCAAGGCTGTCGTGCACACGCACCGCACAGTCTTGGCCGCTTGCTACGCCAAGGGCCAAGATTACCGCTTGACCTCAGAAACCAAGATTCTCAACTGTGAGTATTGATCGCAATCTTTAAAGAAGTACTTCTGAGATTTGATGTAGGGGTTGGGTTTGACCACTGTTGCTGGATCCATCGAGATGCACCTAGCGCCTCTTCTGTATGGTGCTTCTCAGCTCCACGTGCACCCCTCTGCTATCCTCTCTGACCCACTTCGCTATCTCCGTTTGATCGAGGAAAAGGTTTGTTATTACGTCCATTTTTGTTCACCTGTCACTGATTGCTATGCTTAATAGTCTATTGAAATTGCTTTCGCGCCCAACTTCCTTTTGGCCAAGCTCTCACGTGATCTCGAGAAGCGCAATGAGCTGTTTGGAACCTTCAACCTCTCCTCCCTCCGCCGGATCAACAGCGGCGGTGAAGCCGTCGTCAGCAAGACTGCTCAGGCATTCGCTGCTACCCTCAAAAATCTCAACAAGGATTCCAATTCATCCTTCACTATCGCTGCCGGATTTGGTATGACGGAAACATGGTTAGTGCACGTGATTTTTGCCTTTTGCGATTGCTGATTATATCCCAGTGCTGGATGCATCTACCATGAGAGTGATGTGCTTGCTACCGCTCCCGCCCACGAGTTCCTCGAACTTGGTACCCCTATTCCTGGATGTGAGATGCGCGTCGTCGATCCCGCAGACGGTGTTACTCTTCGCCCCGATGGTGAGAATGGCGAGCTCCAGGTCCGCGGCTCTATGTTGTTCGTCCGTTACTACAACAACACCGAGGCAACCTCCTCCAGTTTCGTTGAGGGAGGCTGGTACCGCACCGGTGACATTGGTGTCATCGAGAATGGCAAGATGCGCTTGAGTGGCCGTATCAAGGACACGGTTATCGTGCACGGTGTCTCTTACGGTATTCCTGAGCTGGAAACTCATCTCCAGAACGTCGAAGGTGTTACCCATTCATTCCTTGCCGCTGCACCATACCGTGCCCCTGGTCAGGACACCGAGGGCTTTGTCGTCTTCTACTCCCCCACTTTCAGCCTTAACGAAGAGGACGCCCCGGCCAAGCTTTACGCAACCCACCGTGCCCTCCGCGATGTGTCTGTTAAAATGATCACTCTTCCCCCGCAACAAATTATCCCGATTCCCATGGACCAAATGGAGAAGACTACCCTTGGCAAGCTTTCAAGAGCCCGCCTTCTCAAGCAGTTCAAGGAAGGCCAGCTTGCCAAACACCTTGCACGTGCCGAAGAATTGCTCGCGGTTGCGCGTGGCGCCAGCTTCGTGGCTCCCTCCACCGAAACGGAAAAGACTTTCGCTGCGATCTATGCCGGCATCTTTAACAGCAATGTCAGTGATGTCTCCGCAGCCGATAACTTCTTTGAGCTTGGTGGCACATCCATTGATGTTATTAGGTATGCGTGTTGCGTGCCTCGATCTAAAAATAGTTGCTAACTTTGGCGCCAGACTCAAGCGCGAGGGCGAAGCTGCATTCGGCCTACCTGAGATCCCGACCATTCAAATTCTCAAGCACCCCGTTCTCTCTGACTTGTCGAGATATATCGATGGTGTGTGCTCCAAGGGCGGACTCGAGGAGGAGTACGACCCCATCGTCCCTCTCCAGCTTACTGGTGACAAGACGCCGATTTTCATGGTTCACCCTGGTGTCGGTGAGGTCCTGATCTTCGTCAACCTCGCGAAGTACTTCCAAAATGAGCGTCCCTTCTATGCTCTACGTGCTCGTGGCTTCGAGCCCAACCACCCCTTCTTCGGTTCCATGGACGAGATGGTCTCCAGCTATGCTGCCGCTGTCAAGCGTACACAACCCAAAGGCCCTTACGCCATCGCAGGATACTCTTATGGTGGTGTCGTTGCTTTCGAAGTTGCCAAGCGCTTGGAGGCGATGGGTGAAGAAGTCAAGTTCACCGGTCTTATTAACATTCCCCCTCACATCGCAGACCGCATGCACGAGATCGACTGGACAAGCGGCATGCTCAACCTCTCATATTTCCTTGGCCTCATTACGAAGCAAGATGCCGTTGACCTCACCAACCCCTTGAGGCGTCTGTCCCGCAATGACCAGCTTGAGCTTATCTGGAAGCTTTCTCCACCCGAGCGTCTTGTCGAACTCCAGTTGACTCCCCAGAAGCTCGACCACTGGGTTGATATCGCCGGTTCCCTGATCGAGTGTGGAAAGGAGTACAACCCGTCGGGTTCAGTTCGTGAGTAGCTTTCCGTGATTTCGCCTCGCCTTGTCTTACGCAACCAATTCCAGAATGTGTTGATGTCTTCTACGCTATTCCTCTTCGTGGTAGCAAGGATGACTGGCTTAACAACCAGCTTAAGCCATGGGCAGGCTTCAGCCGCGGCGAGCCATCATACACCGATGTTCCCGGACAGCACTACACTCTCATGGACTTCGACCACGTGCCAGGGTTCCAAAAGATCTTCCGCTCTCGTCTCGAGGCTCGTGGTCTCTAAGTGTCGTTGCGTGGGTTGTCAGCACGGGGTTTTTTTCTGGCGGAGTCATCAATATCATTCGGGATTTGCATCTGTATCTAGGATAGTGTCTGCTTTGTTTCGTTTTTAGTATACAATCATGGTATGTACCCACTATGCTTAACATTACCTCTTAGATTGCTACAATATATGTACTCTCCATCTTATGGCAATTTCTCTTGTGATATGCATCATCTCATGTGAATAACTCGGATACTCCCAAGCAGCCGCTCGCAATTACAGTCGTCACATGACTTCCTCTGACCCCGGTCCCTGACCTCTAACTCAGAGATGCCTTGTTGCATATCAGAACTCAGAGCACTATTTGGCTCAATGGCAACATGTGCAGTGCGTGATATAATAGGTATTTGTTCCGGGTTACTACATTTGGAAACTCCGCTAACGATGCCAGCCGTGTGATCAGTTCTTGTGTACACAAGGGAAATCGTGGCCAGGTCGCTGATGGTCTTGATCACGAGGTTTGTTTCCCCCTATTCATCAGGGACCTTATTTGCAACGGGGTGCAAAATGCGCTGGAACGATCAAGTGGCACTCATCACATCAGCCACTAAAGATGACCTCCGCCTACTTCGTGCCTGTGTCGTTCAGTTACAAAGGATTGTGTTGATTAGCGGAACTGCGCCTATATACTCGGGTTGATTATTGTTTGTTGCTAGGACTTCACAGTTTTGGGCAATAACGAAAACGACCTCAAAAGGGGGGACTAGTCAGAGTCTTTAACAGTACTTACCCGGGAACTGGTAACGAAGATAAAACGACGCTCGGCAAGTGGGCTCAACAACGTCGTAGATCTGTTTTCCCCTGATGCTTGTTGTCTAAGTGCCGTAGGTGAGTGCAGTGTGAGCGCAACATCGATTCGAGGATACATTGTGAAAGCAAACACTAGTCACTACTCGATATAACATTGATGGATTACAGTGAAGAAGGACATCTTAATGTGCAAGGGTACACATATTACGGAAACTACTGAACTGGAGATTTACATCCAAAAGAGGTCGGAGAACCAGCAGTATGGAAGATCGTGATGATGGACTTGATCGCAGAGTACGCCGCAAGAACTGCTGTCGCCACGCATGCAAGCGTGATGATGAAATTCCAGAGGTTGAACACTATATGCTTGGATACTGGAGATGGAGCGGCACATCAGTTAGGTAGCGCATGTCGACAAACAAAGAACGCACGAGCTCGTCTCCAACGAGACCAGTCTTTCCACGTGTCAACTCTGGAGCCGTGAGGGTTGTTGACGTCGTAAGATTTATCACCTTGCAAGGCTGTCTGTTGCATGACAAACCCTAGGAACATGAATGGTGGAAACGTGTAACTGAATTCTGTGTTGAATAGAAAAAAAAGTTTTAATTAATGAACACATGATGTCCGAGGAGTAACCCGGACGTACGGAAGATACAAACGGCGGCGACCAATGCGGAGATGTTGGTGAATTGTGGGACCGCGGAACCAATGACATATGCGAGGGCCCAGTAAACTATGATAGACACAGCAAACAGGTACTTTCCAGATTTGACAGTGAGGGGCGGTGCCATAAACAGTTCCACGAGGATGTTATTGTAGATCACCTTCACGCCAATGTTGCCATACAAGGCAGCGGCGATAAGGCCAGAGGTGAGATAAATAGCATTGGTTGCTGTCTGGAGGCTGTAGAGGGAAATGCCCTGATTGGCGATCTAACAGGAAACCATCAACCCGGTACTTGTCAAAGGCATAAGTGATCTTACGTTGACAACGAACTGCCCTTGATACGAGTAGACAAAGAGACCGAAGAATAAGTAGACGATGGTGATGAACAGCTGAGCCACGGCCATAGCCTTCCAGAAGTCCATGGGACGACGCATTTCAGCCATAAATTCAATAAAAATCATTCTGTGAATGGATTGTTAACCTTCTTTCAAAGTTGTATGTGACGAGAGGATACTTACGCGCCACCGTAAGAGAAGACCATTTGCATGATACCATTGAGCTGACCCTCGAAGGGCTGGTTGTTAATAGCCATTGTCTGAACGGGACCAGGTGGAAGGCCAGCACCCTGATAGTTGGGAGGTGTGTTTGCAACAGCGCCCATGGTCATAATCATGGTGATAACATTGAGCCATATTGCCAAGTTGGCAATCCAGCTGAACTTCCGGAGAGTTCTGATTTGTCCGAGTATCATTCCTGTTGATAACATTCAGCTCGCGTAAGGTATGTGGTCATCATTCAAGCAGGACGAACCGCTCAGCATCCAAACGATATTGCAGACGCTAAAGCAAAGCTGATACACGACATGAGTAAGCGTCTTGGACGACTTAATATGATCCGACCTTGAACTTTGCCATTTGCGAGAGGCCTTGACCATTGGAGAGGATAATCAGGCCCACGTTGAATATAAGCTGCAAACTCTGCAAGACATTACATACTATACACAGTTGAGACAAGTGGAAAAGGACGGAACATGCACACCGCTTACCATGCCGGAACCAACCGCCATAAATACGGTAGGCGAGGTCACCGAAGGATCTCAGGGGGTGTTTATCAGAGTCCAATTTCATGAACATGTACCAGAGTAACAGCCCGCTATAGGCAGCCATAATGGCGAATGCAATAAAGCATGCAACACCTGGACCATAGCCAACCTGCGAGAATGCCCATGGAGTAGTATATGGACCGAGAATATCTTGATGGAAGATCAGTCGTAGATCTTTTCGTGGAAGTATGATTACACAAACCTGTAGTGATAAGGTAGAACACGCTACCCCATGAAGCAGTTCTCAGAGCGCTCGAGGCAGCCCGATATTCGGCATCCGAAACTGATCGAGCAACACCTCCTTTCTTGTCATCTGGTAAGTTAGTGGGCGCTAACCTCTCGTTCGTCTTTCCCCAGAGAAGGTTAGCCCAGAAGCCTCGCTCCACGTCGTCCGACTTGGACTCCGCGGCTTCTTTCTCTCGCTGCTGTTTAGCATAGTAGAGATATGTCTCGAAGTTGGGCTTCGTCCCATCTGCAAGGACCGGGTGGTCAGGATGGAGGTCCTTGTCAGGCATAGGGACACGAGGATCGTGGCCTTCGATTGCCGCAAGCTTGAGCGCCATCTGCGTAGAACGAGAACAGGAGGGCAAGACAACCCCATGGAAGGGATATGCTTCTTTTATCTGGGATCATTGTGATGATTATACCGCGTGTTTCTTTTGATCGGCTTTCGTGGGGCAACCGCATGCAACATGAAGCTATTCTTGGAAACCCACGTGCCCCTACCACTCTTTTTGCCTCAGAATACTGAAAAAAAATAACCATCGGTACCTGAAGTCATCCGCCGTGAGGCTCAAGATATTTTGTGGGACCACGAACTCCATTCACAGAGGTCCCAAGCAGTAGGGGCATGGAGAAACTTGAAACCCAGCGATGGCTTGCCGACTGGCCGCGACAGCACACTGCTATTTTTATCCAGAGTATATCAGCATCCGGGTACACCCGCATGCACTTTGTCCCCTGACCAAGCTATTTTCAGTACATTTGAAGTTCTCACGTTGGAGAGTGCAGGCCGCAGATTAGCCAAACATTTGCATGAGCAAAAAATTCACCGCTGCATTGTGCCCAAGATACTATGTTGCCCGCTTGATCAAACGCACGCGGTGCAGGATATGATATAAACTCAGCAGCAAAATTTCATTAGTGATAGACAATACATAAAGTAGACAATAGCCGATAGCGCGCCAGTGGGTAACCCACACATTGATACAGTGATTGAGCCTTCAAGGCTACTCCTGCTTCTCTGACACGCCGCGATAACAGGCTATCGGATTCAAGAACTTCATGTGAGCCACAAGTTCACAACGATGCTGAGTTATTGACGACTGTTAAAACTGCATAGTCCAGTCATGACTATGGCTGACGTTCTCGATTCTACTGAAGGGTCGTTGCCAGTTGCCAGCCGGATCTTTCATATTCCCGAGTTGCTGCACCTCATGTTCAGCTTTCTGGACAAGAAGTCGAATGTGTCAAACGCATGCGTCTGCAAGTTCTGGTCGGACATAGCCCTGGATGCCATCTGGAGGGAGGTAGACGATCTGATCCAGCTGCTCTCCATACTCAAGCCCATTTCCGTGAGCATGCATGGCGTCTACGTAAGTCCTGGCATCCATGGGTCCATCGTCCATTGAAACTAGACTATCGCACAGCAATTCGAAAACATGCCAGGAGTGGCAGATTGGACGAGGTTCCGAAAATATGCGCGTCGTGTTCGGCGACTACGTTTCGACTTCGATTCCGCAGAAGGCGGAGTGGAAACGGCGCTTGACGACGTAGCCATGACAAGAACGTCTTTTGAAATACTTCCAAACTTGCACGAATTGGTGTGGATATGCAGCAGTTGGCGTGACTTGCAACGCTGCCTCCTGTTCTTGCATGGCAGGCTCAAGCATCTCACGTTGTCCATTTGTCCAGATCTTGAGGAGTCCGACCCACTTCTGACCGACATTTGTGCTCGAGCGCCTAACCTCCAATCACTCAAACTGCACGTTCAAGAGCCCGATGTGCAGATGTCAGGCCACATACAAGTCATCCTCCAGAACTTACGCTACCTTCGGAAAATAGTACTTCCGGAATTTCATTTCACCTCTGAAGTAATCCAGCAACTTTCACGCATGCCAAATCTTGGTGTGATCGAGTTCCAGTATGATCTAGCAATGGGTGCTGGTGACCCAAGGAACGTGGAACGCTTTGTTCCAGTCCTCGCATATGGTGCCTTCCCCGCCCTCTACGATCTCAGCCTGACCGCTAGGATCGATGATCTAGAGAGGTTTTTCCAAAGCCCATTCGCTCCCACCAACATTACCACGCTCTACGTCAACTCGTACGCGATACACAGTCCTGCCGAAGTACGATCGTTTCTCCTAACCCTCTCGCAAGAATGCAAATACCTTTACCGTTTGCATGTGATCCTACTCGAGAAAGAGATAAGGCAAGTCACGTGCATCGAAGACGAACAGCTGTCCTTTTACACTCTCCAACCCCTGTTCTCCATCCCCAACTTGGTGTGGTTCGAAGTGATACATAAGTACCCACTTAGAATAACGCAAGACGAAATTGAGGAACTTGCAAGTCGATTACCATCGCTCGAAACCTTGGAGCTCAACCCAGAGCCACTCTTCACTCGTAAACCCGCGCTCGATCTTGAAGCCCTCCTTCCCTTTGCGAATCACTGTCCAAAGTTGCGTTGTCTAGGTCTCTTCATGCATGCAACAGGCTCTAGGGTACCTTCAGCACGCTCCTCTTTCAAGCTTTTCCGCACTCTTCAGGTTCTGAATGTCG
Organism: Pisolithus marmoratus; assembly: GCA_024613145.1. Lineage (NCBI taxonomy): Eukaryota > Fungi > Basidiomycota > Agaricomycetes > Boletales > Pisolithaceae > Pisolithus > Pisolithus marmoratus. Next base: position 232,624 of record JANFAE010000134.1, read on the forward strand.
GAACATCGAGGATCGACAGTCCCAAAGCCGTTGCTGCATTTTTGAGTCTCTTCTTTCCACCGTGGTGCAGGTTACAGTTCGGTATAACGTGGACGCACAGAGGTACTAGCGAACATCGTTCCCTCAGTCTGTACACGCTAGTGGAATTGTCCCAAAGAGTGGATCCATGGGCAGAAGTAAGTACACTGCTGCCTGCCTTAATTCAAGTTAGAAGGGAGGAGTGGGAGAGAACGAGAGCGTTGAAAGAGGAGGTGGAAGATCTTCGGATTCGGACTCGTCTTGTTCAGGATACGGCAGGTAGGCCACCACGGGACTCGTGCATAGTAAGCTAAGGGTTGTAACATTCCCTTCTACTATTATGGTCAGTGAACAAAAATAGTGTTATTAGTGTATGTATCAGTAAGTAGTATTTGTTTTTGCATGAACGCAGTCCAGTGATATAATTGCACTGCTTTCTCTAACACACATATTCACTACAGTCACACAGGAATACAAGAATAGTTGGACGAGGTGCACTGGTTGAAAAGCTTCTCGGCTCAGGAAAATCTTCCCTCAAGGCCTCAGCAACCACTGTGTTAACAACGAAAGATGCCCACAGCAAACATGTTGCATCCATGTGGCTCACTATAGGAGTCACGAACCCCGTCTTGGATCGTTATACGTCTCGAAGAGCTGACGCTTAGGCGTCCCGTGCGCACCGTTGCCAGCAGCCTTCAGATGTCAGTTAACGACTTTGACGGGTGGTGGATACGATTCTCAAACCGAATCCGTCGCGAAGAACTCCTGTGAAACTTCCTTCTCTCTAGCTGCTCCATATCCTGATGGCGGAGAGCTTCGACTGCGCATGGAATGATTCATTGACCCCGAAGCTCTCTGGAGTCCTTGCTCACCCTGCCGATGGGCTCATTATCTCGGAATCTAGCTCTGAAGGGCCGCTCAAGGCTCTGAGCTCGAGAATAACAGTATTCATGTTCTACTTCTCGAGAGGCTCAATCCCGAGGTCAACGGCACGGGGCACTTACGCGCTGCCGTGGCAATTGCCACGCATCTTGAACCATTGAACATTCAGATCGGTATCGTGACATCTTTCGCAGTGGGAGATGTTGTTTGATGGACCATGGACGACCGGTGGCTCCGAGGAACACCGTGGTCTAGGTGAGATTATGCTGGCAAAGTTGCTTGAGAGGATGGGTTCATGGGGAGAGTTGGTCGAGTTGACTGCTGCCTATGCTGAGGCAAGGATGGCAAACGAGAGCATTGGAGGGATTAGTCTAAAGTTCGCAATCGCAAATACTTTTGCGTGAGACTGGTTGGCACGAGTCTGACAGAAGATAGGAACCTTCAAGTGAAGCCCATCACAGGCTGCGGCGTCCTAACGAGAAATGACTGTACTACGGTACATGCCTATATATGTAGTGAACAATGGTAGTGTCCGAGACAATAAAGAGTTTGGTCAAAACCCAGTTTCAATGATGTAACGCGTTCTCTTGTCGCCCGTCTGTTAGGCTGGCTCAGATGGCCTATCCACAGCGATCTCCAGATGATCACTACGTTACTGACTACCTCCGATCTGCAGTTAGAGACTGAATCAATCCTTTACAAGCATCTACCAACCAACCCAGAGTCTCCTCCCCCGTTGCAGAGAAACCAGCATCTTCAGTTTCTCGTCAAGAACCTTGTGCAAGGGATTCCCATCGCGTTACATCAGTCAAGATGCCAGCCAACCTTGGCTCCTCTTCTGGACTTTGCAGAGCTTTAGTGTGTTGGGAGTCGCTTTGGATCCTGACAGCAAGCAGAAGTGCGGGCTCATCTCTTTGTCGACGCGTTCGTATGCGTCCTAAGGGTCGTCGTCTATTTGTAGGGCCATCGACACGATCATGACATGGCAGCATCCTGATGGCGGGTTTGGTGGTGGTCCCGGTCAACAAGCGCATCTACTACCGACCTACGCGTCGGTGTGTGCACTCGCCATCGTTGGGAGGCCAGGACCAGGAGGCGGTTGGGATCAGATCGATAGGTGAGTCTTTGATGTTGCTTATGCCTTGGGTTGGGGCGATAATCTACTTAGGGAGAAGATGTACGAGTTCTTCATGTCCCTGAAGCAAACCAGATGGATCTTTTCTCGTCTCTCATGATGCCGAAGTCGATGTCCGGTGCGCACGCTACTAAAGCGACTTCACCATTCATCTCATGCATGCAGATTTTCAGAGGGAATATACTGTTCTGCTAGTGGTAGCTCATCTCCTGGACATACTAACTCCAGATCTTCTGGACGGCAAACCAGCTTTCATAGCGTCCTGCCAAACCTATGAAGGTGGATTTTCTTGTGCATCCCAACCATACTTTCAGTGCCTGAGGCAGACGAAGTCAACGGTACTGCTCGATGAACTTCCGCCCACCTCTGGGTGAGGCGCACGGCGGATACACATTCTGCGCACTCGCCTCGTGGATAGTGCTCCAGCCATACTTAAGACTGCATGGACAAACGGGCCCACGGCCATTTGTCGATTACCGTAACTGATAGCGGTGGCCTCGTGCTTTTGCAAGGCAACACAATTGAACTTGGTGGATTCCGGGGGTCGCACCAATAAACTGGTGGACGGTTGTTACTCGTGGTGGGTCGGCGGGGGCTTCACCCTCCTTGCATCCCAGGGAATTGGTGGCGGTCACGGCCGGGACGTTTGAGCCAACCGCTGAAGCACAAGACGAGGGTCGAATGGGACGACGTCGAAGGTAAGACCGATATCGGTCTGGGCACTGCATTACTAATGACCCTACACTCGATGCAGAGCCGGTGTGGAGCAAACTATCGTTGCAGAGATACATTTTATGTGCCGGGCAACACCCGTCTGGAGGGTTGAGGGATAAACCTCCCAAGTACGCCCGACCGGTACCGAGATTACGACCCTCTGATGACTGATATCTTCTGCAGGCCTGCTGACTCTTACCACACCTTGTACTGTCTTGTCGGTCTCTCGACAGCTCAACATAACGTATATCTTTCACAAGCACGGCGAGCTCATATTGCCGCACAATGGCGATCGCCCCCAGGTTCGTTAACGCGCTGGTCACGCAATATCTACCACTGAACCCCTTGCAAGGTTATACAATGAAGAGCTGCGCAAGACTTCCTTCTTGGAGGCTCTCTCCTGGGCCGAAGAGGAGGGTGGCTCGCACATCTTGGGTAGCTCTGCAAACAGGGTGGTGCGTATGGCTTGGTCCGAAAGTTGGCACGGTCGTGACTAAGTTTTTCCCCAGAACGCGACTCATCCTATCTTCAGCCTCACGATGACGCACACAGAAGCCTTATGTTGCATTTCTACAAACAAGCGATTTCGAGGAGTAAGTAGATATTGGCGTGCAATGTGAGAAAGCGTAACGGCGCACATGGTTCCAGCTGTACGAAGAATGTAGGTCTACGTCGTTTACTTCCGGTTTCAGGTTGCAATTTCCGTTCTCGCTGTGCGTGATATGGTTTACGTCGCATGGCTCCAGCCAAAATTTGTGCACTTCATACGAAGAAGCTGTTCCTCCGATAGTATTATGCGGCTCTAATCACCACTAAGTATCATCTAGTGTTCATTTTTGTTTCGTTGGATTGTCATCTTTCCGCACTCGTGCACGCGGTGAAGTCGGGTTCCCGAGAGGAATCTTATTTTGCCCTTCAAGCCGAACGGCGAAGCCTATGTGGGCGGCTGCTGATAGATACGCATATCTCCTCGATGAGAGTAGTCATTGCTACTTGGGCCCATGTCGTTTGTATTCAAGTCATCGTACACTTCACAGTATTTCCTCTGGATTGATCAAAGTACTCGCTCTACAAGACCCAGTCCTTCGCTCTCCAAAGGGCCCTGATTGGTTCACAGATCTCCTTAGTGTATGGCGCGAGAACTCCGGGGGTATTAATGACACCGTCCAGCACCAGCTGGGTAGCAATACCGCAAGGAACACCGACCGTGACAGCCATAGCAGAGTGTCCGCCCGGGCTGCCGTACTTCTCGAGTGTCGAAGTAAGAATTTGCTAGTAATGAAACAGGTTAGACTTATCATTCACGCTCGCAAGACATAGTTACCCACTTGAGTTCCATCCTGCCACTCCACCACGAACTTGTGCTGCAGCATGACAAGGGTCACGTTCGCCAGGTTCATACTTCATCAAGCGTTTCCAGCTGTGCGCAAAGCGTATCGAGCAAGTTCTTGCCCCTCGGTTTTGACGTTCCTCGGAGGAGAATAGCCCGATCCAGCGGAAACCAGAAATGATCCGTGTGCTTTCGCTCTCGTTCGGGGAACTTGCAGACAGCCTTGATATGAGCGACAAGGGTCCTATGCGGTTGAATTAGCAAACAGATGGTACACGATAGAGCCAACTTACTTTTCAGAAGCATCGTAGCACCGATGGCTCTCTGGGTCAACTTCAGCCCACGTGAGATCTTCCGTCAGCCATTCCTTCTCGGTAGCATCGAGCCACCCCAAATCGACCAGCACCTTGATGAATTCTGGGAATCCTTGGTATCTCAGTGTACCACGAACAATCGTTTCGGCCTCTGGAATGTCGTAAAACTCTCGGAACGGCACCGAGTTACGGTTAGGGTATGCAACGAATGCGTATGCGGGAGAGATAAAGTAAGGGTTGGCGTATCCCATGAGGTCGCTACCTGTGATGTCGACTTGCTTCCCTTCTGACAGATAGGATGCCGAGTTCAAAAGCGCAAGAAGAACACCGGGGATGACCAAGAAAACTTGTATCCCAGTGGATTTCCTGAGCATTCTGGTGCGGGAAGACCGCCGCAGTATGACAGGAACTGCTTGATCTATGCGTGTTCGGTCACTATGTCGTCCAATAAGAGGCAGATCCGGAAACTATACCTTTCCGCCCTTTTCGTGGACCTCTGAAATGGTCTTGACAGCATACAGATGATCGATACCGGGATCCAGACCAATCTCGTTCATGACTACTATACCAGCTCTCTTAGCTTCCTCGTCGAGCTCCTCATTGCCGGAGAACATAGCTAGTCGTCACAACATGAGTTTTGCCTTTGATCGCAGACTTGATGACTGCAGCATGGTAAGTGTAAGGGATCAAGGAGATAACCAGATCATGCGCCGCGACCTGCGCGTCAAGGGCTTCTGTCGAATTCACGTCCAACGAGATGGCTGTTGCATTGGAAGGCCATCGGCGAGCGCTATGGCACTGCTGAGCGTTCGGCACGCTGAGACAATGGTTAGTTAGTGAACGACCAGCGCAATTCCCAGAACTCACCGATGGTCAATTCGTTGGTTGGATCACGTATAATGTACTCTGCGCATGGCCTTGCGACAAAGCCAGATCCCGAAGAAGGATTTTGCGAGTCTTTTTCCTTCTTCGGAAGCTTTCAATGCCGCGGCTGCCCTCCCAAACAACGGACGGATGTCCTTCCCTTTGGCAAGAATAGCGCGTGCGAATTCGGGGGATAAAAGCACAGCGGTGGATGTTTTCGTTGTAGTATCGGGTCTCAGGTACTTGGCGTAGCGGCTCGCTAAGGTTCCTTGATGGGTCCTTGGAGCACACCATAAAGCCGATTTGACCCGAAGGATAAGTTGGTATGGTCGTGTACGCATATTGGGTGACGGGGAATATTTCGGCGGTCATGTCACGTAGCTGCGAAATGAGGGGGAGGTGCAACCACAGACATTCTCCCTGAGTGGAAATGTGACCACCGGGTAAAAGTGCGTCGTACAAGAGCTGGAAGTACGGTTTTTGGAAGAGGGATTCCGCGGGACCCACAGGGTCGGAGGAGTCCGTGATGATGACATCGTATGCTGCTTCGTTATCGGCGAGGAATTGGAAGCCATCACCGACGAATACTGTGACCTTTGGAGATTCTAGTAGGGCAGACATGTGAGGTAGGTATGTCTTTGAGACCCTGATAACGGCCTGACACCAAGTGAGCCATGCCATTCACTGATTCTGTATGAGAGCGCACTCGTCTATGTCGCAAAGCACGACTTCCTCGACACTTTTATGTTTCAACACCTCCCGAACGACGCCTCCGTCCCGCCACCAATAACCAGCACTTTTCGGGGGTTCGGATGAGTTGCCAGAGGAAGATGAGCGATCATCTCCTGGTAGCTGGATGCTTTATTAGAGAACTCTCTTATGTCTCGTGACGATCGTAACTTACGAGAATTCATCGCGTTCGGTGCACTGGATAACGCCATCTAGCACCAAGACATTACCATAGGTCTCGGATTCGAAGACGAGTACATCTTGATAACGCGATTTCTCGACATGCAAAATTTTATTGACTTTGAGAGTCATGGCCTGGCCAGGCCATTGAGAGGAGATCTCGCGGAACCAGCCATCTGCGTAAGATGAGTCGATGGCAGTTACGAACGCACAAACGTACCTTGGATAGAGGGATGAGACAGAGGTGCCATATCTTTTTTGTGTGAACGTTGTTGATCACAAGAGGGGATTTGATAGCCGAGTATTTCCAGATCTGAGTGGAATCCGGGCCGAACGTCCGACGAGCAAATCATTCGACACTTGTGGCATCTTACCCGTCCAGATCTGCGGCCTAATCATGGCTTGGTAGTCTCGTTAGGTGACCCCAGCCAAGTTGACGTATCAATCACGGGCGATCATATATCCCCTTCCTGTGAAGAACGGCTCTGGTTTGGCGTTCCACAGTCTTATCCACGGCAACCTGCTCGGATGAGTTCCTTAACGTAGCCCTGGTGACATTGAATTTCTATTGTGCCTGCACTAATGAACAGTGACCCGGTGGGTGTTTACTTTTCTTGGATCCTAATGCGTTTTTGTTACTGTAGACAGTCGACGCAGCGTTTTCGAGGCAACTCGGTGCCCAGAGGCACATGGGTCTCTCAGTCTGGAACCAACCCTTGTCGACCATTCCAGAACCTGCCGTCTTCTACCCTTTCCAGGCCTCCAGCGTACCACCCTTTGTCGCATTTGCCGATCTGGAACTCTTCAGCTCCCTATCCTTTCCGAGCCTCCACCGTAGCCGGAACGGCAGCGACCACCCTGTCGTAGACACGCCCACCCATCTTGTGACGACTTGTTCGTGGTACAGAAGCAAGTATAGTACCGGCAAGCTCAACGATATCTACAAGTTCGTTCGCGGCTTGTATGTCGGCCGGAACATCAAGGGGATCGTGGACCTGTGGTGCGAACGCCTGTACCGCACGCTTGGAAGGAACTGGTAGATTTAGCAATAACGGGGAGCCGTCCTCTGACTCCGAGAGCGACTCATGAGCGACTCATAGATGTTTCCGGGAACCAGACGCTCTACGCGTGGTACTGCGTAAGGTCGGTGCAGATAACACAGGCAACCTCTTCTTCCCACCTCTTCTGTATCCATAGAAGGGATTAGAATCAACGAGCACTCGCATGACGAAGGTAGGCAGATAACTAAATATTATGACGTACCTCGACGAACTACCATACACTAGCTCGATACCGCGTGCCAAGCTACCACTACCGCGTGACGAACTACCAATTACTGCAGTGTCGTTGTCCCATGCATACCGCCGAAAAGCTCACCAAGTTCCAACATGCCGAAGCGCGATTGTCCAGCTTTCCATACCAGAAGGTTTTTAGCCCACGTGCTGTACAGTCGAAGCAGAGTTACATAAGTACACAAGCCTGCTAGGGTAGTATAACGAGGACACGAAACAGACAGCCAAAGACATCATGTACGTTAATTCATTCCTCATGTCTTGATGGCCAACCAACCACTGGGTCTCGTGGAAGAATGGATTTCGGATGGCATACTCAACACCGTCTCCTTCAGAAGCTCGTTCACAGTGCATTTCTCAGAGCACAGTACGAACCTACCAACCCGCCC
>JANFAE010000135.1:0-237422 GCA_024613145.1 Pisolithus marmoratus
GCGCTTTTGTTGACCAAGGTACCTTACAGCGAGTACAAAAGGATTGCCTCTTCTACCCTCATTACTGCTCAGCCCATAGACACAGGCAGCATTATGCACAGCGAAGTTAAGGTACTTGAAATTGTGTAGATGGTCGCGGCATTACAATATCACAAGTTTTAGTCAACTCACCTGCAAAACTGTGGCATATGAACTATTGCTTACTGTTCCGCACTTGGCTACTCACCTGGGAGGCCGCCACTTTCTAGACTTTGGATAGTTCATAAGGCCGGGAGTGGTGAAGGACAGAAGTACCGTATCTCTCAGCCCCAGGTGACGCAGGCGATGGAGATGAGCTGAACGTAACAAGGAATATTCTTCACAAGCGTGGTCACGGACGACAATGAAGCCCAGTTATATGTCCATCCCCCACCACTGCGATCGTGAAATATGGAGGCGAGAGGTCTGTTTCCGTTCGTGCCTAATTCTTCCCGGTGAAACCCGCAGATCGAATGAAACTTCACGCTGCCCATGGCCGAACCAACGTTGGCGGAGCCTGTTGTCTTCATGAATCCAAGGAGGGGTAATTAACGGAAGAAGAGGGTCAAGGCTGCAGTCAGACTGGCAGTAGCAAATGGAACAATTAAGAAGGAAGGGACGAGATCCAAAGTACGGTTTTCCAGCTTGCAGTTGCGTTGGCACACGTATCATGTGAGTATTACGTGCACCACGTGCATCGTGACGCTATTGACCAACCCTTCTCAGGACTTGATTTGGAACATCTGTGCCCTGGTCCCCCGGGAGAGGTAGTGCCCGGGGAGAAACATTAATTATGGCTACGCTCAATATCAATCCAGCTCGGCCGACGTTTGCCTCAATTCAGTCTTGCTGTGGTTGCTGTGTTACATGGGATACTATACTTGCAGGTCTAAGAAGGCATTTCTCCAGTCGTTCCACCTACCTCTCTCGCGTAGAGGCCATTCGTTTCTCTCATTCACACGTGCCATTCCACGCTTCGTGTTTTCTCGTTTGGTTGATCCCACTTGTGAGTCTCCCCACGATATGATCATTGAATACTTCTGTTGACAGTTGGTCGTAGTCAAACAATGTCTTCCTCCTCGGATGACTTACGGTTACCGACACCTCGTCACTTTTCTTTGTCCAATACGTGTGTCATATTTCACTTCATCCACCATTTCATCCGGTTTACGTGGCGATACAGTGGGTCTTTTACTCTAGCGGGTAATATGGGATCTGTAGGTGCAGTCCTCAAAGTTTTAGCTTGTGAATCTTGACATCGCATCGTTTTTCTTGCCTGGGTGTTCCTCATTGTGGTGAGCATGTGAAGACATGGCATTTACAAACCTACTGATATTTGGGCAGTGCCTGCTGCTTTACTTCCTAGCACTACCTAACACCGGGACAGTATGGTGATGTGCCGCCCTTGTGTGTCATCTGTTATATGTGCTATTTCCGTTGGTTTACATGATGATTAAGTACCGGTAATGCCGATTGTCCACAACGTGTTTGCCTCCATGCGGGATCAGACGGCAACCAATGCCTGGAGATGATCAACTGCGACACTGTTCCCGAACACTTCCGTTCCGTGCACGGGATCAGGGACATGCCCCGGGTCGCTACCGTTGTCCGTGGGTGGTAAGGCTGTGGAGTGGCTCTAACAGGACACAATCATGTTCGTCATGTTAGAGAAGTTCATTTAGGGCATGTCCGGGGATTGGGTGTAAGTATTAGCTCTTGGTTGTCAGTTCTTAGTGTTTTAAATGTCCACTCTACAGCATGCAAACGTGGACCGAGTAGATGAGGTAGAGAGGACGCGAGAAGGACATAGTGACTTCCCCGATATTGACAGGAAAGCGGCTCATGAAGCAGGGGTACGCGTGAACCGAGTCACGGCAGTCCCCTTTTTTTAACTTACAATACCGCCGGGTTGTCTGGCAGGGGGATTCAACAAACGAGCGCGAGAACGCAGACCCGTACAATGACGCTGTCCATTCAGAAAGAAGCGAGCCAGAATGTCTGGTATGCAGGACCAACGCCATGATAATCCTCTCATTATAACCTTGCATGGTACTGCAGGTTTTTCCATCAGATGAAGCAGACAAGGGGAGAGAAGACGCTGGTACGAAGAGAAATACCCTTCAGATAGAGAGAAGCGACTTGGGATCGCATAGACGCACGGTTCGTACCCCAACAGGCCTCCCTTTACGATCTTTCATGGCAGCTCAGGTTCTTCGACAGGGAGAGGTAGGGGAGGAGCGAGATGACGTTGACCCGCAGTGTGGCTCCGCCCGCACAGAAAGAAACGAACAAGAATCAGATGTAGGGATGGTTTTCGCCAAGCTAGTCCTCTGTTTATAACCTTGTGGACGTCACAGACTTTCCCGTTGCAAGGACAGGCAGAGCGAGATGATGACGAGGTGCAGAATGATTCTCCCCATACAGGAGGGGATGAGTTGGAAATGGCGGTGCGGACGTTTCATGACATGGTAGTCCTCTTATTGTGACCCTGTATATCATGACAGGTTTTGCCTCTAGGTGAGGCAGGAGCAGAACGAGAAGACTCTGCCATGAAAAGTCACTCCCTCAAAAGAAACGTGCTGGGATCTCATGTACGCGTGGTTCATGCTATCATAGGTTTCTCTTTATAACTTTCCACGGTGTTGCAGGTTTTCGGCCAGGAGGAGGCAGGGAAAGAGCGAGTTGATGCTGATCGATACAATAGTTCTCCCAAGAGAGATAGAAACGAGTTCGAAATGGAGGTGCGCATCAATCGCACGTTACCCTCTCTTTGTTAACTTTCCTCCGGGTTGCAGGTTTTCCAGACGAGTGCCACAGTGACGGAACAGGAAGATACTGATCCGCAGGGTCTTCCTTTCGAGTCGGAACCAAATATATGTGGGATTCATGCCACTACAGAACCGCCTTCCCTGGTATCACAGGTTTCGATGTCAAATTCCTCTGCTCGGACGCATGGAGATAACTCTTCACTCGTACCTCCCGGCACAAACCTCGAGCCACAGAGGACCAGCTTAATTTCAAAACTTGCAAAAATCTTTCGGAGACGAAAACCACCTCAGGGTACCAAAGAGAAAAGGGGGGCATCACCGAAGATTGTACACGTTGCACAATTTAATGTAGTGAGTCCTTAATGTCGTGCCATATTACAATGCGTTTGTGATTGATGGTCATAGCCTGTTGTCCTTACCACTGGAGGCATTATCTAATTTTTGAGTTGCAAACATTGAAAGAACATGAAGGAAACAGATACTATGTTACAAAGATTGAATGATTTTACCATGTTCTCTTTGTATTTTGAAACATAGTATCTGCTTTCTCAATGTCTTATTTACAAAACATTGGTTTTTGTCCCCAGTGTACACCTTGGAATGCTGATAGACGGGCACCACAGCTAAGCAAAGCAAATTGGGTATGTTGCTCTACATTCCACTCACTGCTCATAATTCTCTAAGTTCTTCATAGCATCAGCCTGTAATGTCTATGACTCATGGGAGCAGAAGCTCAAGTCGACACAGAGACGATCAAAGTAGCATGGACCCGTCGAAGTATCGGGTAGGTGGCTCTTCGTTCCGTTTGTTCTTCATGGATCTCTAACTGGTCTGCAGCCGACCACTGCCACGACTGACACCAGAGGCGGTCAGACAAACGACGACGGTGAGCACGATGGGGGTTGTTGTTGCTTTTGTTTCAAACGTGCGTTGTTCTACTTTTCTTTTGTGGATTTTTGCTGATTGATTACTGCATGCAACAGCCTCACGATCTAGACGACTTTAAATTGGGCACAGCTAGGTGTGGCCGACTTCAGTGTCGCACGACGGTACAAGAACCGTGCCATGTGCTGTCGTGATTTACGCGACTATTTGTGGTATGCCGATACTCATTCAGTATCAAGGTCTTTGTATGTATATGTGGGTGTGTTTGGGGACGTCGCACAATTGTGTGGGTGTTCCTCGTGACTTATGGCTACGTTTACTTTGCTTTACTGCAGTGTAATGTACATAGGTTTTGATTCTTTCCTCCCTAATTGACGCATCGTGATTTCAGTACTTCAGGAATCAGTTCGCGCTGCGATGACAAACTAGCGTTCCCAACTTGACATCCTTTCAACTCTGATGAATCAAACCTGCATCCCCCGTCCCCCTTGTCCGTCCACGATCTAAATGAGACAACTAAACATGGGCAGCAACAGTCGGTGACCGCTTGGTTGTCCAACAATGATTAATGGTTGTCGATGCTGATGGCAACAATCATGACGAGGTTGAGCCTGGTGGATAGGTATCGGAAAGAGTACAAATGTGTACTCAAGCATGTTCACTCGTTTTTCTCCGGCACCATTGCTGATACATCTCTTTCCTCACCTGAGTTTCGTGAGCGGAGGATTATTGTCCCTTCCACGTCGCATGCTCATATATACTCCACTCGTAATTGCTTGACAATTCCTATACCCGTAATGTCTCTCCGCACCAACTGTGTCCGCATCGTCAGCAGTTTCAAGTGCAAGGAGGGTGTTTGCAAAACACTCAACCAGCATCCGGGACTTTCCAACTCCCTTGAAGTCGTCTTCATGTAGGTTAGCACCGTAGCATCTGCAATTCCAGGGCCGGTCCGCTAATTCTATTCATTTGCGCAAGCGATAAGGGTGTGCAACGGCTTGCGACTGTTGGTATGGTCTTTCGAGAAGAATATCCTCGAGGACGAGTAGGCGGGAACGCGCTCGACATGGCTTGATTGTTCAACGCGGAACTGATGGCTTTGGCTCCCTTATACCGGCTCATGAAAGGATCTGCTCAACTCGAGTCTCATCGCGGCGCTATTCGATGCGATGGCCATCTTCGCGGCCCCCACGTTCGAAACCCTCGTGGAGGTCACAAACGAGGAGTACCAAATGGCTGTCAGCGCCGAGTCCATCAAGTATTTCGAGCGCGGGGATCAGATGTTTCCTGAGAATTTCGCAACCACCGTAGACAAATAAATGTGAGTGAATCCCAAGTTTCCTCGCAGGCGCACAGGTACAACGGGTGGCTAGTCATGCCATCTTTAATTTAAAGTTGACTTGGGCATATGTACGTCGGGTACCTCGTTATAATACGCAATTAATGCCATCATTCGTATGATCGTTTCGAGGCTTTTGGACGGGAAGTAACAGATCGCAGTAAGAACGCAGTGTCAAGTCATGTGATTGGCGGTAAGGGGGCTTGAATATCGTAGAGAGCTTGAACGCAACGGTGAAAGTGGTAAAGGAAAACAGCAGTTCTTTCCATATTATTACGGTCCTCGTCCATGACCACATGTCTTGCCCATTGCGATTAGTCGTTTAGACCTTTGGATTAGTGCAGTTTGAACGCGAAGCACATTGGGAGTGTTGTTATTCAGCTGTTGCATCCCTCGAATCGGAATTGTTGCACTAGAGCTATAGACATGATTATCGTATGCATCATGAAGCTCTAAATGAATTCTGCGAAGGCTTTACTTATGACAACACAAGAACGCCAAGGTCGGTCATCTTCTACGGGGAAACGACATACATCAAGGACATGTCACCGGTTGCACGTAGCTCCAACTGTCAACCAAGGATAATCGGTACACATGAAGTTTGCTGTTTGCCTCCAAAAGTCGCACAGAAGTTTTCAAATGCGTTTGTCTGAATCATGGGCCATGTGATACTATTTCGCCCTCGTTGCCTGGTGTTGCTCAGTATTCTTTCATACATAGCTCGGTCTTGGGACATGGACAAGGGCAGATTCGTTGACTGCTTGGCGCCTCTCCCGGATATTTCCACGCGCTAAAATAGGATGTGTCTCATACTTATATAAATTAATCGGAGTATCTGCACTGCTGGCAAGTTCGAACTTCTCCCGTGGTCCCCCTTCTTCGTCTCGCAACGACAGTGTCGCTCGTTCGAAAATCAACGCATTCCTTTTCCAACTCACAATCATGTTTTTCAAGTCTGTCGTTTCTTTCGCTGTCCTTCTCGCTGCACAGAGTACGCATTCGTTACTCGTTTCATACATTGTCGGTATCGCTGACCCGTCGTCGACGCAACTTGCAGTCGCCGCCGCACAAACCTGTAGTCGTACTTACACCGTTCAAGAGGGCGACACGTGCGACAGTATCTCTGCCGCCCAACAAGCTTCTACGTATGCCATCCACGTCCACTTTAACATAACTGTCGTCTCACGATGATCCCAGTTACCAGGTCGCTGTAGTCAACTATGGGAACATTGACCCCGACTGTGACAATCTCATGCCCGGAGAGACGATCTGCTTGGGCTTTGCTGGCGAGGACTGTCAGACTACCTACGTAGTTCAACTCGGAGACACCTGCGATGATATCTCCGCTGCTTACGGTGTGAACACCACCATTCTGTACATGAACAACCCCCAAATCAACGAGGACTGTTCTAACATTTACGTCGGAGAGGTCTGTTACTTTATTTTTCCCGGTATTTCCGGTGTTGAATTTTTGTAATAGGTGCTGTGTACCGCCTGTACGGTTGAGGTTCCACCTGCTCCAGGTGGTGCTTCCGCTCCGGCTGTTGTTCAGCCTCCTCCAACAGCAGTTCCCGCCAACCCCTCAGGCGACGGTGGTGACGACGACGACGACCTCCCATGGTGCGATTAAATGCCCCGAGGACCGTTCCCATCTCCTTCGGCATTCCTTGTCCGCCTCGCCTGGTTGCCTGAGCTAAACTCCCGCGTCACGTAGCCGGTTATTCCTGGCTTTTTATTCGACTTTTTATTCATCGTTTTGTTGTCTTATACCCTTTCTTCTTCCGTTGAAGGCTATTCCTTCTGTTTATTGGTCTGTACTGTGGGACACAATCGGACGTTGGTGCCTCGTACATACGAAGGGATATCGTAGTAGGTCCTGTGGACTGCGTTACGGAGCGAGGTGATATAGGTCTGGTAACCATGTGGTAACCCGCTATTATATTTGTTGTTTTGTGTTCAAGGAAACGATCACACGGTTTGATACGTTCCGGACAATTGAGCTGCCTGATGAGTATTAGGTACAACCCCATCAGTGACCGAGATTATTAGCTTGGAGACGGTGGTTGCCTTCATAACTGCGCAGTCCAATAATCGCTCCCAGGTCGATGGAAGGGTGCCAAGACAACCTGAAGGTGCCTTGAATGCTGGGCCTGACAACAAAGACAGGTATAATGAACCACAGGTCAAGTAGAGGGTAAAAGTCCCTTTCACGACTATGCACTCATTCTTACATCCCCTTGATCCTCACATGCGTCTACACGTCTGCCAACCGACTTGGTGAGACATCAGGGTTCTTGTACACTGAATTTACTAGCTAATTTATCCCTCTGTTAGCATGCTGCAGAACTTACCAGATTTCAGATAATCGGTATGCATTCTGCCCGAGAACGGATCTTCAGTACTCCCTTCCGGCCTAACGGTCAAGCGGGCATCGGTCTGAACCTCTTACTTCGGTGTAACTTGGATCGATCGTTATGGGGAAATTAAGGGACAATCCGATTCGCCGTGGTATCCGTTCGCCGACAAGGTTGGGTTCTTAGGGAATATTATTATGGCATAGCTTCTGCAGGCGACTGACCACAGACACGAAGCTACTCGTAGAAGGCGGTACCTCGCAAGCAGAGTTGCACAACGTTCCACATCTAACCTAATTCTGCGAAAAATGGCCCTTCGCAACCATATCCGCGCATTTCTCTGCGATCGCGTAGACAAGTGCCTGAGGATGTGTAGCAGGGACCGCAGGGAAGATACTGGTATCAGCAATCCGCAAGTTGGTTGTTCCGTGTACCCGAAGTTCGTCGTCGACTACTCCCGGGAGAGGATCATCCAGAGGCGCCATACGACACGTACTCGAGTAATGATACATCGTGTCAGCCCTTTCCTCAACATATGAATCGAGATCGGCGTCTTCCAAAGACTTCGGAACGCAGGTTTCTTTCAAGGGGTACCCGGCATCGCACATATTCCGCGCAATTTCTGCGGAGAGCCGTAACCCTGCACGCATTGCAACCCGGTCTTCTAAAGTGCTTAGATAATTCATCTTGCAGAGCGGAGCGTCCTTTGGGTCCAGTGATCGCAAACGGAGAGAACCACGAGAGGTCGCTTTAAGTAAGGCGGGGTTGAAACCGAACAACCCTTTCCATTTGTCAACTCCCTCTGCACTTGGATCGGAGATAGAGCACTTGTGATCGTGCTCAGAAGGGTCTTTAGTGGAACAGATATCTGATCCACTTACAGGCAGAATTGCGAAGTCTGGGATGTTTTCGGCATTGAAAGGGTCTTCGTGCTCCTTCGAGATGGGTTTCACTCGGCCATCTTTCTCGACCAGGGAAGAGAGGAAGAAGATTTCGAGTTCTACCAACGTACCCAAGAACCAGCCAGTTCCGTACCGCAAGTAATTGTATAACTCTCGTATCAGGATAGTGGGTCGCGTGATCATAGCCCACAATGAGTCGGAGATAGGGCAGTTGTAGCCTGTAGGCACTATCAGGTGGTCTTGCTACAAAACGTGAGGTGTTTGCGTGGGTAATCAATGTACTCGCGTACCAAATGCTCTCCCACACCAGGCGAGTCCAAGACGATGTCGACGTTCATCTCTTGAAGGTGTTTCCTGGGGCCAACCCCACTACAATTCGGGTCATCAGCTCAAAGTCCAATGCACCAGACCACGCACACAGACGCACCTCAGCAATAAAAGCTGTGGCGTCCGCAGAGCACCGCAACATAATATTACTTCGCATTTCGCTCGTACACTGACAAAGTCATCGTCGGATTTGGTTCCTTGTATCTCGACACCATCAACGCATATTTGTCCATCATTGTTCCTGGAAAAAACCAGCTTGCGCGCCAAGGCGCCCGTACACACGTGAAGTCTATCCTTTCTAGAAGTAAGGATTCCCATAGGCAGGTAAGCTCTATACGAGGACGAACGGCATCCGGAAGGGTCTATCGTAAATTGCATTTTAGACCATCCGATGCTAGGATTAACCGGGGAATGCATGTCTTCGATGGTGGGCAGAATGCGTCGGCAAGCCTCTTCAAGCCTGAAGAAAGGTAGTATCAAGGTGGAGAAAGAGAGTGGTGTTTACGACTTACGCCTCAAAACACTTGTAGTAGTATCCTTCATAAGACGTCACGTAGAGAGGACCTGTGCAAAAGCCTGGTGAGCAACATCAAAAGGACACCTCTGCTAGCCACGCACCACAATGACCATGGTATTCTTGTCGAACCCTCCCCAGCCATGTCTCCGACTTTTTGAAAAAAGGCTTAAGCTCTGCATAAGACCAACCGTTTCGGCCATCCCGACTCCAAGAGTCAAACTCGGCAGGTACCCCGCAGGTATACTGACCGCCGTTGATGCGGGTGCAGCCACCGAGGCCCAATCCAGTTACACAGGTGACCGAGCGCCCAAGGTGTTTTTCGAATACGCTGGGAAATTCATTGCTACGTTTTCTATCTGAAAACTGGTGTGTCGCTGTGAGCGGGGTGCGTGATAGCCAACTGTGCAATGCTATAAGACGACAACAGTAAAGGAATGTGTAACGTAATATAGCTTACGAGTCATCGCCGTCGCCTCGCTCGACGAGTAGGACGGTCTTGGAAGGGTCTTCACTCAGACGACGTGCAAGTACGCACCCCGCGTTGCCGCCTACCGGTATTAGATTAATCCCTTTAGCGGTTACTTGTCTAGCTAGTGCAGCTCACCACCGACCACTATAAAGTCATACTCGGGGCTGAGGTCTTCCAGGCTCACGAATGGACAAATGGCAGTAGTGAAAGGCCACATTTTGTACCGAGCGTCGATAAGACGCCCGTGAATACCGCGCAGCAATAGGCAAAGGCTGTGAAGTGTTCAGCTCATTGCACTCGGCGAGTTGCTGGTTGTCCGACGTCTGGTGCATCATTTCGGGTGCAATTCAGTGGCTAGGACCAGTGTACAGTTGCCTCCCTCACAATGCAATACCCCCCTTGGGAGAGGCCCAAAGGTATGTGTTATAAGAGAGTATGTGTTGTTGGGGAGGTCAGCCATATTAGTGACTCAAACTTAATTGATTGACTATGGAGATGTTAATCTAGCACTTCTCTAATGTAGATGTGTTATTAGAGCTTGTATGGATCACACAGTTCAGCCAAGTTTGCAACCTTCTGGGATTGTTCATGTTTGATGGGTGGTGGAAAACAAATTCATTGGAGATTGAAGTGTGGTTTTCTTCCTGATGGTAGTATGTTGTCCTCCCCACATCTCACCTATGCTAATACTTGACAGGAACACATTCAGCAAGTACTCATCAAGCTCTACCATATTCTAGAATCAAAATTTGTGGCACTGATGGCAACAGAAGATCCAGCAGTAGACACTGAACCCAAGCATGCCAATTGGAGTGCTGAGGAGGTTGGTGCACTCATACAATACTTGCATGATCATCATGTGGAATGGGGTGATGTAAAGATAGATGATAAAGGAGTGTGGGAGGAATCTAGCGTAGACTCCAGTTGGAAGGGGTCTCAGTTTGACCCAGGAGGCTGGAGTTGCCTGGTAGAGAGGTCAAAGAGTGGAGAAAAAGACCAGAAATGTGCCCTAAAACCCAAGAGAGACTCAAGAAAACCTTTATAGAACATCAAGGAAGGAGAAATAATATTCTGAGCCCTCAGGCTCAGAATTCCATCTATCTTGTCTGTGGTGGTACATCTATTATTGTTTCTAAGTATGTACAGGTGCTTGATGTACTTGTGTGGGCTTATGTAAGCCACAATGTGTCCAAACATGAAGTAAAAAGATAAAGAAAAAGAAAGAAAACAGACCAGTAAGTAAAAACAATGAAATAAAACAAAATACCTAGTGGAGAGGATACTCTCCCTACAGTGATACTGGTAATTTTTGTCAGTCAATGTATGCTAATGCTGCAGAACATATCCACCTGCTCCACATCACTGGCAAGATCAAGGATCACAGGAACATATCAATCAAATGGGGAGCAGTATGTCCACTACCCTCTCCACAGTTTACTTTACTGACATCTGACACAGATCAAACAGACCTACAACATGATCGTAACTTATCATAGTAAATCAGGTGTACATTGGGACAATGAACATGGCACAAATATCAGTGGGGCACTTGCAGGGGAGAGCTGCAGCAAGTATGTTGCTGTGAAGGTATGAATTCCATATTGATACATGATCACTCTTCCCTGACTATTACTTAGACAAACATACTCATGAAGCCATTCTGAAATAGTATTTCCACCCCCATCCATTCTCATTCCACTCCTGCAGCATCAGTTGCATCAGCCCCTGCTTCTAACCTCCCCACTTCCAATCCCCCCATTTCCAATCCCCCTACTCTGAATTCTCCTGCTCCAAATCCCCCTGCTCTGAATCTGACTGCTCCCAATTCTGGTGGAAAGTGCTCATTCACTGTGATGTCTTCTGAGGTTGCAGATACAACATCTCCCTCACTCTTCTCAGACAATCATCCCCCTCAGAGTTCAGTCTCAGCTCCCCCCACTGGCAAGTGCAGTTGAACATTGGCTCAATTGGCTGGCAAGGTGAAGTCTCAAGCTTCTCACATGGTTGCAGTTGTTGCCTTTGACAACATGATCCAGTGCTTGGGGGATCAGCTGGAAACTACATTCATGGATCCCCTCACCACTGTTCAGATGGTGACTACTATGATCTACAAGGATCCTGAGATGCCTGCCCTCCACTGTGCATTCATGATGTGTCAGTTCACAGGTAACTCCAACTCTGCAGCAGCTTATACTTCTTTACCTGACAATGAAGCATCATGTGCATATGTTGCAGATCTGTATGCCAATTTGAATGAAGTGGGGCTGAGCAGCACTGTCAGCCAATTTACTTTGTAGCTACATCTTATGTTTGTCTTAGTCATTGTCTTGTAGCCACAATTTTTTGTAATCTTGTCAGAATTTATCACATTGGCTACTCACATCTAAACTGCTTTGAAGTGATGGAATTGATTTGATCATGAAGAATGAATAAACAGAAGTGTGTGACTACAATGAGGTATTGAGTTCTTCCATGAAATCTGATTCTGAATCAGACACTGTGTCTATATCCCTCTGTGCATGTTCCACCAAAATTGCCTGATAGTCAGTCCACATTGCAGCTGCAATATCATCATGTATCCTGCTCACAGCAAGGTCCTCTGTGTCCACCATACCACCTGCAGCTACATGAGAATTGATCAGGGCATCTGACTGCCACTGACCTTCATCTTTGTCATTGGTATTGAGTGGGATGTCAAATGTATCCTCCTCATCCTTATCAAAACTGTAGATATAATTGTGCAGTGCACATAGTGCAGCAGGGATGCATGCCTGTATATCAATGTTGTATTCTGGGGCCAGGAGAAGGATTCAAAAGTGATGCTTCATGATGCTGAAAATTCTTTGATGACATTGCATGTGGATGCATGCCATAGGTTGAATAGCTCTTCTTTAGTTGAGGGTCTGTGAAGATGAAATAAAAAGAACCAAAAAAAAGGGAATTCTTACTGGGTGTTAGCACAGCCCCACTCTGCAAGGTGGTATTGAACACCATGATATGGGACAAGTAGCTTGCAATGTGAGGGATAGCCAGCATCAGCAAGAAGATATTTACCAGTAGGGATATGAAGATTGGTTGAGAACACATCACCATAGACCTGAGTGTCAGTCATGGACCCTTCCCACCCAGTCAGCACATACATGAACTCCTGCCCAAAGTCACAGATGAAAAGGCCATTCTGTGAGAGGAAACCCTTGTGATTGCAGTAGTTTGAACATATGATTGTGGGAGGGGATATGGGAATGTGGCAGCTGTCTATTGCACCAATTGCATTCTGGAAATAGGGCCAGAACTTGGGATTGCTTCATATTTTTGGATAGATGGATCTGTCAGTGGGGAAGTGCATGTATGTGGAATAGAAGGGTTGATCTGAAAAAATGAAAAGAAGTTTCTTGAAGTAGCTATGGATGAATAAGAACAACTGTCCATAGATTTTTGTATGAACTTACCAAGATATTGTATCATTTGAATGCTGAAAATGCTCTGCCACATGCCTGACTGTTAGACCAGTCACACATGTGTATGTGAATATAGTGAGTTGTTCCTTTAGGGTAACAAACTTAGAATTTTGATGGCCCATACCTCATAGCTCCTCAATGAGCTGAATGAATACCTCTTTGCCCATACCAAGCTCACAATGGATATGGCTGGGATGACCAGCTAGCAACTCTTGCACCCACATTTCACCAGTAAGTCTGGATGTATGATATGGTATGGGGTCTCCATGAACACTTGATCTGAGTAGCTTGGCCAACACACCCAGAAGTGTCTGGAGAAGGATCAGTATGTGCCATAGTATGAGTTGCCACATGTCAGAATGATCAGGCAGCATATGCAAGTCAGTTCAATCTCTGATGCACATGATGGTGAGCTTGTGCACAGCTTCACAAACATGAACAATCCCAGAAGGTTACAAACTTGGGCTAAAGTGCATGATCCATACAAGCTCTTATTCATGAGCCAAATAATCAGTTATTTTACTGTTGTCCATCCCTTGCCTTGCATACCAAGAACTTGTGTCTGTGGTCAAATGAACACAACATCACTTCCAGATTATGTGCAAACAGATGATGACTGAAAGTACTGGCCAGACCAGGGATTGTGTAGAAAAGGGCTGTAGGCCAGTGTTTGAAGTGCCAGTGGTCAACCAGGGGTACAGATGGGTGAGGCCAGTTGTGTAACTAACCCCCCACAGGGGGGGTAGTTTAGAGTCTATGTGCTGATGTAAGTGACTTGACAGGTGGCACCATGGGGATTCAAACCCAGGAGCATGGGCAGCAGTTTCAACCATGCAAAAGGTCTCATCAGAGGGCTTTACCACTGCCCTAACTGCTCCTGTTGAGTGTGACCCACTACTCTTGCCTCTAAAGGGGATTTGCACCAGCATGATGTGACTTGGGTAGTGCCAGCAAGTAGTACCATGTATCCCTACCCCTCTAGTGAGAGTTGCTTAGATTTGGGTTAGGCCTGGACACCTTCAGATGCTATGACCAGGGCTGGGGCTCTCTCCTGGACCAGGATTTTTCTCATATGGCACTCTGTATGTGTTTGATCACATGGCAGATCATGTGACTGTGCAACCTCCTATGGTGCTGTCCCACTGATGACTGGTCTCTGAAGATAGGGAAGTCATGGAAAAGGAGTTACTTAGTAAGTGACATAGAGGTGTGCCAGTGGCTGCAGCCATGGCCATGAACATGGTGGTGGCTTATTCCCAAATTGGGGGGGCATGTAGGACACAGTGAAACTGTGTTCCAAGCCCTGTGTCTACAAGTTGCTGTTTTGTTCTAGCACTAGAAACCTATCCCTATGGAATTTCCCTTTCACCAAATCACTTTCACTTGTCATGTATCCCTTTCCTCACTCAGCACCCCTTGGGATGGACCTAGGAATTCATTCCTTCAGCCTTCTCTATTTTCCCATACACTCTTCCCTGGAAGTAGTGTCCCACAGCATATAGCTTCCTTTGCTTTGATTTTGCATCACCTCTTGAGCTCATTTGTGAGCTAATATTGCCATGTCTTGATTGGCTGCCAGCCATTCCAGTCTTTTGTCTATGCTGGGTGCAGCAGTGACACAAAAGGCAGGATATGGAGACAGCTCATAGCCATACAGGAGCAAGAATGGGATTTGTTTATGCACACTGTGCACTTTGCTGTTGTGAGCAAATTCAGCATCAGGAAGCCAAGACAACCATGAGTTTGGGAACTCAGTGCAATAACACTGAAGATAGGTTTCCAGTTCTTGGTTTATGCATTCACTTTTGCCATTGGTCTGAGGATGGTAAGCCATAGACAGCTTTTGCCAAACTCCAAGTGCTTTGTAGATTCTTGGGTAAAAGTGGATATGAACTGCAGACCTTGATCTGAGATAACTGACTTAGGGAGACTGTATCTTTGAAACACATATTTTTGGAACAGTCTCACAAGTCCTTTGGAGTCAATTGTCTTGATGGTTGGAGGTCAGCACCAAGTCATAACTTCCTGAAACAGGTAAGTCAGTGATTAGATCCATTGAGATCTGTTGGAAAGGAAAAGGGTTCTTTGGAACATCATGAGGGGTTATCAGTGGCATTACAGGATGGGTGATTACTTTTGCCACTTGGCAGGTTGGGCATCCCTTGATGTACTCTTGAACCATTTTTTGCATCCCTGGCCACCATACATCCACTTGCATTTTGTGTGTCATTGCCATTATGCCAGGGTGGCCAGCACAGGGATCATCATGATATTCTTTTAGACATTGCTGTCTGGTGTTTGGTGGGATATACAGACAGTTTCTCATTCGTTTTGTACTGTCTTCTGCATCTTGTACATATTCATTCTCTGTAAGGGTTGTGTCTTTTGGCATTTCTTGAACTGCTCACTCATAAGTTTCCTTTGAGAGGACAAGAACTCCCTTCTTTTGTGTGTCCCTCATGGGGTGGGGTTTCTTGTTGTCCTTTGACATGGCCTTTGTGAGGCAGACTTTTGGGATCTTGGTGGACTTTAGAGCAGCATTTTCTGTTTTTGAGGAAGTATTGGGAGGGATCACCCCCCTCTCAAGCCACAATGACTTGTTGAGAACTGTGTTGACAGGTGAATCATCTGCACTGTAATCAGTGCAGTGGGATAGAGCATGGGGTGCCAACATGAGTTGGCCTGGGACATGAGAGAAAGCAAGGGGAACCCTTGCAATTTGGACAACCACCATGCTTGATGGGGGTTTAACTTCTGCAGGTGTTGCCAATAAGTCAAGTTTTTGTGGTCAGTGAAGAACACAGTCTTCTCGACTCGTGACAACAAGTATTGTTGAAAGGCATCAAGCACCCTTATTACTGTGAGCATTTCCAGATCATAGACCTGGTAGTTCTGTTCCACTCCTTTGAGTGACTCAGAGAGATACTGGCATGGGTGCCACTCTCTGTCTTCTTGCTTCTGGGCAAGTACTGCTCCTGTTCTGAGTTTAAAGGTGTCAGTGAACACTCCAAATGGTTTCTTGGGGTTGGGAATACAAAGGACTGGGGCTGACATGAGCAAGCTTTGTATCTTTGTGAATGCTGACTTTTGTTCTGGTCCAAAGTTCCACATTACACCCTTCTTTGACAACTCATGTGGAGGTTTGGTGATAACAGAGAAGTGAGGGATGAAGTGACAGTAGAAATTGCAGAAACCAAGGAAACTTTGGAGTTCCTTCAGGGTTTTTGGTTCCAGCCAATCTCTGATCACATCAGTTTTCACTCCCATGGTTTTTACTTCTCCATTGCCTATTAACATTCCCAGAAATTCAAGCTCTGTGGTTTCAAAGACACACTTCTGTAATTTGAGGCAGAGATTTTCTTTTTTGGCAATTTTAAGGAATCAGCAGACATTTTCCCACAGGCCTTCCTTGGTCTTTGAGTGACACACAATGTCATCCATGTAGATGACCTCTCACTTCTGAAGAATCTTGTCCTCAAATGTTTTGTCCATGAAACATTGAAAGGTCAGAGGGGAGTTGCATTGTCCAAAGAACATTACCATGGGTTCAAAAAGTCCATGCAGGGTTATGAATGCCCCTTTCCACTGGTCTTCCTCCTTTACTCAAATGTTAGTGAAGGCCCATCTGATGTCAAACTTAGCATAATATCTAGACTCAGTAAGGTCATCCATGAGTTGCTGGACATTGGGAAGCAGGTAAGAGTCTTAGATAGTATGTGAGTTCAGGTACTGGTAGTCTTGGATGAGGCATTTCTTTCCATCCTTTTTCTTGATGAAGAATACTGGTGCTGTGACTGGAGACTTCAAGTTGACTATTTTTCTGCACTTGTAATTTTTGTCAATGAACTCATTGAGAGACTTGAGTTTGTCTTGGCTCATTGGATAGAGAAGAGCATGCTTCATGAGTTTGGCATTGTCTTTCACAAACTCCAGTATGCTGTTGATTTGATGATCAAGGGGGCCTTGATGCTTCAGTAGCAGTATGTCTTCTTTGGAGAAGACTTTTGAAAATTCTTGATATTTGGCAGGTACCTGAACATCCTCTTTGAATTTGGAGGCTTGTATCTCCAATTCTGTTGACAACATAGTGTGCTCCACAGAGGCAGTCTTGACCTCATGTTTGGCATCTTCCTTCTTCATTGATTGTTCAGGGGAATCACCCCATGTGTCAATTCTGCCAGTCTCCCAATTTATGACTGGCTTCCATTGCTTGAGGAACAGCATCCCAAGCAACATGTATTCTTTTCATTTCAGCAGTCCTACAAAGCATTTTATTGTGACCATTTTGTTATGTCACCAAAAGTGAATCTTCAACATGCATTTTCACCTAACAGTGTACTGAGCATGATTATCAAACATTGTTATTTTCCAGGGCTGCTCCACTGGATATGTTTGCATCTTGAGTTTCTTCACAAGATCATTGGAGAAGAAATTGACCTTGGCACTGCTGTCAATAGTAGTGGGTACCCTCACTTTGTATGCCAGTAGCTCAATGTATCCCATGGGCAAATCAGCAGACATATCATACTCAATTCCTATAGAAGTACATTGAGCAGACAACACATATTTGGATGGCACACCCTGAGGGCAAGATGAACTGTCTATCAAAAATCCTTCATTCCAATGTCCCTGGCATCAATCACATCTTCACCCATCTTGGGTTCCTCAACTTTTCCTTTGATTGTGTTTAAATCTTTGTCAGTCATTTCAATGACAGCTCCAGATGTCAGCCAGATGTTATGGGTTCTCTGACCCTGCCTCTGAGGCATCTTTGGTTTTGGACATACACAGGCCATGTGCCCAGTCTCATTACAGTTGTAACACATTACTTCTCAGACTGCCCTTTTCTGTTGGTTTGGAGGTATGTACTTGCAGTCCATGTCCATGGTGTTAGGGTCTTTCATTTGCTGAGGCCTATATGGATATCCTGGAGAATAGCCAGTCTTCTTGTCATTGAAAATCCTTTTCATTTCAAGTGACAATAATGCCTCCCCAGCCTTCTTTGCCCATTCTTTGACAGTTTGGGGACTTTCCCCCTGATTCAGGACCCAGTCCCAAATTTCCTTCTTCAGTCCTCTTCCAAAGAAGATTGCTCCATCAGTGGAGTTTTCTCTGTAGCTGGCTTGGTTATAAAGAGTGTAGAAATCCAACACATACTTTTCCAACATGCCACTTCCTTGTGAGAGCTGCATTAGCCTGATTGTTGCTAGCACTTTTTGGTCTCCAGCTTCAAATGTCATGGTGAGGCATTGGACAAACTGCTCAAAGCTGTCATTGTAGTAGTAGGGTCTGCTGTTGATGTGGCTCATAATATAGTTCTGGGTGAATGAGACAGCCAACCCCTTTGTCATATACAAGAGGGTGAGAGCAATTTTGACATGATCATCATTACACATGTGGGCATTCATGGAAAGGTATCTGCAAATCATTGTCAGCCACAATTGGAAGCAATCATAGGTTCCATCAAATTCAAAAGGCTTGTTTAAGTTAAACTCTTGACCTCTGTTTGGAAGGTCATCTTTTCATCCTAGAGTTCATATGTAACTCTGCCCAGAGTTCGCCATGAACCAATCTAAGATCTGTTGGTCTGTTGCTCCAGGGGGCAGGAATGGAACTTGTTTCTTCTTTTCTTCAGTCCTGCTGGGGTTCCCAGCTTCCTCCCCAGGGACATTAACACATAGTTCTTCAGTCATACCTGCTAGCTTTTCCTCAAGTTGTTCTTCCTCTTTAGTTGGCATCATGACATCTTCTTCTGGTTCCACACCTTTGTCTGTTGTAGAAAGATCCCCTAGGAAGTCATCAGTATCAGTATCAGTGGGTTTTTCACAATAATGAATAAAGGCAGGGTTTGGGATCTGTGGATAAGGTGCAAGGGGACTAGAGTAGAGTCATTTCTTGGAAATAACTCAGGGGGGAACTGGCAGTGGTTGTCTTGGAAGAGTCTCACTTGTCCTTGGCATGATGCTAGGCTTCAGTTGAGACTTTTCGAAGAGGTTTGGAGGTCTCTTCAGGGAAGGAGCAGTTATGGGAGGATCCCAAAGTAACTTCTTTCCTGGTAGAGATGGAGTTTGGCTGTCACCCAGTGCAGACACCTTGGGCAACACATAAGGGGTATTTGAAATGGTAGAGTGATGCATGCTTGGCAGCAATATACCCTAAGACAGGGAAAGTCTGCTACATGCTGG
Organism: Pisolithus marmoratus; assembly: GCA_024613145.1. Lineage (NCBI taxonomy): Eukaryota > Fungi > Basidiomycota > Agaricomycetes > Boletales > Pisolithaceae > Pisolithus > Pisolithus marmoratus. Next base: position 19,223 of record JANFAE010000135.1, read on the forward strand.
CCTGGCTATGTAAGTGCTGTTGGGAGGGTGAGTTTGAATCTTTTGTTATGCTCAGTGAACTGATATGCCTAAGACAGGCAAAGGTGAGCAGGTGGAACTATGTGAAGACAAACCTCAAAACAAGGATGCTTCATAGGGTACTCCATATGCATGATAGACTTGTCATATGTTAGACATGAATGTGATGCAATCACTAAAACAGCAATGGACACCTCCTGTGAAGACTGAAACAGCCAACAAGGATATAGACATGTCAAAGAGTAGATTCAAACTGAGGGTTATGTTCCCCTCAGTTGTGACCTATATACTACAGAGTGGGATCTACAATGAAAGTATCCTAGAGATCTGAAAGAGATCCTAAGTACTATGGAATGGAAGTGGTGGTCTGCAGCAGCCACTCATCTGACTGTGGACAACTAAAAAGTACAGAGTAATTATGAAAGTGGTAACACATTGCAAGTGTCTGTTAGGTTACTGCAAGAGACAGCAGAGCCTCACCAAGGTTTCCCATGGTGCTTTGCCAAGCTGATGATCTCCCAGATACTGAGGACCATGGTGGCTGTTACAACAGTAAGAAATAAACAGAAAAGGTAAAATGCATTGTCATGTGGATAAGTCATTGTGGCCCAAAAGCTGACTTCTTGTATTACTGGTTGCCTAGGCTGGGTTCGCTGTGGGCAGCAAGGCTTGGGTGGTAACAACACCCATCATGGATCTAGTGCCATGGCCTCATGTGATGGGTTTACAAGTTCACTACAAGTGGATTACTAAGTCACTATAAATTCACTGCCAAGACCACACATGGCATTGACCTCTGGGACAATCTGCAACCTGGTTGGCCTGTTTAAGTGATTAGGCCTGGAAAGAGAGTGAATACTGCAGTTTTCAATCAAAAAATCCTGCTCCATGCCAGCCAGGTTTTTGATAGAGGTTGATGGGCATCCCATCAACACACAAAAACCTTCCCCTCTGCTCCAGACAGCTCCAATTCCCACCACTTTGCCCACTCCCACTCCTGGTCCTCTAACTCCATCAGATCAAAGTGGATAATGTTGTTGTGATGTTGGAGAAGCACCACCATAACCATAACTCAACAATAGCAAATGTACACTGTTCCAACAGGAACTCCAGCCCATTCAGCAACATCTTCTGACCCTGCACCATTTCCATAAGTGGGTGACTCTGTTCAAGAAGATAGCAAGTTGGATGGGTACCTGAAGCTGAGGATTGTTAGAGTTATTGGTGAAGATGGGATGTGCATCTATCTTCCTGACAAGGTCTGTGAATACATCAGGATCAACCTCAATTTGCCCTACAAAGAAACCCTATCTGAAGACCAGGGGAACCTCATAAAAATGCAGCCAATGCTCATTCAACCCCTCAAATCACTCCTTCTGAGCTTCCTAAATTGCCTATCTCCTTGTCAATGTCAGAGGAAGAATTGTGCTAAGCTATCCCATCCCCATAAGCTGAGCTAAAGCCAAGCCAAGCCAAGCTGAGTTGCAGCAACACTATTTAAATTCAGCAGGGCTTGAATTTGTAATCAGAGCCTTAATACTCATGCATATGCCTTAACCCTTCAAGACTTCCCCTATTCCCCTATAATTAATTATGCTACCAACCAGGACTGTGCACAAGATTCATGCAGTGTTTGCTGACCCCAGGGTTAGCTTCAGTAAATCCTACTCTGAAAATATTCAGGAAGACCTTACCATGGCACAAATTTCCAGTGACTTATGTGATGAGACTGCTCAGCAGGCTTCTCATGTGTATGGACTGGAGCCTGAAATCCAAAGCTCAACTCTCCATACCAAGATATTCAAAGGTGAACAGCTATATCTTGTAACTGAAATACCTCTCCATGTCTCTAATGGCTTACTTTTCAGAGGTTAGGCCAGATATGAAACTTTCAGATGTTGCTGGTCACAAAGTGGCTATTATCTTCCACCCTAGCAAGGATGAGCCACCCTCCATCTTATTAAACTGGAAGAAAAATAGTTCTTGTAAGTGGCTTTGTCCTGATATGCTGAGTGTTGGGGAGGTCATTGCCCTAGTGATCTGCTCCTCTGTAGCTTTATGGGCTGCATCATTGCCTGCCTGTCTTACTTCATTTGGTCTGCAGAGGAAGTGTAGGACATCTTGTGATGGGCATGAAGGGATCTTCAACTTCTTAAGCACCTTAAACAAGAAACTGGAGAGTTCTTCAGCAGATTTATATTCATCCCAAAGTGTAGCCCAGTCCTTACAACCCAGATGGCTGAAGATTGAAGACCATGCCTAGTTGTCAAGTAGGCATTGAAGGTGGTGTAGTAGGGGAGTCAGGGGAGGTTGCAGGAGGATTAGTCAGCAAGGGTAGAGCATGGACATGGAGGTGCACATGTACAGTCAACTGGTGACATATATGACCAGGGCACATGAGGTTCACTGCTACAACATGGTGACAAGAGTGTATCTATCCTACACAACAGTACCATACCACTGCATCACCAAGCACCACTGCATCACCAAGCACCACCACATCACTGAGTATACACATCAACTGACTGCAACATGCTGCTACTGCATGCACCACACATGCAAGACAGGATAAAATCAGCTACATAGAGCCTGTCACAGTCAAAACTGACCAAGCTGTCTCACAGACTCCCCCAATGTGACTTGCAGAGCCACTTCTTGCCCACAAATCTGAGCACATTGCTTCTTGACTCTGCTCCAGTTGGCACCCTGACAAGGACCCCAAAAACCGGTACACAAAAGTCATTGCCAAAGGACTGTTGAGCCCATCATAACCTGCACAATGAATAGTAGTGAACTATAAACCTGTTCAGTGACCAGACTAGACCCCAAACTCCCCAAGTTCTCCTGAGAACCAGCCCAAAGTAGCAGTAATGCAACCAGGGCAACTGCCCACAGCCAGCAGGCCAAGTCAACCAACCTCAGCCAAGCTGGCCCTGACCCCTCCAAATGAAGGGTCCACCTGACCAGCCACCAGAAGTAGTATGCTCCCTCTGGAAGACATAATCAACAGTTTGGACAAACAAGTCAAGGATGCCCAATCAGGCAGAAAGTTTTTGGACAGAATCCAATATACCATCCCAGGCAAGCCAACAACAGCAGAACAAGTCTCCCAGGCCCTCTTCTACATCACCCAGATGAAAGGAGTCATGCCTATGATAAGATCAGCAATCTGGTCAGCAGCCTACCTGGTCCTAGAGCTATCAGCATCAACCACTGCCCAAGCCATAGTAAAAGATGTATCCTTGAAGCTGGAACAATCAGTAGTGGCCACAATCTCCCCCCAGATAGCCAGAATCCTGTCAGTGGCCAATACCGTCAATGATGTCAGGGACAAAATGGAGACAAGCATTACCAGCATCCCCAAAAACATAGGGTATGCCCCAGACCATGAATCACAAGCTGACCCCACCATTTTAGACACTTGCATCCAATCCCTGATGGCTGACACAAGCTCCATCAAGGAAGCAATAGACAACCTCAAGGTGCTGGCCAAAACTCAGCCTAACCTGGCACCCACCCCCTACTGGGATGCACTCGTCTCCCAACACAATGACATGACTGCAGAAACACAGGCACAAGTGACAATGAACATAGCAAGAGCACATGCAGCAATCAAGGAATGCCAGATCCTCCTTGACCCCAAACATGATCACCCCATAATCAAAGACAACATCTTGAAAGAAGACCTTGTCAAGCTCATCAAACAAGCATTGGAGACCCTGGAAACAATTGATGGACCTAAGCTGCAACTCAAGTCTCTCATGTGACTCCAGAACCAAGGCATCATCATTGAACTAAACAGCCAAGAAGCTGTGGAATGGGTGAGAAACCCTCCAAACAAGTTCCTCTTCATGGAAGAACTTGGCAGCAAGATCAGGATCAAGGACAGACAATATCACATAGTAGTTCCTTTCTTCCCCATATCTACTGACATAACAGACCTGACCACATTATGAGAAATAGAAAGTGAGAATGACCTCCCCACCAACACAATAGGCAATGCCAAGTGGGTCAAAGACCCAACTAAATGAAGCAGACAACAACAAGTAGCTCATGTGCTGCTCTTGTTGACAACTCCCAAAGTGGCAAACAAATTACTCAAGGATGGATGCTACATGCAGTTAGACTGGCTACACCCACACAAGGACAAGAAGGAACCAATGAGATGCATGAAATGCCAGCACTTCAGACACATGGCCAAGGAATGTGCCCACCATGAAGACACATGTGGCACATGTGCAAGAAACCACTGCAGTAACACCTGTGACTCCCCCCATCTCCCCTTCTGCATAGTATGTCAATCTGACTCACACCCCAGTTTGGACAGGAATTGCCCAGAATTCATCAAACAATGCAATGCTATGGATGACAAAATGCCAGAGAACAACATGCCATACTTCCCAACAGAAGAGGCCTGGACACAAGTCCTACTCCTGCCACACTCAACAGCACCAATCATCCCAACCAGACTCCCAACACAGTCAATTCAACAGAGACCCAGAAATGCAGGAACACTATGACAAACCACATAGGTGAAGCAATGACAATATGTGACAACACCCAAAGATGAGGACTCCCCATGTGAATTCAAGGAGGCCATGGAGGACCCCTAGTAACCCAACATAGATGTCCACCCCCAGCAAACAACCTCTCCACTCCCACTCTGACCCCATCTACACAAGAACTCACTGCTAACATAGTCAATGAGCCAGATGAGACAAACCCCCCCAGAAACCCCCTCAATGTCTATCTAATACATCAACACACAAACAAAACCCATCATGACTTAGAATTTGGCAACAAAATCTCAACAACTCTAGGACAGTGATTTTCTCATTGATCAACACAGAGGTAGCAGAAGAAAGAGATATTATAGCCCTACAAGAACTGCCAGTGGACCAGTTAGGAAACACCAAGTCAAACTCAAAGTGGAGAGTCATGTACCCCACACACAAGCTAACCAAAGGGGAACAGCCACAAGTGGTAATGTTTATAAACACAAAAATAAGCACTAATGCATGGGAACAGGTAGACTTCCTGTCAGCAGACATAGTAGTGGTGAAAATCAAGACCTCATCAGGCACATGCACCATCTTCAACATGTACAACAACTGCAAGCATGACCACATGGTGGAAACCTTGGGACAGTTCTTGAATGCAAACATAGTGATTGTACAGCCAACAGAAGACAACCACATGATGTGGCTAGGAGACTTCAACAGACATCACCCATTACAGTGAGTGAAAAAATGTGTGCAATGTTTGGCTGTTTTGTACTAAGTCCAGTGTAGCACCATAAGGCATGGGAATCCCACTTAGCCTTGGTGAGATGGATTGTAGTATCTACTCTTGGCTACAAAATGGTCCCAGGACCACATGATTTGGTGCAGTAGTCATTGAGATATGTCAATTATAACACAGGTACATCATTGCACACATTTATTCACTTTTGAAAAATGAGGGGTATCTAAGGGATATCAGTACTTGGTATAGCCTCCTTTTGCTTTAAGCACTGCCTCAACCCTCCTAGGCATGCTCTCAATCAACTTCTGACACTCTTCAGCTGGTATATTGTTCCACTCCACCTGAGTCCTCTCCCACAACTCCAATATCCCCTTGGGTGGGTGTTCATACTCTGCAAGCCTCCTCTTGAGGTAAACCCAGGCATGTTCTATAGGGTTAAGGTCAGGAGACTGTGCAGGCCATACCATGGTCCTAAAACCCTGCTCTTCTAGCCATTCCTTGACCTGCTTGCAGGTATGCTTGGGGTCATTGTCCTGCTGGAAGATGATGTCAGGAGGATGGAGATCATAATACTCAAGGGACTCTTGTAGTTCATCCTTCAAAATTTGAAGGTAGATGTCCCCATCCATCCTACCACCAATCTTGGTAGCATATCCAACACCCTCCCAAGTCATACAGCCCCACATCATCAGAGAACCTCCTCCAAACTTCAGTGTCCCCTCTACTAGCCTATCATTCAGCTTCTCCCCTGGCTTTTTCCATGCCCATTTGTGCCCATCTGACCCCAGGCAATTGATTTTAGTCTCATCAGACCATACCACCCTCTTCCAGTCCTCCAAAGTCCAATCTCTGTGAGGATAGGCAAAGTCTAGCCTCACCTTGCAATGTTTAGCAGAGAGGATAGGTTGTTTTCTCTTTACCACAGCCTTCATACCAGTCTTTTTCAAGTGCTGGCAGACTGTATTTGGGTGAAGGGGTTGGTTAATAATGTTGGACAGAGTTTTGGTAACCCACACAGCATTTTCTGCCTTCTGAGTTGAGATGAGGTGGATGGCATGGCAGACATTAGCAGGGGAGAACTTGGATGGATGACCTCCACTGGACTTTTGCAGGCTGGAACACTCCTTGGAACGAAGCCTAGAGATAGTAGAGTGATGTAGGCCAGTACTAGAGGCAATAGAAGCAGGAGAATGATCAGAATCAAGCATAGTCAGGATAGTACATATTCCTTTGGGTGGCAGAGAGAGACCTCATGGTGGTAAAGGTTGGGAATAAAGAAGAGTGTGAACATATTCAAACTCAGACATAATGTTTATGTGTGTATCTTTGTTTGTAGGACCAAACAGCCACAATTATTCCTTCATTTCACCCAGATTCTACTGCCAGGCCAAAAGTGAATAAACATGTGCAATGATGTACCTGTTTTATAATTGATATATCCCAATGCCTACTGCACCAAATCATGTGATCCTGGGACCATTTTGTAGCCAAGAGTAAATACTACAATCCATCTCACCAATGCTAAGCAGGATTCCCATGCCCTATGGTGCTACACAGGACTTAGTACAAAACAGCCAAACATTGCACATGTTTTTTCACTCACTGTATGGGACAAAGAATGCAACTGCCATCTGTTCACAACAGCAGCATTAGAGGTGTCACAGAAGATCCTAGACCTGGTCACCAACTATGGGTTGACCCAAGTGCTGCCAAAAGATGTCCCTACACTGCAGTCCACAAGTACAGGGAACTGGACTTGCCTGGACAACATGTTCTGCACAGAGTGAATGGCTGAAAGGCTGATCTCATGTGAGACAAGCCCTGAAGACAGAGGGCCAAACACTGACCACCTCCTGGTACTAACCACAATTGACCTAGCTTTAACAGAAACTGTTGATTGACCAAGGCCAAACTACAGGGAAGTAGACTGGGAAAAGTTCAATGACAAGTTGAAGATGGAACTCAAAGCATTAGGCCAACCAAGAATCCTTGCAGATGAAGAAGAATTTCAGAGAGCAGCTCACTCTATTGACTGATCCCTGCAATGCACAATAGAATCTGTGGTACCCAAGATGTGCCCACACCTGCACAAGAAAATGTGGTGGAACAGAGACCTAATGAAGTTATGAAATGAACTAAAAATGCTAAGTAAAACCTCCCATAAGTTCAGAGCACTACCAGATCACCTGAGTCACAGGACAAGGAAAGACAAATCAAAGGAGTATGACAGGGCCATCAAGGAGGCAAAGAAAGAACACTGGTGTAACTGGCTGGAAGAAGCAATTGACACTGACCTATGGATTGCCAACAAGTACATCTCCAACCTGACAGGAGATGGCAGCAAAACAAGAGTACCAACCCTGCTGGGCAAGGACAATGAGGGCAATGTAGTCACAGCAAGCACAAATGAGGACAAGGGACAACTCCTTGCACAAGTGCTCTTCCCACTGCCACCCATGTGCTCATCAGTTCCAGCAGACTATGACTACCCCAAGCCAGTCACCAAATGGTCCAGAATCATGAAAGAACAGTTAGATTGTATGGTCAAGAAGCTCAGCCCATACAAAGCTCCAGGACCAGATGGAGTGGTGAACATAGTATTCCAATGCTGCCCCCTGCTATTAGAATACTTACTTCCTCTCTTCAATGCAGTCTTCACACTATGCACCTACTATGGACCCTGGAGAGAGTCCATCACAGTAATCCTCTGCAAGCCAGGCAAACCTGACTACTCCAACCCAAAAGTGTATAGACCAATAGCCCTACTCAACATGACTGCTAAGTTACTCTCAGCAATTGTAGCCAACAGAGTCTCATTCACACTGGAAGGTCACAACCTGCTCCCAGTGACACACTTTGGAGGATGTCCAGGTCACTCAACAGAAGATTTGCTCCTCCTGATGGAGGTGACAATCAAACACACATGGAGACAATGCAAGGTAGTCTCAGTGCTCTTCCTGGACATTGAAGGGGCCTTCCCAAATGCCATGACAGACTGGCTGCTCAACAACATGAAAGCAAGACAACTCCCAAATGATGTCATTGAGTACATGTGCAGACTCCTCAAAGGCAGGAAAACCAAACTCAGATTTGATGACTATGAATTGGAGTGGTTCCCAATCACAAATGGGATTGGCCAAGGAGACCCACTCTCCATGATACTATATGTCATTTATAGTGCAGACCTGGTCAAAACAGCACAAGGCAAAGATGAACTAACTCTGGCTTTTGTAGATGACACCATGTTCCTAGCAATAGGCAAAACCTTCCAAGACATGCATGAAACTCTGGCAGACATGATGGAAAGGATGGGTGGGGCATTCAAGTGGTCCACTGAGCATAACTCCCATTTTGAAACAAGTAAATTCACACTGATTGATTTCACCCTAAGCAGAATGAAACAAAGGGAACCAATGACAATATGTGGGTCAAACATAAACCCAGTCCAATGCCACCATTTTCTGGGCATAATGGTTGACCAGGAGCTCAGATGGAAATCACACATGGCCCATGCTGTTGCCAAAGGAGCCAGACATGCAATGATGCTGCAAAGACTACTGTCAATGATGTGGGGCATACCCCTCAAGTTAATGTGCCAGCTCTACCAAGCAACAGTCATCCTGAAGATCACATATGGTGCAAGCATATGGATCCAACCAAGCTACAAACCCAGCCTAGAAGGGATGAAGAAAGGATCACATGGAATAGCCAAGATCATGACCATACAACACACAGCAGTTATCACTGCCACAGGGGCAATGCATACCTCTCCCACTGACTCTTTGTTCATACACATGCACTTACAACCAGTACCAATCTTGTTTCAGAAAACACTGCATAACACAGCACTATGTCTAGCCACATTACCACCAAAACATCCCATCCACCCTCTCATGTGGAAGATAGTGAAGACAGACATATGAAAACACCAATCAGCACTACACTGGCTCACACATGACATGAATGTCAATCTGACCAACATAGAGACCATTCACCCATGCCCAGTCCCACCTAGCACCCCACCAACTCACCTCACCATCATTGCAGCAAGCAAAGATGATGCCATCAGAGATAGCCAAGAGATCACAGATCATACCCAGATCTTCACTGACAAGTCAAGCATGGGTGGCTATGTTGGGGCAGCAGCCACACTTTTCATTGACTCAATGCATGTAGCAATGCTGAGATACCACCTAGGTCTGGACATGGAACACATGGTCTTCAAGGCTGAAGCCATGGCACTCATCTTAGCTGCACACCTGCTAGCTACAAGAAGTGACATAACATATCCCACATCTATACTAGCTGACAACCAAGCAGTGATCAAATGCAGTGAGTGCCCCTCATCGAAACCAGGACACCATGTACTGTTGCTCTTCAGATTGAAAATCCACAAGCTAACTAAAGAAAAAGGGTTGACATGTGACAGCATAGCAGTGCAGTGGATAGTGGGCCATAGGAACATGGAAGGAAACAAACTAGCTGACAAGGAGGTGAAGCTAGCAGTGGAAGACAAAGCCAACTCGAGCCCACCACCCCAGTTACCCCCAAGGCTACACACTCCATTACCACAAAGTGTCTCAGCCCTTAAACAATGGTATAATAAACAGCTAACATCTCTTTGGCTTAGGGAGTGGAAACAGTCACTGAGATACAGATGTATATCCAACATAGAGCGCAACTTCCCATCAAAATTGTTTGTGGAGCTAGCAGGCACACTGCGAAAGAAGCAGACAGGAATCTATGTACAGTTACACACTGGGCACATCCCCCTCAACCAACATCTCCACAGAATAAAGAAAAGTGACATGCCATTATGCCTTCAATGCAGAGAAGCCACCAAAGAGAACATGCAACACTACCTCTTCTGCTGTCCAAGATATGAAAGAGAGCACCATGTACTGCACATGGCACTAGGCAGGAAGGCCATGCAAGCTGCCTATCTACTCAACAATGTGAATGCAAGAACACACCTACTCAAGTTCATCAATGTGATGAGAAGACTAAGAACACCATTCAGTGATGTATCAACAACTCTGCCTGTACAATAAATGACATACCACATAGATACAAACTCAAATTCAAGACACAAGACACAGCAAACTGACAAACTGAAACCCAATAACCCCACTAACATCAAGCTGAAAGCACACTTCACAACTCTCAAATCCAAGTGCACCAAGCTCACTACCTGCTTCCAAAGCCACATGTCCCAAAGGATTACTAGTCATCACACCCAGGTCACAGCCTCAGAGCCAATGCAGTTGAACATGCCAGACCTGTCAATCCAGAACAGGACCACCATAAAGCAGAGCAACACAGACACTTTAACAGCACCACTTGCTGCAAGGGAAGCCAGGGAACTTGTAGAAAGACTAGAACACAGCTGACAGAAGTACTAAGCTCTCTCCACCACCAAGGTGTGGTGTCTAACATGGCCAGTGGGAACAGAGGACTGCTGGGGGACATAGTCCTGCCAGTAGGGCATTTGTGCACTGGTGGAGAGCAGCAGGTCACTGGGGACCCCAGTCAGTGTGTTCTTAGATAGTTTAGTGCAACATAGGGCATCACGCCCTCATGCACTTAAATATAGAACCAAAAAAAAAAATCTGAGCACCCCACTGGTCATTCCCTCACCACTGGGTACAACACCAACAGACATGGAATACCTGTTCCCATCAGAGCCACAATTGCCCCAGGAGTTCACACCCATATGTGGACCCCCACCATCTAGAGCAGGGTCCCCAAGCTCAGAAATAGACAACTATCATAAACTGTACCCAGCAGAGCCATTGCCCATGCTGCCAGTATTGGCTATCCCAAGCAATAGAAGGGGAAGAACCCTCACAGTACTGCCCTCTGCTACTAGCATACCACCACCCCCACCTCCACCAACACCAACTATGTTGTTTCCCAGAACCCAACCAGTGCAACCAACTATTGGAGCACAGCCAGCACCCACAACCAACCCAACAGCACCAATGTGTCCAAAGGCAATGGTGGAGATAGTGCCACTGTTCTATGGAGACCAGTCAGCATCAGAGAGTGCCAGTGACTTCATAAAAGCATTCAACAGGAACATTATATTCTCGAACCCCCAAGCTATGGATACACAAAGAATAGCCACATTGTCAAACTACCTGGGAACAGGGTCACCAGCAGAAAAATGGTACATGGGCCTGATTGGAGCACAGCTAACATCATGGAACAGCTTCATGCAAGTGTACAACAGCAGGTGGCCACCCATCGAAAGCACAATGCAGACATCAGAGGAGTACCAAGCAGAACTGCTTGCTCTCAGAATGATGGAGGAGGACATTGGCACAATCAAAACACTGGGAAGACAGAAGGTGTGGGCACATGTGAAGTGGGCAGAAGAAGTGTTGGAACTAGCAATGCTAGCAGGGACTGAGACTGGCCCAATGCTGATTTGGCAGGTAAAGAAGCAGCTGCCAAAGGCCATATGAAAACTGTTAGATGATGAATACAAGGATTGGGCAATGTTTGTTAAAGTGGTGAAGGAATTGAATATGGCGAAGCTGAAGCAGGAAAGAGAGGATATAGAGGAAAGGAGAAAGAATGAGGAGGCAAGGGAGCAGAGACTAATGCAGATGGTGGAAGCAGTGAAGCAAGCAACAACCACAGACATAATGGTGCAACTCCAGCACCTCACGATAGGCCAAGTTGCAGTGTCATGGACCACCACACACACACCACCTGCACCAGTGCCACCCAACACAAGATTTGCCCTACAGCAAGCACCAAGACATAGCATGCCATATGCACCACCCACTGACAAAACCAAGGAGATGGTATGATGAGGCTTAGACCAATTCCCCCAGCAGCAAGCTGATGAAGAAGGGAAAAAGAGATACCTAATCCAACTAGCAGCATGGACAGTGAAGCACAGGGAAGCAATGAGGATCATGGAAAGCACACTGTACCCCCTCAAACTGGGTACAGCAGTGATCTGCTCTGGAGAATGCTTTAGGTGTGGCATGCATGGTCATGGGAGCCATAACTGCCCAATCCCTGAGGGGGATGCATCAAAACTAAGCCACAATGAAACAGTGTGGAGGGCATTGTGTAACAGGACTCTCAGACCATTCAATAGGAGTAGTGCATACAGCATCAGGATCATTACCCTAGATGAGCAGGGAAACAAGGCAGGGTTGCTGTGAAGGACAGCACAATGACCCAAGTGCTGTAGGGAGAGAGTACTCCCTAGTAGGATATTGAGTGGTAAGAGAGTGGTTGAGGGTTTGTTTGAATTTTTTCTAAGGGGCTTGATCCCCATTTTGTACCTTGGGTTGGGACTTAGGTGCAAGGTGAGTGGCTGATTAGTAAGCAAGGTTGGACTTGGACTCAAGTTTGTAGTAGTTACAAAACAATCACCACTATTGAGACTGGAGAGCACAGGCTGGTGTGACCAGCCTGTGGCAGTCTTTCCTGTTTTCTGCCCTTGAGAGTGAGGTCAGGACAGCTCTAGGGGAGCCCTAGAGTGGTGGGATTGAGGAGTTTTGTTGTCAGGCCTTACAGCTGAGTGTCTTTTGTTCTTTTCTTTTGATTTTATCTACTAGTTCTTCTCTCTAGCAGGGTCCCTATTGGTCAAACTACCCTTCAGACCCCTTTTTCCTATCCCTTTCTTAGTGATCTCTACAGCACTTGATGTATCTACAATAGCATCAACCAGCTTATGTGTATTGCACAATGAATCAAGTACCATCAACATATACTCAGTGACATGCGAAACACAAAGCCACACATCAGATACTACAGCAAAATCTGTCCTGTTTATACACCCAATAATGCTCAAGAACCCAGATGGTTTGGGGGTCGAGGTCTGAGCATTGTTCGACAACAGTGCCATGACAGGCACCATGGTGGCATCAACATTCAACAAGATCAAACACAACCTAAAGGGTTGGACACCATCTACACAGATGTTACACATGGCAAATGGAGCAGTAGTACCATCTGAAGCAATGTGGAAAGGCACCATAAATGTGGAAGGGACCAATGTAACAGGAACCTTCAAGGTCTTTGACAGCACAGGAGGATGGTCTTTTCTCTTTGGAAAACTGCTACTGAAAGTGTTTAAAGCAGTGCATGACTACTTGTCAGATGAAGTAACCATCACAGATGGCACCACAACAGCAATGCTACATAATCACTTCACAAAGTCCCCAACAGCAGGTGGTCATGACATGCAGCAGCATGACACAAGAAATGACAGTAAATGCTGAAGCACAAAGGATTAATGCTGAAGATCATGCAGAAGTATTCACATGGCAAACAGACCCCTTCACACCAAGGTGGATCAAATACATACTGCAAAATGTCAAGATCGGTGATGATCTAATGGTAGATGAAAGGAATGAGGTGGTCAAGTTACTGATGGAGTTTGCAGATGTATTTGCATGCTCACTAAGTGAAGTACTGCCAATACCAGGAGTGCAGATCAAGCTAAACATCCTGGATGACATGACATTTCATACCATGGTACACCAGCAGCCAATGAACCCACCACAATGACAGTTTATGAACAAGTGGGTCAAACAAATGCTGAATGCAGACCTAATTGAGCAAGCCAACATACTGCACATCAAACATGTTGCACTGATGGTACTCATGCAGAAGGCACATGATAACCACAATGGTGTAATGCTTGAGGAACTGCAATGGGAACTTAACAAGCAATGCATGGAAGCAGGCATGCAACACCTGTTCCAAGAGTGACCTGGGATGCTGGAACCCAAAGGGGAGGCAGTGGAAATGCAGAATGAACCACCAAAGTGGAGAGTAATGCAGAACTTCACAGAACTGAACAAAGCCATGCAACTACCCCCAATGTTCCAAGGAGACATCAGGGCCAAGCAGCAACAATTGAGTGGTCACAGGTATGTGTCAGTATTCAACTTTGCATCAGGTTTCTATGCCATTGAGATCCCAGAAAAATGGTGACCATACTTTGCATTCTTCATGGATGGATGAGGATACTTTTGGTACAAATGAATGGCAATGGGATGGACAGGAGCACCAATGGTGTTCTCTGCAACAGCAACATGCTGCCTGCACGATATGCTAGCAGATGACACCCTAGAACTATTCATGGATGACAGAGCACATGGAGACGATGCCTTCAAAGGGATGATAGCAAAACTACAGTGCATGTTCATATGCTGCAGACAACACAATTTATCTTTGTTGCCAGTCAAGTGTTGGCTGTTCATGACAGAGACAACATTTGCAGGAGCAATGGTAGGACCAAAAGGAGTCCAGCTGGACATAGCAAAATTGTTGGCAGTCATCAACTGGAAACAACCAGACATGGCACTCAAACTAGCATCATTCCTAGGGCTAACAGGTCATTTCAGAGATCTCATTAAGGGATATGCCAAGATAGAAGGTCCATTACAGGACCTCATCAAGGAGGTGGAAATTCCCAAACCTGCATCAAAAGCCACATACTGCAGAGCAATGAGTAACTACAAGCTAGCAGGCAGATGGGGACAGCAACACACAGAACCTTTCTGAAGCTAAAAGTTGCACTAACCAGCCAGCCAATGCTGCACACACCATGGTATGATGGCACACCTTTCACTGCAGGCATTTCACAATTTTTCTTCAAAAAACATGCTGAAAAAATTGAAGAAAGTGATACTCTTTTTTGACAGCTGTTTTCAAATTCATGTTTTTCCACAGAAAAGACAAAGAGAAGGAAATATTATATTTGCATTTTTTCTGTGAAAACAGCCCAAATAAAAGAGTATCTCTTCCTTCAATTTTTTCAACATATTTTGCCATGAAAAATTGTGAAATGCTTGCAGTGTTTCATAGTAATGACAGATGGGTGTCAAGAAGGGTTTGGCATGGTGCTGATGCAGAAAGTCAAGATCCAAGCTCCAAGTGGCAAGGCAGTCTACTGAATGGTGCCAATAGCATTTGCATCAAAGTGAACATCAAAAGCTGAGAGAAACTACAAACCATTCTTACTCAAATTTGCTGCACTGAAATTTGGATTAGACCACTTTTCAGATATAATATGGGGCTTCCCAGTTGAGATCAAGACAGACTGCAAAGTGCTCAAGGATGTCCTAGCCAATAGCAACATATTGGCAGCACATGCAAGGTGGAGAGATGGAATCATCGTGCACAACATAGTAGCAGTATGACATGTACCAGGATGCTTCAACATGGCAGCAGATGGACTGAGCCATCAGTGGGATGATGTCAAATGCATGGATGAAGAAGATGAACAGTGGACAGTCAGCCCAGACCCAGAAGCAACATTGGGATTGGTGAATGACATATTTGCCATCAGCAAGCTCCCAAAGGACAAGCAGGAACTAAGGGAATGCTTCAAGGCCAAACCACTCTTTCTACAGGTAGTCAATGTGATTCTCAATACAGACACTAACACACCTATCAGGGACCACAGTAGAGCAAGGCACTGTGCAACACAGTACCTCATAGAACAAGGAAAGCTGTGGCAAATACATGGAGGCACAAGCATTAGACCATGACACAAAGTAGAATGCATCACCCAAGAAGAAGCTTGCAAAAAAGCAAAGTGCTTGCATGAAACAGGAGGAAACTGGGGTAGGGACACACTGAAAATCACACTCACAGATAAATACTATTTGCCAAAGATGGATGTATCAGTAATGAAGGCAATACAAGAGTGTGTGAAATGCAAGAACTTCAGTGCTCTGAAGCTAAATGTGTTGCTCAAACTGATAACACATTGACACCCCTTTGAACTGCTTGTCAGAGATTATCTCTCAATGCCAACAGGAAAGGGTGGGTATCACACATTGGGCCTATTCCTAGATACTTTCTTGCAGCACTTATGGGTAATGAAGTTCAAGATGGCAGGAACAGCAAGAATGACAACCAACAGCCTAGCCATCATCTTCAATAACTTTTCCCCAGCAAAAATGTTCATGACAGATGGGGGAAGACATTTCAACAATGAAACAGTCAGAGAGTATTGCACTAAGTGGTCATGTACACATCACATTGTAGCAGCCTACTCACCCTGGATCAATGGACTAGTAGAAGGTACCAACAAACTACTACTCCATGTACTCAAATGACTATGCACACCTGACATGGGTGAGGATAATGGCTTGGAGGAGGAATGGGAAAAACTTTCCAGAACATGGCTGGACCACCTCAATGACACCATCTGTGCACTGAATAACTGACTACTACCATCCCTCAAGCTCACACCAAAGGAACTCTTACTTGGGTTAGTAGTTGACATGAAATGCACAGAGCTAATGCACAGCATGACAGAACCACTCACCAGGGATGCAGCAATCCACATGGTGTATGCAGTGCAACAATGACTCAATGGATATGATGAAGCCATCAAACATGCCATCAAAAGGAAAATGACCTTCGACCATCGAGCACTAAAGCAGCACCAGACAGAAGTCATATTCACACATGGACAACTCGTGCAAATATATAGGAGTGACCTAGACTACACCTTCAAGACAGAGCAGAAAATCTTGCCTAAGTGGTTGCAGCCTTACAGAATAGCATCATGACTAAGAAATTCTTATAGGCTGGAAATGCTATCAGGCACTCCTGTTGTGGGGGAGATCAGCACACAGCACTTATGGGCCTTCACACCATGAGAAGGAATGCAGCTGTACACAGATCAACAAGAGTACATGAGGAAGCTATGAGAGAGTGGAGAGGAGAGAGAGAGTGAGGATGTAGTAGGGGGAACAGAGAGAGATGTGATGGAAGTTTGAGAGCATGCAAATGAAGAGGAGGATGAAGAAGACTGTACCATACCAGGAGGACCACCAAGGGAGCCACAGAGATGAGGAGTGTAGAGAGTGGTTATAGATGACATGGATGTCATCATTTTTCAAAAGGGGCACATGTAGTAGGGGAGTCAGGGGAGGTCACAGGAGGATTAGTCAGCAAGGGTAGAGCACAGATGTGGAGGTGCACATGTACAGTCAGCTGGTGACATATATGACCAGGGCACATGAGGTTCACTGCTACAGTGGATTGCAAACAGATCAGCACTGGCCTGTGAATCAATACATACATGTGTGTCAGCATGAGTATGAAATATAGAGTAGGCTGGATGCACCTCATTGTAATGGTCCAATGCATGTTTTAGCTTCTGCTCAACAGCATCACCCTCCTAGCATAGCATGTAAATGGTTTTGTTCTGGGCTGAGTTAGAATCCCAGGCCTTCTTGGCAAAACATTTCACCACAGCATAGGTGGTGTGGAGGTCTGCATGGTTTTTATGAAGAGCTGCACAAGAAACCAGATGGGCATTGATGGTAGCCTACAGGCACTGAACAACCTCTTCATGCTGAGAGATTTGTGTGTTGATGGGATGCCCATCAACCTCTATCAAAAACCTGGCTGGCATGGAGCAGGATTTTTTGATTGAAAACTGCAGTATTCACTCTCTTTCCAGGCCTAATCACTTAAACAGGCCAACCAGGTTGCAGATTGTCCCAGAGGTCAATGCCATGTGTGATCTTGGCAGTGAATTTATAATGACTTAGTAATCCACTTGTAGTTAACTTGTAAACCCATCACACAAGGCCATGGCACTAGATCCATGATGGGTGTTGTGGTCATGTGCCTTGTGCCATGGCTCATAAGGGAGTCAGACACAATGATACAAATATCAAGTAGTGCAAGGTTAAAGACCTGGGTGTTGATAACACTTAGTTGGCTAATTATAGTAATGCCAGATGGGAAGGCATATATAATGAAACTGGGACCCTTGTGGTCAGGTGTCCAGATGTGGTTCACAATGGCTGCCAGATTGGAAAATGACATGCAGCTATTAACACCCCCCCATGAACCTATGAAAGCATTTTATGACCCTCCCATGAAGGAGGACACCAATCCCTGTATTCTCCCAGTTACATTTGAATGGTCCTCAAATGTACCAGTCAGATATACATCTAAGGAGAACTTTCCAGTTTCCAATGCAGAGGAGGTGAATCCAGCAAATGGGGAAGATGCATTGTCTGAGGTGCATCAATTGAGTTGACATTCTCCATAGCCTGTCTATATTTTCCCTTGTATACTGTAACTATGTGACAGCTTGATGTGCAGGTCATCAAAAGGGTCATCAAATTACCCAGCTCTATGTACAGTATAATGTGCATACCATATTTAGGGGCAGTGTAAATATTAATTCCATGTGCAATACCCAGCCCCATATGGACATGACTTGGTACCTTTGGCACCTACACAAAAGATGAGAGGGTGCATGATGGGGGCAATGTGGCATACCATGTTTAGAACTCCAAGGCTCACCTAGATTACCTTTGTTGTCATCCATGTACAATCTGAAGGGGACAAAGGTTCATAAATTTTGATGATGAATGTGGACATCATGGTTATGAATGGTTCTGGGCCTTGAGTCCCTTTCCTTTACCAGTGGATGGGCACCAGCATGATGAGCATATGGAATTAGTGATCAAGTCATGAAAACCAGAGGTGAGGCATCCAGGAAGGGGTTTCTCATGTCCAACATCCAGGAGGATTGCAGTGAATATGATAGATATGATGATAGCAGTCTGGTGGACAGGTTTCCTCCCATCATAATTATCCCTCTCCCAGTTGCACATCCTTGTGACATAGCTATCACCCACTGGGAGTATTGCTAACTCTATGGATTATTCAGTCAGGGGTGTGGACCAGTTGAGAATTTGCAGAAGATCCTGGATAGCAAGGTTCATCAGCAAACTCGCCATTCTTACCCCAGCTTTCCAGCAGTCCCAGACCTTTCCAAATAATTTGTCCAGATCATGCCAGAGTTCCAGAGTTTCCAGACCTACCCAGACTTCTAGTCCAGACTATTCCAGAGTTCTAGACATTCCAGACTGTGAAAGATGTTACCTACAAGTGTGCCATATATAGTAGTTGTACAGCCACAATGTCATAATGAAAGTCATAGCCATTGACCCTGGGATGCTGGGAATATGCTTATCTTGGCAATATCTCCTTTTTTGGTTGAGGCATTGGCAAAGTTCACTTTTGGATGCAGTGTGTAAAAAAAAAAAGTGGCTGTACAGCTATGATGTCATAACAAAAGTTATAGTGGGTGATGGCACCAGCATGGGGATATCCTTACATAACCAATATGTCCATTTTTGGATGAGATACAAGCAAATGAAATTTGATCACTGAAAGTGTAGGAAAGTTTGCATTTGTGACTACTACCAACTAAGTGTAGTGTTGATTAGGATTTGATTAGTGCTGTGGTGCCTACACTTTTGATTACCAAAAAGTGTAGTGGTCATTATGATTTGATTAGTGTTGTGTTGTGTACAGTTTGCATTTCTGACTACATTTGGTCTCTGCATGCTATGTGGTTGATTTTTGTGTTTGGAGGGTAGGCATCAGCACATTGCCAGGAGTGCCATGTAAAGGAGAAGACTTTGGCTGTAAGCAGGCTGGTTTAAACTATGATTACATTACAAATTTAATATGAATGTATTCCAAATTCACTATAAATTCATTACTAAACTAATAACTATTTATGTCAGTTAGCTGGGTCATGCACTGCAAGCATTTTACAATTCAATATGGATATCATTATGATATATGTAGCTTACTGATTAAGGAAGAACACTGTTGCATGGGGGCATGATCAGTCTTTCCCAGTGCTTATTTTGGTAACTTCAGGTATTTCTGGTAAGCTCAAAAAGCACATGTCTTTGAAACTCAGCTGAACTCAGTGCTGTGAGTGAATGTGATTGTTCATTGCTTTCTTTCCCCCCACTTGCATGCCCCTCTGTAGGCATCCCCAGTTGTTTAGTACCATTTTCCCTTGCAGTAGTCACAAGTATACCACTGTGCAAGCATATATTTGTGTGCCCAAGTGTTTGAAGTACTTATCTGTGCATATAAGCCTACTTTTACCCTAAAATTTTCGCTTTTTTAGTTTTTTTGGGACTCAAGTGGTAAGATAACTCTTCCAGAGTGTCTTCCAGGCCTTTTCTGATGTGCTGTGGGTTTTTTGGGCACATTGTCAACACATTTCTGTGTGTTTTGACCACTTTCTTATCAAGTCTTGCTCAAAGTTGGTGAGTGCTGTTCTGCCACTGGTGTGATATGGGCTTCTGACTACATTTTGGGACTTCTTTTGGCCATTCAAGGTGTTTTTTTTTTTCTAAAGCATTTGCTGCATTCCAGGTACCCTCTCCTGAGCAGTCCTTTGCAGGTGGCTGCTTGCTGAACTGTAGGTGACTGAGTGAAAGCTGTAGACCAAGATGAGTGTTAGGGACACTGTGCTACATCTGCAAACCACTGTTTTTGGCCCAGTGGTCACAGTGCACCACAGCATGCCACAGTTCAGCCACAGTGTGACAGTGTGACAGCCTCCCAGGACTCAGTGACCACAGCCACAAAAACTGTGTGACAGTGACCCACAGTAACCCACAGTGCCACAGTGCCACAGCCACACTGTGTCACAGTGGTACAGTCCACCAGTAGATTAGGATTTGATTAGTAAAGTGTAGTGTTTATTAGTGTTTGATTAGTGTAGTGTTGTGTCCCCTTTTGATTAGCAAAAGTGTAGTAAATTTCACATTTTTGACTACCAACTAAGTGTAGTGTTTATTAGTGTTTGATTAGTGTAGTGTTGTGTACACTTTTGATTGCCAAAGGTGTAGTGTAGTCTGCTTTTTTGACTACCAACTAAGTGTAGTGTTTATTAGTGTTTGATTAGTGAAGTGTTGTGTAGTTCACATTTTTGACTACCAACTAAGTGTAGTGTTTATTAGTATTTGATTAGTGAAGTGTTGTGTACACACCTGACTACCAAAAGTGTAGTGTAGTCCACTTTTTTGACTACCAAATAAGTGTAGTGTGACTAGCATATGTAAGGTAAGGTGTGATTAGCAAAAAAGCACAGTGCTCATTAGGTTGTTGCCTAATGAGGCACAGCCACTAATGACTTGAAATCTGTTGGAGTCTAAAAAACAGCCCACATTGCAACACTGTGGCCCCCAATACCTATGCCCCTCACACAAGCTGCCAAACCTGACCAAACCCACATGCCTTTTCCTACCATAGGGGGGCTTTTTCATTAGTGCACTAGTAAGTCTGTGCCACAGTTGACTACAGAACTAGTGTAGTAGTTGAGTAGACTAGTGACTATTAGGACAAATTGGTAATGGTTGGATTTGCTAATAAAACTAGGTCATACTACTAGCTAGTGCTTAGTACATTAGCTGAAAGGGAAGTAGTAGTTAGTAGGGTGGTGTCCAGTTTACAGAGTAGCAGGTTGGTAGTACCAATTAGTGTCAGAGTAGTGGGTTAGTAGTAGTGATTAGCATTGGTGTAGTAGTATCTTGTAAGTAGGTGTTGGATTAGTACAGTGTAGTAGGACTACCAATTTGCAATACACATGAGTTAACTATCTTTTGGTTGTTGGGTGACTGGTCTACTAAGTAAGGACTTGAGGTGTTGGCCTACTACTAGTAAGTGAGTTGTTGGGTTATGACGTAGTAGTATTGCTTGCTATGGAGTGTAGTGTCTGTACAGGTTGTACAGTGTAGTCTAGCTTGATACAGAGTGTAGGGGCTGTATTGGGTTGTACAGTGGTGGGATTTTGAAAGTGTAGTATTGTGCGATGGTAGTGTGTGGTACTGGTACAGGACTGTACAGGGCTGTGGTAGTATGGTACAAAAGGGGACCTATCTGTGGTGCTATGGGCACTGTAGTGCACTGTCAGAAGCTGTACAGTGCCATACAGTGACTTGGGGGTTTGCTGATGCTTGGAAAATGACCACCATACCAGTGAGATCCCAATCACCCATCTGCCCATGTCCAAACATCTGACACCAGAAGTTCAAATGACTGAAGCTGATATGTTGTAGCACAAAAGTTGGTATGTTATAGTACAGAAGTCAATATGTCACAGCATGGAAGTCAGTTTGTTCATTGTTGTAGCATGGAAGTCTATGTATATGTCATTGCATGAAAGTCAATATATCACAGCAAGAAAGTTGGTATGCCTTAGCATGTATGTCAATATGCTATCAGGGGCAGGATACCAGAAAAAAAGTTGCACACCACCATATATTATTTTGTGTGGAAAAAAAGTGCAGTATACCCAAAAAAAAAAGTACATCAAAGAAAAATGTGTATCATAATGTTACAGATGCAGTGTCATAGACATCCACAATTAGACTTACATATGTGGGAATCAGAGGTGGTGTGTAGTGTGCGGATCCTAGTTCGAGTAGGCCTTAAAAGGTCAAAAACCCATGGACTACAGCTGAAAAGTGGTAGGAGAACTTGTAGAGTTCTGGAGTGCGAACAAGAGGCTCACCAAACAAGATGATTTCTTTCTTTTCTAGTAAGTTTCATTTCGGGTTGACATTACTGCGAAGTGTAGACAAGCGCACACAGATCACATTTGTAGAATTCCGAATGTTGGCTGTCTGACGTCTGGCACATCATTCCGGGTGCAATTCAGTAGGGGCAGTGTAGTTATTCAATTTCTGAATTGATCAGCAACCGGTACTTGTCGGTAAGAGTCTTCTCAGTGCTCACGGGGTGAATCGATACATCATAACCCCCACGCGGTTGTTCTCCACGCTCTGGAATGAACCGTGTAGGGCGTTGCTTTCGCCACAGATCGAGCCCGGAAGGTTGAAGCAGTCGGTAAGCCAGTTCTTGCGGGAGTTATCACCCATGTCCAGAAGGACGCTGCGTCATCACTCGGCATTGTGCCCATTTTCACTCTCCTGATCAGCACGCTTCATAGGCTGGTGCAACCGATAGATGCCCTTTGCGTTATGCACCTTCTCACTGGGATCCAACCCTTGCATCTTCGTTAATCCCTACCCACCAATAATCGAATCGCAGACTTTTCTGAGAAGATGCAAACTGCGGGATTTGAAAAGTGGAGTGCCAGACCGATCAGCGGATCCTTCGAGTAGGCCCTGAGAGGTAAAAGACGCAGGGACTACAGCTGAGAAGTGATAGAACTTGTATTCCTGCAAGTTCTGGCATGCGAATGAGAGGCTCGCGAAAGGGATATGATTTCTTTCTTTTCTGGTAGGTTTTCTTTCGGTTGACATTACTGCGAAATGTAGACAAGCGCACACACATGGACTGGTAAACGGATCGTATTCAAAGGTATAGCTAATGTTAAGGTTCACCGGTCACCATCCAAGCCAGGAAATCTCACGATAACGACACCCCCATTCGCTGTTCCAACCGCAAACCTATTTCCCCAGGACGCTTTCGCGATGATACGTGACATATTCGGGAACGCCAACAACACTTCCTCTGTCCGTGTGTTGCCGATCCACTGATTTTTGACAATAGATAGAGGTCCCCTATACCCATCCTGTCGTGGTGCGTCATCAGGAGTGGCCATTAACGGTTCGTGGGTATCTGCCCTCCAAACGAATACCGCCCTAGCATCATCCTCGGCCAAAATCTTCGTACCATCTAGTGAGAAACCGACTCGGTAAGCCTCACGTTCCAGAAAGAGTTCCGCCACCATCGTTCCCGTCTCCACGTCCCACACTCGCACCCTACGGTCTTTCCCTCCAGATATGAGTCGTTTCCCATCAGATGAAAATGACACAGATCCAACGAGGCCCTTGTGACGTCGCGTAACACCCATGCTCCCAGTACATTCGGTGTCCCAGACACGCAGGACGGGGTCATTTGAAGAGCTCGTTATGATGCGCCGTCCGTCGGCCGTAAATGTGATACAGCGTACTGGAAGACGATGCTGCCGCACCAGAGCAGGAAGTTCCACGCCTGCTCGGATATCCCAGAGGCGTGCGGTGGTATCTTTGGATGCCGACACGAGCAATGTGCCATTAGGTGAGATAGAAAGGGAGTAAATGGTGCTGTGGTGTCCACGGAGAATGAAAGGTACGTTGGCCTTGCCAGGCAATCGTCGCAGTGCACCGCTGTCTGCGTCCCAGACACAGATTGTTTTGTCGTCAGAAGCAGAGATCAGCTGTCGTCCATCTGGGGTATAAACTAGTGCATTAACCGCTCCGTCGTGATGTAATATGGGTGGTAAGACTTCTTCGCCGATCACTGCATCCCAAATCCGTATGGAATGGTCGCGAGAACCTGAGGCAAACCGCTTTCCGTTGTGCGCGAAGCAGAGACACAGAACTGTTTTCGTGTGTCCACATAGTGGTTCCCGAAGCTTTTCGCCCGTCCGTACATCCCACATGACTATTTTCTTGTCCTGGCCCGCAGACACAAGGTGTGCGCCATCCTCGGAGAAATCGAGGGCATACACGTTCCCACTGTGAGCATTCATTGTTGGTAATATCTCCTTTCCCGAAAGTGCGTCCCATAGTTGCACAGATCCGTCCGTATGGCCGCTTGCAATGTGCTCGCTATTCGGTGAGAACTTGACAACGTTGGCGGTGTTGCGAGCGCCAGGCAGCAGACTCGTGACCAGTTCGTACGAAGTAGAGTCCCACACGGAGATCGAGCGCATGCTGGAGGATGCAATGTATCGCCCGTCTGCAGAACAGGAAACAAATGTCACGTTCTCCGGTTTGCTGAACTCGGTAAGCAGAGGCGACCACTGGTCGCGGAACCCGTCGACCTGCGGTAGAGTGGGTTCGTTGAAGGTTTTGTATATCACGGACGAAGTGGGGGTGAATGGGAGTGCGCTCTGGTAGACAAGAAGTGGATGTTGTTCGAATACGTGAACATACGCTTGACAGAAGCGTTCAGCATCTCTGACAAACGAACTCAGTGAATCGTCATAACTGCAGTTGGCCTGAAAGAACATTAGAACGTAGACAAAAACGCATGCGTGAAGGACACACTGACATCAACCCAATCTCTGAGTTTATCCATCAACGTGATCGTCTGCCTTGGTCGTCCAATCACTGACATGGCTTCCACCCAATGCAAGAAATGCTTGCGCAAGAAACCATCAACCTCCTGGCTTAGTGAGCGCTCGCTGCACTGGGCCTGACATAGATGGTCGATCCAATGTGTGCAGGGATAAGCAGTAGCATCCGGGAGGTTTTGTACCTTGAAAGACCATGATAACGTTAATTGGCAAATGTTCTTCTGCAGTACTACGCCCAAACGAGCGATGCATTGACGTCCGAGGCGGAGATGGTGATGCGACTTATTGATACGCCAGGCATCACGTCCACACCGCCTACGTTCTGTAATGAAATCCGCAAACGAAGGATGGAAAACACGAATAGGCTTATCAGCTGCCCACTGCAAAACGGAGCTGAAGTGCTGGATAGTATGCAAGCAAGGCCGCTTCTTTCTCCCACTCGTAAAATCAGCATTAAGGATATCGATCGTTTCAGACGTCAAAGGGTTTTCGGCTACGATCACCATACCTAGAATTTCCCGGAAGTCTGCTGCAAATGCACCGTCGTTCCACTTCCCTGCGGATTCAAGAGCAGTGATGTAGATACTATCCAGGGCAGACTCAGAATCCGCTTGTACCTCCGATCGCAGGAGCTGAGCAAGGCGTTCCTCAGGGTCCTGCCCGTTCTCCACGTACCTGCAGGCGGTGGCCGCCCAGACGAACAGTCCAGATGCACGTACGGCCAGTGCATCCACCCTAGCAGTACCTGGCCAGTCGGATGGGAGATCGAGGTATTCATTCTGAAGACGGATGGCCGACATCCTGTGGTGTATATACGTTTTGACGTCACGCTCGTTAGTTTCAGATGAAAGGTCGAGCTCGCGGGAAACTATGTGTGAATAAGAGGAAATGGCATTTTGGATGTCCTTCTCTGCACGGCTCGTAATCAAGATGCGCAGTGTAGGTGGGAGGAGCGTGCTCTCTCTGGCGAGGGCAGTCAAGAGGTCATTCCGTGCACCAGTTCGGCAACACTCATCAAGCGCATCGATGACAACGAGAACAGGCCCCTCGCATTCGAGGTTCTCAAGAGACCGAAGCGGGTCGGCGAGCAATCGTTGAAACTGCCAGTGTAAAGGCGCTTGCTTGATGCTCGGGGTCTCTTCAATAACCCGGGAAATCGCATCGCAGATTCGAGGGTCGAACTCCCCAAGTTGATATGCGATCGTTCGAATGAGCGCTGCTGGGTCGCTCCGAGCTTCCACTCCGCGGGTGAAAAAGGTGAAGGCACCGAGACGACGCTGCTGCCGAAACAAATTTGCGATAGAGGTTGCGATCGTGCTCTTCCCAGCTCCTGGAAAACCATGTAGCCAGAAGACACTGGGTCTGGTCGGAGTAGTTGCCCAATCATATATATCACCTATGACGTCCACCCGTGTGTTTGGCAGGCACTCCGGTCTTGAAGGGTCGTCCATGTCAACTGGATTAAGCTTCATCAAGTTTTGCATGTTGACTAAAATGATTATTAAAAGTGAAAACGGAGCAGAATGATGCTCACCAATGTGCTTGACGGTTTCGTCGATGCGAAAAGAGACGATACCAGTCTGCACTGCTACACGGGACTCCAAGGCCCACTTGAGAGAAGTAAAGCTGTCCGTAAAACAGTTAATCCGTCTCTCCACCCACAGAGTGGACATCAGTCTCTCTGTTAAGTGGATTGTTAGTCAAGGGTATGGAGAACAAATGGAGCGAAACCTACTGGTGAAGCCATGGCCGCAGCATTCCTGGATAAACATGGCACACTCAGAAGTCTGGACAAGGAGTTTGCGTATTGTGTCCTCGAGCGCTGGGATCTTTTCGGGAAACGAGCTGACATCCTCGACGAATGAGTACGCATCGTACATAAGAGATCCCAGAGCGCCGAGTCTCGCGTCTTGGTCGAGTTGGGCTCTTAAGATCTCAGCAGGACATCAGGAAACGTAGTATCCAGAAAGAAGAAAGAAATACCGTGTAGACGGCAGTTGTAGTCCTCCACGCAATGAAGGCGAGTGGATTAAGCTGTATGAATCGAGAGTTGCATGTCGGATGTAATAGTGACAGGAAACAGGAAACGCTTACTTGTGCAAGGGCATCCCCAAGCTGTATGAAGGCTTCGAGCTTGACAACGACCTCTGAGAGAGAATGTGAAATCCGCGGGTGCTGAATGCTAGCAACAGCACGCGCGTCCCGAACCACAAGCTGGATGAAGAGATGCCAGTTTTCGTCGTCGCCAGCGAGCTTACTCTTCGTTGGTTGAAGAGGCAAGGAAATATTTTGGCCATGGTCTGCGGGTGATACGTGGCAGCCTCGCCTTTTGGCGTGGTGTTTACCGTGTACTCACGACTGGTTTTCTGCGCTTTCAGCAAAAGTTCAGATAATGATACCTCCGTGCAGGCCAGTAGCTGAGGTCCGAAAAGTGACACCGCGTTTTTCCTCCTCAATTCGAACCGGCAGACGCTCTCATCAGTTTTCGATGTTCTATCCGATGCGTAAATCGGATCGACTTTCTCAAAGGCTCAGAGTCAGGACATACAGTTCGAAGCGTTGCTGCCAGTCAAAGACTCCCGGCTTCTTTGTCGATTTTGTCTTGGCCGCATCAGTACCATCGACGATGATTTGTACGAAGCACTTGGTCCAGTCGTTGGCGTATGCAGGAAGTTCGGCTTTGACGACTGTCCTACTAAGTTAGTCAAGCCTGGTATCTATCGATTGTGTTATTGTAGCTGGAACTCACTACTGATATCAAAGATCATCGGCAGCTATTGAAAGCTGAAACTTGCAGACGCTCAGCTGCGAGGACGGAGGAATTATAAACCCTGAACTCTATGTCCATGCTCCGTGTGCGCTCCCGACAACTTCTGTTCAATTACGTAAGGCAATATATGACTGCGTCGGATGGTCCAGCAATCTGGCCTCAGAGGAGAGCCCGTGGATGTACTTAGTACGACGACTGACTCCAGCTCGACATGGGAATCGCTTCACGGTCTTCCCTCCCACCTGCTGGATCATAACTTAATTATTTAATTTGTCTCTCTATCACAATCTACTGCAGCTTGGCATCCTCTTACTCGTACTCGTTCGTTGTCCTTCGAGTTACATACCATTGACTAGTACACAGAAGCTACTTACGAGGGTATGGTAATAATAGTGTCGTGACAATCCTGGCATCAGTTACGTGAAGAATGATATCGAGAAGACGGTCTAGCGAGGAATTCATGTACACATGCTTGCCACGAACTCCGTGACAACACTCCAATTATACAGTTGCATAAAAGTAGTGTCTATAACCCGGAGTCAGCTCGACAAACCAACTCAGGAAATCGACAAATGACGCACTGTGTCTCCCGTATGGAACCTTTACCAACTTCGACCTGCCATCCCCCCGGTCAGCATTTTGCTCACCTGACTCTGCTTGAGTGCTTCCATTCCCGCTCCCACCATCCACCATGGTCCCCTGTCTCTTAGACGCAATCTCCCACAACTTGTCCATATGCCGTGGGGGAACAAGTTTGTCGCTCTCACCACTTAACATCAAAATCGGCGTTTCAAGAGGGATGAGTGGAAGCTTGGATGCTGAGTCCCATTTCTCGTGGCACAGGGAAATAAAAGGATAGAGAATTGGAAAGACATGAACGATAACCCGGCGAAGGTCAGTAAAGGTGTTCTCGAGAATAAGTGCACGGATCTGCAAGTAGTCAGCTGCATTTAGAAGGAGAATCGAGGATGAGAGATACGCACCTTGGATGGGTTCTGACTTGCAAGGTGGATAGCGACGGCGCCTCCGAGTGAATGTCCATACAGAATCTAACCCAGAACAGACAGGCAATATGCATTCAACGTAGGCAGTACACTCAGATGGTTGGAACTGCTCATTTGAACAAATTACACACCACGGGCGTGCTCTGCAAGATCGGATGACTGACTATGTAGTCGAGCGCGGTTTGTGCGTCTATGCAGAGGCCTACATTCTCACCGTTCGTCAGCACAAATGGGCGGAGTGAGACAAGACTCACCACTCTCTGACGGTATTCCTTCGGAGCGGCCGTAACTATATTTGAAACAGATATAAACTGAGCGCACAAAGGGAGAAGAGGTATACGACACATACCCTCTGTAAGAAAGCATAAAGACGTTGCACCGCATCGCATAGAATATATGTGCAAGTTCTATATGTCCGTACTTGTCCCCATTACCGTGGAACATAAGTACTGTTGGACGAGTTGCTGCAAACTATGAGGGGAATGGTAAAAGTAAGATATATGGTGAACACAAGAAGTTGAGCACGTGCTTCATCGTTCGACATCTTATGTTTAACCGGGATTTGTAACCATGCATGATCGACCTCCTTTGTTTGTGTCAAGAGATAGCACCACAGCGACACGCCGTCGCTTGTTGTGAGAAGAACGGGACTCCGAGCGTACATTTCATGTCTTCGAAACTCTTCAGGGAGGGTAGCGGTAAGAATAGGGTAAAGAAGTGAACTGAGAACGGGGGGTGGTTAATGCACTGGATGCCTACCTGGTTCCGGAAGAAATGCACCGGAGTATATGAGATAGTTCTGTCCATACTGAGATAGTCCACGACCTGGATGGATGACTATCTGTAGGCCCTCTGGTAAACACAAAAGGCGCTATCGTACCTATTGTCCCTAGCTCCCTGCCCACAGCTCCCACACCCTAATGGAGTCGTGGAAGAAACGGCGATTCAACATACCACATGCAAGCATACCCTTATGAACCCTCCTATGATTGGTATTGACTGGCACATAAACCCTCAAAGTTGCAGAAACTAGTTCAATTGTGTAGTTTGGAAGTTGGAACAGGCTCTTAGCTTGCCGCAGTGTTGAAACTCCGACTATTTAAATACCTGCGTCCTTTTGGTGCGCTCCTCGAATTTTTGCCCAGATATTGCAATCGTACTGCCACATCCAGTACACATGGAGGCCAAAGCGCCCAGGCCCCAGACTTTTTTTTTTCTATGCGTCTTACTTCAAAACCCAGAATTCAACCAAGAGGAGTTAGAAGCGCTTGTGCAGGAGCAACCGCAAGCTCAGGCATGGTTCCAAACCAGATCGACCTATGGGCGATCAAATTACCCCCAACGTAGACTAAGGCACTCCACGAAATTCGGTAGTAGCACCGCAGCGACCTCAGTCACCGCGGAAAAAGCGGGGTCGATTTTAGAAAGCTCAACAGCCCACTCCTCTAAACCAGTGGCCTAAGCCCCTGCCAAAAGCACGTCTAACTTCGACACAAATAAAAATGATTTACAACTCTATGAGAACATCACTTAGAGTGTACGATCAAACGCCTTGAAGCTTTCCCAATAGTTCACTTATGATGCTTTACGTGCGGGGGGCAGAAAGATGCAACGAGGTGAGCGTCGAAAAACGCCAAATTCGATCACGACCCCTCGTTCGCCAAGAGCAATTTTTCGCTCCAGTTCGAAACTGCCAAATGGCCGGCTGAGGCTTTATAGATGCTTTCAACCAGTTCTTTTTCCGCGGGAAGACCCACGAGCTCCTAGACCAAGAGCATGACGAGTGAGTCTTGTTGCAGTATGCGAGCCTAGTTACGGCTGACTGGCGCGATTGCTCACCCTCGGGGCGTTGCAATATCCGGGGAGATACATTCCAATGACGACCGACTCTTAAGGATGATGGCTGCCAGTGGTGTGAGTGTGGACGATCGCTAAAGCTTAATATGAACCCAGCCGTGCGTTGCGATCGATGTGACATGAACACGACAACAGTGATAATGCGCGCGCTCTTTACTTGAGGTATTCATTTTGTATCTCACCCGTTATAACCATACCCCAAATCCATTGGCATGCTCGTACACTTGATTCAACCAATGAATCAACTGCCTTGAAAGGGACTGGTCGAACGCAACATTGGGCCTCGACAGAGGAACACCCGGTACCCACCTAGACGACATTAATCTCGCTTCCAATCACTCGACTGTGCGCCCCTAGCCCGAACGCCATGTTGTTGACAAGGATCACCAGCGACACGGAGTCAATCCTGGCAGGTTGTATAAATGCAACTCAATATCTCCATTGGCACTGAGGGCAAAAACCAATGTTGGAAAAGGGTATCTCTGAAGGATTAAAAGAGGGGATACTATGTTTACATAGAAATACAAGGAAAAAACCGGTCAGAATATTCAGACTTCTACAACATTACTTCTTCCATTGCCTATGGATTATATGACGAATAATATTACCACAAAGTCACCATGGGTGTACGAGCCTCACGGAATAACACCATCTGGGACATGGAAATATCGGGACCAGTCTACGCCCAAAAATGAAAGTACCGATCCGTGGTCGTCATAATGAAAGCTGCTATGAATGATGTGACAGCGGAATTCATGGACTGATACCAGTCTAGCACATGCAACATGCGGAATCACCGCTGTACTTGCTTGTGATTACAAACGGTTTGTCGTCACTCGAGGCAAGGATGGTATCGTCAATCCGAAACGTGGTTGTCCTTGCTTGAAGTTGTAACCGGTTGGTCATCATCTGGGAAAAAGATGATATCACCACGCTGGATCCCTGACCCAGAAGGCCGAGGAGGCCCCGCAACGACAGTCTTCAAATATCAGGACTGAGCTAGTAATGAGCCATGAAGGGATATATTCACCGTCTCAGCCCAGGACCCGGAATGCGCAACCTGCTCTCCTGCCTTTTTGCAGATCCGGTCAGGTAACTCGTTTCTATGAGGTAGATTGAAGCTTACATTTACGAACGACCCATCGTCACTTAGGAAAGGGACGGTATCACTATGCTGGATGCCTGACCCGGAGGGCCGAGGGGGGCCCGGAACACCAGTCTTCAAATATCAGGACTAAGCTAGTAATGAGCCATGAAGGGATATATTCACCGGCTCAGCCCAGGCCCCGAAATGTGGAACCTGCTCTCCTGCCTTTTTGCAGATCCGGTCAGGTAACCCATTTCTATGAGGTAGATTGAAGCTTACATTTACAAACGATCCATCGTCACTTGGGAGAAGGACGATATCGCCATGCTGGATGCCTGACCCAGAAGGCCGAGGAGGCCCCACAACAACAGTCTTCAAATATCAGGACTAAGCTAGTAATGAGCCATGAAGGGATATATTCACCGGCTCAGCCCAGGCCCCGAAATGCGGAACCTGCTCTCCTGCCTTTTTGCAGATCCGGTCAGGTAACCCATTTCTATGAGGTAGATTGAAGCTTACATTTACAAACGATCCATCGTCACTTGGGAGGACGATATCGCCATGCTGGATGCCTGACCCAGAAGGCCGAGGAGACCCCACAACAACAGTCTTCAAATATCAGGACTAAGCTAGTAATGAGCCATGAAGGGATATATTCACCGGCTCAGCCCAGGCCCCGAAATGCGGAACCTGCTCTCCTGCCTTTTTGCAGATCCGGTCAGGTAACCCGTTTCTATAAGGTAGATTGAAGCTTACGTTTACAAACGATCCATCGTCACTTAGGAAAGGGACGGTATCACTATGCTGGGTGCCTGACCCGGAGGGCCGAGGAGGCCCCGGGACAACAATCTTCAAATATCAGGACTAGGTTAGTAATGAGTCACGAAGAGATATATTTACTGTTTCAGCGCAGGACCAGGTGTCCACATTCTGTTCTCCTGGCTTTTCGTAGGTCCAGTTTGGTCTCGCCGTGGGCAGATTGATGCTTGTAGTTACAAGCAATCCATTGTCGTCCGGGAAAGGGACGATAGCATCATGCTGGATGCCTGACTTAGAGGGCCGAGGAGGCCCCACAACGTCAGGCTTCAAATATCAGGACTAGGTTACCAATGAGCCACGAAAAGGTGTAATCACCGGTTGAGCTGTGGGAAAGCCCTGCCCTCCTTCCTTCCTGCGGATCCAGTCCTGTGTCGCCGTGAACTTGTTATGTCTCTGAGGTAGGTCGAAACTTGCAGTTGCAAATGATCCATCGTCACCTGGGAGAGTGACGATATCACCATGCTGGGTGCCTGACCTAGAGGGCCGAGAAGGCCCTGTAATGACAGGCTTCGAACATCAGGACTAGGTTAGCAATGAGCCATGGAAAGATATATTCACCGGTTGACCTGGATACGGAACCTGCTCTCCTTCCTTCTCGCGGATCCAGTCCTGTGTCGCCGCAAACTTGTTATGACTCCAGGGCGGAGGTGGACTCGGATATGCAGCATACGACTGATGGCCAGGTGGGGGAAGGACGATAGGATCAACCTGGATGTCTGACCTAGGGGGCCGAGACCCTTGACAGGCACCCTTCGAATATTAGAACGAGGTTAGATTAGCAATGAACCGCGAAAAGATATATTCACCAGTTGAGCTGAAGACCAGAAAGGCCGCTCTCCGATCCAGTCCTCTGTCACTGCAAACTTGTTATGACTTTGAGGCGTAGGCGGACTCGCCCATGTACCATACGGCCGATGGCCATGTGCGAAAGGGACGATAGCACCATGCTGGATGCCTGATTTAGAGGGCCGAGACCTCACAACGGCAGGCTTCGAATATCAGGACTAGGTTAGTAATGCGCCACAAAAAGATATACTCACCGCGTTCGCAACGTTCTCGGTTCTGGGCATCGTCGGGAGGCTCTGAGGAGGATTGATGGACCCGAAAGTTGAATCGGCCAGCGTTACAGGCGGTAATGTGTCAGCGCAAGCCTCAGGGCATAGCATGGGCTCCACCGAACTTGCATCATCAGGGAATTGTTCGTTGGTCGCCATTGGTCTGTCCCCAATTTCCAAGCTGCGCTCCGATGAGAGCCTGCCCGTGGTAGGTAGCTGGATGGTCAAAATCATATGTATGTCCACAAGAAGTTGCCAGATTCACGGCTTACGTCCATAAGAGACGTGGTGCCTTCCGGAGGCAAGTCGTCCTTCCGTGGACCGTTGGAGTCAGGGGAAGCACTTCTCGATGAACCAATGTCATCTTTGGGCACATCGGTAGAGTCCTATACCGCAGTATTGAAGCATCGGCATGATGAAAAAGTGACCATCAAAACTCACGCCCATAATGGAAGGAGAGCCATATACGTCCTCAAACGGCCGCGGCTCCGTACCAGCACCTCTCGGTCCGTCGGTCACACTCGACATCCGAGGGAATTTAACATCATGCTGCATAGAGTATTTAAGTCGGGACTTCACCAAGCTAACAAAACCTACCGATTCCGGAGTATCCAGGAGTGATTGGACTACTGGGGACTCCTCATGGGGGTCATCTAAGATGGATGATCCCTGTGGTGTTTAAATAGTGAGTGCGTAGGTGCCATCACCAATGAGAATCCATACTAGTGGCAATGGAGGTAAGGACGACGGCTCAGGATCGATCCTTGATGGATGCCGAAGTGTTAGACAATGTTACAGGTGTCATAGAAAGGCAAGTATACCATACTCACCTCGATTTCTTTAAGTATTTCGAAGCAGTTGACCGAGGACGTCTGATGAAGTTAAACAAACGTCGCAAAGCAGCCTTACGAGGTGAATTTCCAGCGTAGCGGACCACAATATCAGATTTGGGCTCGTCCGTTTCCCGGTGGCACTGCTCTAAAGGAAACGGCTCTTGACCATATATGATGTTGGGCAAGGACGATGGCGGGGTCTCGTCAAGTGCTAAGCTTTGACGTGATTCGGCCGTTGTCCATGGGTCTGCGGGTGCTGGCATAATGGAACGTTCTAATCCCACAGTTTTCGTGCTTGGGCTGGTTTGAACCATTCTTCTGGACTACGCAGAGCCAAGAGTAGTGAATCGATGAATCGACACGACCGTTCGGATTGGGCGAGCGGTTGAAGACAAAATAGTGCGCACGATGGGAATTTGTCGGCTTCGTGCAAGACTCGTGTAATCTTTCCTGTAGATTTTTTGGGAAATGAAGACGTACTTGGGTAGATCGTGAGGAAGTGTAAGGTAGAGAGACGGAGAAACAAGCTCAGGGAACAGATGACAATGGTGACGGGCCAACAACACCAAGATATATATAACAAAAAACACTGCACAGCTAGTTGCCATGAGGGTATGTGTTAATACATGTTCCTGTATGCATTCCCGTCAGTTTCATGTTGATGGAATTTGTAAAAATACTTGTACCGCCTTTATTCGTACTACAAATAAGACTAACCCAAATTTGTCACTTAGGATGGCGGGCGGGCGGAGCAGTGCGCCTTGTGCTGAGTTCTCCTCTACCACTATATCGGTATGCCTGGAAACCGATGACACATACCAGGGCTTGTAAGGCAGCAATAGGTGACAATGTCAGAACACATAGGTTCGAGAGCGATTGTCGATTGTCCGCATTACTGGCTCAAGCCAGAGAACCATCAACTGAGCTCTCGGCTCTCCAGCTTTCTTGCCTGCCTAGTTCTGTGGTCAAATGACCAATACATAGAGAGCTGAGTGGCTCACAGCAAGTGAAAACTGGAACGCCATGCCCTCCCGAACATCGGAAGTCTGGCACATGAGGAGGTGGGTAGGCCATCACCATTACATAACCCACACTGCGCAATGTATGAAACGTAGGTTCCCGTGATGATGATACTATAATACTACTCCAAAACGCCCCTCAGCGTATGGGATCAAGCGTCTTGAAGTCTTCCACTTACGGTACTTTTTGCGAAGGGGGACTAGAAAATGCAGCGATCATAGCATCGAAACACACCACGATCACTCATTTGCCGAGTTTAACGACTTGTTTCGAAGCCAACAGTTTCTTGGCCCAGATCAAACGTGCTAAATGGCCAGCTGAGGTTATATAGATGTTTTCAACCAGTTCTTTTTCCACGTGGAAACTCACGAACTCCGACTACATAAGAACATAGCGAATGAGTCTTGCTGCGCTATGGTACTCGGGTTGGGGCTCCGCGGAACGTTTCAAATTTCAATATCGCAGTCATCGGATCATCAATGAATTACTGGAACGTCGCCAACCGCATGCACGCTAATGCACGCTAATTACCTCACTCCTCCCAGTCACACAAGCAGCCATCCACCACGCCACAGAAGTATCCATCACAATGACCCAGCCTAGTATATGGAGAAGTAATTAGTCAAGGGCGACCCATTGGAGTTTGCAGTGATCGACCGCAATGCTACGCATTCCATAGACGGTAATACAGATGGGCTCCTATTCGATCTTCGATCACTATAACGATGGGCTCATACGACGACCACCAAATTCGTGACATACTCCTGCCATATGCCCGTGCCCGCCTCACCACTGACCATGTTCAATACACCGAACAGGGAGTGGAACAGGTACATGTCATTATCAGCCTACGAAAACCCCATCGCCAACGCAGCACACATGCACAGATCCTGCTCGAGACACTCGACGTCATACCGTTGGCGGACGCTACGTCTTTCTTGCTCCCTACAGACCCGTTCGAGGCGCTCACGAAACATTCGGACTCTGTCGACTGTACACCTTACCGAGAACGATGGCCAGCCCCAGAAGACGCGATCGAACTCGTTAGAGACGTCTTTCTGTCATTCACCAAGCTTAGAACTGAGAGCTGTCGTATTCAACGGGAGACTGACCCATGTAAGTCGGAAAGCACACGCATATAGTCACACAAGAAGCTCATAGCACAGACGACAACCTTTCCGAGTTGTATAGACCGATGTCACCAGTGCTAACTCGACAGGCGAGGCGGGAGACACCCAAACTCGGATGTACAGGAGCTCTGGCTCCGTCCCACGAACTACGTCATCCGTGGAAAGTCACTTGATCCTACGACCAGTCACCGAGGAGATAATCGTAGAGCCTCCCACTCCAGATATGAACGATGTGCTGTAAGTTCCAATGCGGTCGGAATGGGCTTGCTTACTGATGATCATCGCCCCGGGACGTTCGGTACAAGCTGGATCGGCGTCACAGACGAACATTTGAGGTCCGAGTCACCAATCCATCAGATTTCTCCACTCGATTCGTCTCCACTCTTTGCGCGCGGCAGTGAAATGAACAACCGACTAGAACGGACACACGAGAACATCGGTGGGAGTGCTGATGTCGGTTGCACAGCTGGCAGTGACGTAGTGCCTACATTCGAACACGCGACGGAACAATTCATCGAAGAAGAAGGCAGTCTACATGGACAGCACATGGAAGTGGCGAACGGATGATGTACGTCTACAGCAGCTTTGTGTTGGTATGCGCTCGACGCCTTCTTTCATAGGTATGTACGTCTTTTCGTCGCCACCGTCCATGCACTCGGACTCGTCATCAAATAATAATGTCAACGAGTTATGGGATATGTCACCACCAGCACCTCGCTCGTAGCGGATAAGATGGGTATGTTATGTTCTGTAGTCGAGAACGTTGTAGTATCTATATGACCAGTTTCTACTCCCGACACTCGGGTAGAGAGGACGGAGGTGCATGGTCAGTGTCCGGAGTACAATGGGAAAACATGCTGGGGTATACGTCTTTTCGCCCTGATGCCTATCCCGCATGCTGTGCGTCCCAGGAGGGTATAGTGTGCAGCATGTATGCTCAGCCTCGTGAAGGAAGTTGCCAAAAATATAGCGATCGTCGTTGGGTAATCGATGCACAGGATTACTGGGCGGATAATCGACGTGGCTATACTTACTCAGTTGTCATTGCCTCACTTACATTGCGAATGGACTCAGCGGCGGGAAAAGCAGGGCGACTCGTGTAGGGTGCAGGCTGACTGGTCACCGCATGCAAGTTGGAAACATCAATTTGTCGCCGTATTACGCGGAGAAGCACCGAACTGTGAGATCACGCTCAGTGAGGCTTTCGCAAATCCACAAATCAAGGCGGGAGCAGTCAGAAACCATCACAGCATCGGAAAGGAAATATAACCTTCACTACGAGTAAGAGATACATCCAGGCGGCTGCACGACATTTTCCACAAAAGAAGTACGGACACAAGTACATCCTGGGGTGCGATTCAATCGCAATAGATAACGTGGTTTACAACCTGTAACAAGAACGAGATGCGGAAGTTAGTAAAGTTGATTGAAATGAAATCGGTTATGCTAGCGGTCAGTAGAGAAGCAAAACATGAAAAGCAGGTCAACTCGCGTTTAAAACGGCACACATAACCACCTCCGTCATGTCCACCATCACCTGTCTGTCCATCACTTGTGTCAGCCGCAGATGTTATGGTATCGCCCTGTAGTCACATTTAGAGGTCTATGAAAAGCAAGCGGAATGAAGAACCCACAACTCGACTCGAGTTTTCGCGCCCGTCGGCCGTAGACGTTACAGGAAAATTCTATGAAGGCATTGGAGAACCACGAACAAGAAGGGAATTGTAGAGCAACATGCTCGCCGTGCTGATTCCCTGCTGGGCACCCCAACCTTCTTTTGGAGGTAAAATAAGCACGCGCTACAAACATCAACAGTATCTACATCCTTAAATGACGCGACATGAAAGATGCACCTTCTTGAGTTTTGCAGTGTGTACGATTTCCAGTGAAGTCTGCATCCTCTCAGGCAATTTTCGCCTCCAAAGCAGTGTTGATAATTTTGACAACAGGCCGATCTTTTGTGGTTTAACTGGAGGCAAAGGGTTGACCCGAGCTCCCAAAAGGCAGGGCCAAGCAAGACCACGGGTTACAAATAGAGGTCTGTAGTGGCGTGAATCATGCGTACATCCCGTAATGGTTCAGCGCTTTCTGAATGGAAAGAGTCTGTCTGTTGGTCAAAGTCTTCTTGCCTTGTCTCTACCTCGCCTTGGGGTAAATCCTGTGGATCATGCGTACCACCAACTCCGACTCAGTTCTTTCTGTGTGGGCAGAATCACTGTGAGTCAGTATCTTCTCATTCTTCTTCTGGCTCTCCTTTCCAGATAACCTAATTTCACTGAAAATTAAAGAGTGGACTACCATGATTTGGGTATGCATACCCCTGATTCCGACGCTTTTCTGCCGAAGTCAAGAAAATCCCTGCGTATATCAGTGACTTCTCGCTTCCTCTCTGCTCCTCCCATCCCGCTCGTGATTGCATGTTGTAGTGTGGATGTCTAATAAAACACGAAGGGCAGGAAGCCAAAATGCTCTGATTGAAATTCGCTGTACTATCATATAAGCCGGAGGAAATGGGACGTGGATTGAAAAATGACACATGACTCTACCTGTGAGGGTAATCCTAGAGCATCGGATAACTTATAGCTCCTGCGTTGTTGTAAACGATGAGAAATGTGGACGAACGGAAAGATCACACACCGAGAATTAACGCCATTTTAATGGAGGGTGTCGGAGAGTTACCCGAGGACGACATTGTTTACCACTACTAAGTCTGAGTGGAAATGTTTAACGACCATCTTGTGGGAGCTCACAGAGTGAGAGAGACAGCCAGACGAAAGAGAAACGAGAAGTGTCGGGCCGGAATGGCACGTATAGATGGGACAGGGCGACCCCTGGGAAGACCGGAGATGAGTAGGTGACTGACCGCGGACGGCACCAAGATGTTAGGCCAATGAATATACTATCCCAGCAACAAGAGTCTTGCAACGGGGCAGATTGGACGTGCGAGAAAGTGCACCCGAGTAATTATGTCCGCAACCACTGCAAATTTTTCGCACAAGTCGCACTGTCAGTTTTACCAAAACGGAGATTATTCTGTTGCAGTCAATACTAACGGTGGCACCGCTAAGTTTTCCAGCACCTGAAGAGCTGCCGGTTTGTATTTCTGTCGTCAAACAATTTCAATTGATACTGTTTTTCGTATGTCACCGTCGCAGTTGCACCTATATGCGTCTAAGAAGTCTAGGATAATCAGTATGTCGAAGTTTTAACCACGTATCGATGTTCCCCTCGGCCCTGATGCCTGCCTAGTCTCTGACTCCGCGTTCAGCTGGGGACTAGCAGTGGCCGAACTACTCCCATCCGTGCAATCTGACGATAGAGTGCAGTTTGCAAAGGCCAGCGACTAAGCTGGATAATAGAATCTGTGACTTCATACGAAGTGTCTGTGATGTCTGACGGTGCTGGTGTTGAGACGTTCAGAGAGGACCGGGGACTTTCCGCGATTTGCGGAGTCCAAATTGTGGTTGGTTCGCTGACCACACCTAGCTCGCCCCACAAAAGAGCAAACTTGACACTCCACTTTCCAAGGACAAGTTCGAGAATACACGAGTGATACACTACAGGGGTGTATGCTACAACACACTAAATGGCCCGATGTTATGACTACAGTAGGTGTAGAAATCCGGTGCAAAAAAGAAAATTGGTACGTAGAGTCAGATGGGAGCATACAATTGTATGTGAAGAGATCTAGCAATTATAAAGATAGGAACGAACCCCCCCTTCCCCTCATGATTCAAATCCCTTGTCGATGTGATGGCGGTTTCATGGTGGGTTTACCCAAGTTTGATCTGGGTGGTCCTTCCGCACGTGCTGCTTGTAGTTATCCCTCCTAGTGAAGGTCTTCCTGCACGTGTCACCGCCATACTGGCAAGTCCAACCTTCCCAATCCCGCCTTAGCGCAACCGCATACACAGAATTGAGCAATTGCACGTACCTTCGTCATCGGTGTGCAGACTTCTGATGTGTCTCTTTACATGCTCGTTACGTGCAAACGTCTTCGCGCAATCGAAATAAGGACAGACGAATGGCCTCGCTTTGGTTTCACCGTTCTTGCATCGAGTCCTGATCGGCTTCCCATCGGGCGAGACGGGTACTTGCCGCCCACGCGATTTCCTACTGATGGATGGGCTGGGTGGTGGTCGTTTGGTTCCGTGCGGGGGGGTCGTGGTCCGAGTGGGGGTAGAAGGCCCAAACATTGGGGTGGACGGACAAGTATAGACTGGCTCGCTGCTGGGACTGTGCACCCCATTCGGGGCTCCAGCGACAGGGGAGACCCAGCAGGAAGACTCTGCCTGAAGAAAGGTAGATAGTGCCAGAAGGAGAGAGTCGTCATCTGCACAAGAAGGATGGGAATGAAGAGGCGGCGTCTGTTGGGTAGGAACGGTAGGGCCTGCGCCTTCTGATGGGTGACTAGTAATGAGGGAAGACAGGTAAGCCGCATGCTCCGAGTTAAAACTAGTGGAAGGGATTACTGCTGGGGAGCTGAGGTCCGTGGCTTGAGCTAGGTCATGACCGCGCACGCAGAGCATCTGGGGTGCTTGGCTCGCACCATCCAGTAATATACGGTGGGTGGGACGAAGGCCCGCGACCGGTGCATCAAGATGCATGCCTGCCAGCCAGGGATGCGTCGCATGGGATAATAACTTCCTCTCAAACTGGGAGTCGATGTCTGACCTGGTCATGTCAGCCACCCTGTCGTACCCGCCAAAAATATCGCCTTCTTCGTCGGTTGCATAGGTTGTGGAGTACATAGTGTTAGGACTACAAGGTAGAAGAGAGTGGGAGTGGACAGAGAGGTACTTCGGGTAGGCGAGATAATGTCATGTTGAAGAGGGGGAAAATGAAGCCAAGCTTGCTTATATATGGTGGCGGACGTCCGATCGCTTTATCCTACTTCAGTACGACTCATTCTAGAATTCTGGTCCTGAGAAAGATCTATTAGCCCCTCTCGCTGGGTGCCCTCCGCGGACATACCTCTGTAGTGTTACAGTAGCTGATTCATAGGCCTTGGCGCAGTTAAAATACCACGGCGATGGCCTACAAGATCCGAATGTGCATGTCAGTGGCTGCATCCCCTGCGACGACAGGAACTGTGACAACAACACTGTGAGCGGTGAAGGGGACTTGGGTTTCAAGCAGGAAACACCAACCTCGGATGTTAGGGAGGGCAGCCTGTGCAGACCTGATTAAATATCCTCTTACAATCGTCAAATTCTATCTACTACAGAGAATGACATTGTCACATTTTCGAGCGTCCATACAAACCGGCGATCGACGGTTACGTCCCTGGGCAGGAACGTTCCACGGAGTCAGTGTCGACCACAAGACATCGCTCACTTGAGTGACCAACAACGGCCACACGACGACGAGATAGCGAGTACAGGACGACGGCGAGCACCAGACGGGGTGTCGGTGGCAAGTTTGTTCCACAAGGTGCGGTAAATTTTTGAGGCGCTCGTTGACTTCCACATACGGAAACAACGAACCCATCCTCGTCAACATCGTCTAATTTTGCATCCAGAGTCTGCACCGCGACACGTTCTGTGAGTGTTGGCCATATCTGAGAGGAAAGAATTTGACTCGATGTTGCTTGTCCAGAGCTCTGTCGCACGAGCCCGAGTCCGGTACGCTACGCATCCGTGTCAGAGTGCACGACTTGGACGCTCGATCTCAGCGATGCCACCGAAATGAAACCATCGAGCCCACCGCGAAGACGACCCTTTTTGTGGCGATGTAATGGCGTCATCGGAACAATTGGTTACATCATTGACTCTGTACAGTATACACTGAAGAACATCTGTAGGCTTTTTCTACTACCATCCTGACGAAGGTGACGATATCAAGCTCATTAAGGCATCCTCAAACCATCCTTGCCATCCGAAATGTCCGAGGTTCACTGGCCTCCCCACTCTTAATACCTGCAGGTCTGTTATTCTATCCTACTACACCGTAGCTAGTTAAACCTGACAAAAACGAAAGCGCAAAGAATGGACAAATAGGTAGATGCGTACATCAACAACGCATATGGGACACTTCTCCGTATGATTCATGCCAATCACCGCATCCGTTATCAATCGTGTATGGATGATTAGTGCGATCAATGTCTGAGCTGGCACAGGTCTGGCTGCAGAAGTTCAAACGCAAATTTAAGCTGTGAGTGTGTTGTCGAGAAGTTGTCAATGCGTTGATTGCAGATTGTTGTCATGTATGAGAATGTCATGCCAAGGGTAGAGTGGGCGCACGAAATACAGAGCTGAAGCAATGCATAAGATCGACCAGACGGCCTCTGGCTTACCTATTATATACTTACGGGAGCCGTTAACCTGTCCAGTCAAACCTGCGCCAGGAAGTGTGTGATTTGCTTTCACTGTAGAAATAGCTCTTTGATGTTCCTGCTCGTTCACAGATGGCCTTTGTTTCAAAAAAAGTATACAGCCCTCTTACACAAGGCGTGGTATGACATGGTTTGTTCCGTTTCGCAATCCTGTATGCAGCCGACACTCTACTTCCAGTTCGTCTCTCATGTTCTATTCCGCTTGGTCAGAAATTTGCGATCTCGTTTTCCTTCCGGCAGCGCGGACGCATGGTTACGGACGCGGTCATTGCTCCAGTAATCGGTGAGGTGGTCCCTGACAGGTAAGTG
Organism: Pisolithus marmoratus; assembly: GCA_024613145.1. Classification (NCBI taxonomy): domain Eukaryota; kingdom Fungi; phylum Basidiomycota; class Agaricomycetes; order Boletales; family Pisolithaceae; genus Pisolithus; species Pisolithus marmoratus. The sequence goes on from JANFAE010000135.1 coordinate 62,561, forward strand.
GAATGTCTGGCTCGCCGCTCGGGGTATTGAGAGGGTGTTCGGTGTAGGTTCAGCAAAGTGGGTGCTCGCAGTACCTGGCTCGCGCAATTTCTATGAAGCTCCTCACGTCAGCATTGTCTACATGTGCACAGCATCAAACGGCTGTCAGGGGCCCCACAAAAGAGAAAGTGAGTGTGAGTGAGAGCAAATGGATGAACTTGGCGTGCTCGTCGAGCTTCGAAAGTTAGGGTCAGCAGCTGGGAAAAGGTATCATCGTTGGAGGTATTATCATTAACTGTGTCGATCGCCTCACGCCTGTGAATACCGTTGGCACCCCCACAGGTGACTATGCAAAGCTGGCGGTCGAATATCAGCGATTTCCGGGATTGTGATATTTTGCGGTTGGCCGGGGGCGTGAGTCAGATTGATTGTGTTTGTAAGGGAAACGAATCAATAGGGGCCGATGGGTAGTTATACATATATACTCGGGTTTGGTCCTGATGATCGTCTCTGATCATTTGCTAGACTCATTGGCACGGCTTGCAGAGGAAGTCTGTTGTGGTTAGGCGGTCTTTCTGGTCTCTGTGAATAGTGTTGTTAGGACTATGGTGCTGCTATCCTACGACCATCACCGGCTGGGATGCTACACCCCGGCCCGTCTATCAAGCGCTATTTGAGAATTCCGTAATGGCTGACGCGAAATGTCACGCGTCATTTGTCACACCACTTGTCATGAACCACCTTATGGCTCAGTTTGTGTCCTCCCTTGTCCACATCGCCGTCTTCCTATATCAAGGGTACAATCTCGATTCTGTCGTTTCCTGTGAATTTTTTGAATTTACTTAGGCTCGCACTACCAAGTCCCGCCTCGAGTTTCGTGCGGATATACGGAGAATATCGCTCGGAGTACGTTCAAAATCGAAGCAGATTTGTTGTGTGAACTGGCCGCTGTATGGGTGCTCTCATGTCAACTAAACGTGTTTTGTTCTGTCGTACGCTAGGTATTCATACAACGATGTGATGTCGACGCTGCTGAAAAGGTATGTACCGCTCAACGTAACTTGACTATTATATACCTACCTCATCGCAGCATCTCGGCACCGTCGTAGCTCATACCCAAACGCACGACTTTTTCTCGGAATACGCGCCACGCACAACACTCCACCATGCTTCCCTCACCCATGTTCGGTATGCACAGGCGCCTTGCTGCAGTGAAGCATATGCTCCCGGCTTCGGAGCCCAGCCCTTGCGATAGCAGTTACCTCGTTGTCGTTGGCTTCACCTGGTCATCGTGTAGAGAGGTTCGGAAGCGGTGCAATCGCCGACACTCACCGTTCCCGCCATCGTTATTTAGTTGTTGGGTGGCCAAACACGATCAAACTCACGAGCTCCTAAAGATTCGAGTTTCGGTCATCCAACCCCTTGCACCAGAACGAGACGCTAGAACGCCATGCCCCAGATTCCATATCTGCTGGTCGAACGAAAAAATTCTCCGAGTGTACGAGATCCGTGGCGTCTACACGAGCCCCGACATTCCCGACTCCTTGAAAGTCCAGGCGTTGATAGATCACGCTGCGGCAGTCGCCCATGATCTCATGTGCTTGAATTCAGATCAAGAAGCGGTAATCTCTGTGTACAAGGCACGTAAATCTTCATTCCAAAACACCTCACACCATTCACGGTCATTCAGCTACTCAAGCCTGTCGGCGATTTTCGTGACCGTTCAGCCAAGGATATTGCAAACGAACTTGGGTCGGTAGACGAGCAGTTTTTTAGAACGAAGGTTATTCGCCTCCCGCAGGGCAAGCGCATATCGAAACTTAATGCGGATGTCTGCGCGGGGAAAATTATTGTTGTTTTCAGCGTGTATCCGCCCATAGATCGACCCCGAGGTAAGCCAATGCCATACTTACCCTCGCGCTGTAGATTCATGCTATTTAGTTGACATCGCCGAACTCGCTTTCACATGGTCGAGCAATCGACGCAGGGACGATGTTCCGGAAATCCACGAGCTTCGTGACATTCTTGCAGCCCCCCTAGTCGACTCGGAGAAGGTCCCAATCACAATGAGGATGTTTCAGAGTCTCGTTTCTGTTGATCGTGCTGATGATTGTAGTGAAACCGACGTTTTCAGTCTGTTCACGATTGGAGAACCCGACTTGAGCTTCCATGCTATCTTTACTGCGGTTCTTGACCCCGTGCCTGCGAGAGGTACAAAGGCTTCCTTCATTCCGAAGTGGGCCAATAATATTACCAAGCTCCTGAGGCTCATGATTCCGAGCGTTGAAATTTGCGAAGATCCCAGCCATCACATGGCCATGCAAAAGTCCTACCCCGACCTTCACTTTCTTGTGGATGGTTTTTGCGTGCTTCAGCTTCAGGGAAGGGGATCATGGAACACAGAAAATCTCAACACAACGTCGAGCAACAATTTCATATGGACATACGGCTCTGCTCCTTATGTCCTTGGTGAGCGTATCATGCTCTGTTGCGTACTCATCTGAACCACCCCCCTAGGTTACTATTGTCACGGACATAAGATGACGCTTGTGGCGATCACCGCACCCCGAACGAGAAACGGGGAGCCACAATTGCACGACATAATTACCGTGGACTTGGGGTTAAGAAAGGATCGGCTTGCGAACGTTCGCTACTTGATAAACCTTGCGCCTATTCTCCTTGCCATGGCTAGTGTCTTCCCTCGATGATTTTTTTAGCGTTTCTGAACTTTTTATGTAATACAAGCAAAACGTTCCCCCTCCTTTCCCCCTTTCAGCTACCCCGTCCTCCCCCTCGTCTTCTCTGCGAGGACGTTTATGTATGTAAGCCTAGTTTGGTGTAAATGCATGTACACACGCGTGATGTCATCCTCCTTCGACCGTCCTCTGTCTCGCCAACACCACTCATGCATGGCAAGGACTTCTTTGAAGGCAAAAGAATGTACAGGAGGCACGGCGCCGCATGCCTCTTTGGCAGGCCATGCTGTTGGTGTTTCAATCGATGACCCGTTAGAGTTTGTTTGCAGTAATAAATACGACAAGCACTTGGCTTCCTAGTGATCGAGTGCAATACTACTCATTCCATAGATGGTAATACAGATAGGCTCCTATTCGGTCTTCTGTCACTAATATAACTATGAGTCCATACGACGATCCCCAAATTCATGACATACTTCTACCATATGCCCGTACCCATCTCACCACCGACCATGTCCAATACACCGAACAGGGAGTGGAACAGGTACATGTCATTATCAGTGTATGAAAACCTCACCGCCAATGCAGCACACATGCACAGATCCTGCTCGAGACACTCGACGCCATACCGTTGGCAGACGCTACTTCTTTCTTGCTCCCTACAGACCCGTTTGAATCCCTCACGAAGTATTTGGACTCGGTCGATTCTACATATTACCAGGAACGATGGTCTGCCCCACAAGGCGCAATCGAACTCGTTAGAGATGTCTTTCCGCCACTCACCGAGCTCAGAACCGAGAAGTGTTGTATTCAACCGGAGACTGACCCTTGTGAGTCGGAAAGCACACGCATATAGTCACACAAGAAGACTATACCATGCACAGACGACATTCTTTCTGAGTTGTATAGGCCAGTGTCGCCAGTACTAACTCGACGAGCGATGCGCGAGACGCCTAAACTCGGATGTACCGGAGCTCTGGCCTCCGTCCCACGAACTACGCCATCCCTGCAAAGTCACTTGATCTTAAGACCAGTTGCCGACGAGGTGATCGTAGACCCTCCCACTCCAGATATGAACGACGTGCTGTTAGTACCAACGTAGTCCGAGTGGGCTTGCTTACTGATGGTCATTGCCCAGGGACATTCGGTACAAGCTGGATGCGGCATCGCAGGCGAACATCCGTGGTATATTACAAGCGATATTCAAGCCTCGCGAAGATGCAACGGACGGATCGAATGTTGCCAACTTCTTGAGGTCCGAGTCACCAACCCATCAGATTTCTCCACTCGAGTCGCCTCCACTCTTTGCGCGCGATAGAGGAACGAACAACCGACCGGCACAGAAACACGAGAACATTGGTAAGAGCGTTCCTGTTGTCGATTGCGCACTGCAGCTGACAGCGACGTAGTGCCTACATTCGAACACGCGACAGAACAAGTCATCGAAGAAGAAGGCAGTCTGCATGGACAACACATGGAGGTGGTGAACGGATGGTGTACGTCTACAGCAGCTTTGTGTTGGCATGCGCTTGATGGCTTCTTTCTTAGGTGCGTACGTCGTTTCGTCGCCACCGTCCATTCACTCGGACTCGTCATCAAATAATGACGTCGACCAGTTATGGGATATGTCACCACCAGCGTCACCACCCACTTCGCTGGTAGCGGACAAGATGGGTATGTTGTATTCCGTGGTCGAGACCGTTGTGATATGTACATGACGCTTCCCCTTGTTAGAGGAGATCGAAATACCCCGGACTAGAACGATTGGGCGTGGAAGCCAGAGCCACGTGAATACGATGCCTGATGTCAATAGAAAGAGGTACTTTAACCTTCCCTTCCATCACATCCTCGATCTCCGGGTCTTCATATACTTATTTTTTCTGCCGTAGCGCAGGGTCTTTTATAACATCGATAATCTCACCTACACCCATCCCGGCGGCCAAGAGCCAAAGGATCCCACCTCTCAGTCCCGCCAACTCGATGCTCGGGCAGCCTCCATCAACCACTGCAGAGCACGATCAGACAGTGGATATAAAGGTACCTCCCGTCGTTGACGGGGCTGTGGACGTAGATTCAGAAGCGGACCTCGACACAACCCTAACGAAGATCTGTGCATCTTCTCGTGATCAAGTGACTTTTGTTTTGGAAGAGAGGCTGGACGAAATAGACGTACTGCTGATGGATGGTGAGCTCCCTAGTTGTTGCATTTTCCTTACTCGTGATTCCTAACCCTTGTGAAGTACCGGCTCTCCAGCCGCCTACGAAAGGTCCAAGAGTGCTCTTTCCACAGCGGATGGCGGATTTAGTGGCGTCTGAGAGAGGAACTAAAATAGTCCCCGGTGCCATGGAGGAGAAAGCCGTCGGAATGCTACCGTGCCTGGAGCATGTGAAGGGATTAAAGGCCTTGTCACTGGATCTATCATGGGTGTGCGTTTCATTTTCCAACATTTTTTTCTGAGATTGTAGGTGTGGTGTCTATCGGCATCACAAGCGCTCTATCCCATTAATTTCTTTCTAACGAATACGGACGCTGAGAATTTGACAGGCCATTCAAATTCGGACGGTCGATCCCTACAGACGAAGAAGTTGCACGGGTTGATGGTGGGTCGGATGTGGGAAGCAGTTGCGGTGATGGTATGGCGGGTGTCAGCGATACGGCAGACGACCAGGATGGGGCGGGAGTACCCAACATCTTACGCGGTTTCGAAGGGTTGGGTGCAAGCCCTACCCCAGAATGCAGGAAATCCAAAAATGAGGAAGTCGAGTATGTGCTTGCTCGGTGGGAAAGGGACAGGCTTGCCGAAAGTGGACCAAATAACGTGGTTCGAAGTGAGGATAGGGAGGGGGATAGAAACACAGACGGAGAGGTGGAGATGAATGGGTGTGGCGAGGCACTCGATGAACGCCCAAATGCGGAAAGTTGCAATGCGAACTCGTGCCTTGACGTAGACGGACCCTCGGCGTTGGCTGAAAGTCGATATGAGGCATCTCCAGTCACAATTACGAATGCTGATGGGTTCGGAAGTATCGAGAGACCATTCGGTGTCGGATATCCGTCCTACGACGTAGGGTATGAAGACCGCTATCAGGGCGAAACGGACAAGGCCGACATGGAGGCCATCAATCGCTTCGGCACTTTCTGGGATACGGAAAGGAACGAGTTCCAGCCACAGTTGACGTCTCAGTCCGTTATAGATGCGCCCCCTGTGGAAGAACAGGCGGGTGCCGTCGGATTTGTCGACCGCGTTCCCGAAGATGACATGTACGGTTACATGGAAGAGCAGCAACACGTTGTGGGTTCAGATCCAGAAAACCGACCTTCCCACCACACACCAGACATTTCGCGCGAGGAAACTGACTTGACTCGTGCTACAAAACGACGTAAACTTGACCACCTCGTCCCCACTTCTGCGAGAGACCTCTTCGCGACATTCATCGGGCTTCGTAACAAGGGTGTCGTTCCAATGCCTGCATCGTCGCCGGATCGCCCGGAGACCCCACGAGTGCAAAAAGCACCGGTGCTTGCAAAATCGCCTCCACGGACAACCCCGGAGGAGGTCATTGATCAAAACACGGTTCTACTCCCAGCACACTGGGTGGATGCGACGATAACTCATCGTTATATGGCATCTCTATCCCTGATTCAAAAACGTGCCCTCGTTCAGGAGTTACAGGGCGACGCTTGCAGGGTGACTCTGGTCGAACGGTGTTCCCTTGGTGGATGTGATATCATCGTCGATCCGGACCGCGCAATTATCTTCGCATCCTTGTTTGCATTGCCCACACAGATCGAGGCACTCGCAGAGAGGATATCAGGGGAATCGTGGCGGTACAATGAGATTCTTGTTGTGTTTGAGGCATATCCGAGCGCGAGGAGCTGCCGAGCTAAGGACAAAAATGGAGATCGAGATGGCTTGGGGCCGTACGCGTACTCTCCTCCGATCGTCAAAGCGACTAAGAGACTGAGAAGGATTGTGAGTATTGCGGAGGGGTGCGGGACAAAAGATAAAAGGTGTTCGGTTATATGGGCGTTTGCAAATGGGATCGAAGAGGCTGCGAAGATGGTGAGATGTTTCGGCGAGGAAGCCTGTGCCAGGGCCATGCAGGACGTAGCTGGTGAGCTATGGGGAGAGAGGGAGTGGTTAGAGGAAGAAGAAACGGAAGGCGAAGCAGATCTTGCTGGCGTGGAAGGAATGAACGCCTTTGCTGCATTTGTTATGTTGTATGGGAGGACGTTGGAAGATGTGCTTGATATGTCTCCGGAGAGCAGGGCGGAGGAATTTGGTGGGTTGGTAGGGCAGGAGCGCGTGGTATGTCTACGTGTATTCGACCTTGCAGTGCTTTGGCTAACAGACACGCACTTGTTAGGAGAGGCTGAATGGGATACTCGAGAAACGTATGTTGGATCTGAGATCTGAGAGTTCCGTAATAGTTGACGCGACATGTCACTCTGCATAATTAGTCTGTCACGCGTCATTTGTCACACTCCACCTAGTCTCGTCATGGACCACATAAACCCAAGGCCTCAGAAAAGACTGCGCACGGACCCAAATTTCGTGGACACAGCAGGTTCACGCTGTTTGTTGCTACCTAGTTTATCATCACTGGCTGATCCTGCACCGCCAACGTCGCCAGGATTGAAGCCTCTGCCGCCCCAAGTGCTGCTCCTGGCTTTGCCCGCGCTACTTTTGCATCCACCAACACATGAAAAGTATGCCTTGTCCCTTTTCTTGTCTCTAAAAGCTGTGCGGTTGTGCTTGCAACTGCCAGCTCTGGCCCCTGATGTCGAGTGCTATGCGTGGACGGCTCTCGCAGAGGTGGGTATGAGGGTCATCAAAAGCGGGTTTTGTAAGACTGGTGCACATGAATGGACAATTGGACTCGAAGAAGAGGTGAGTGTACTTATCCAGATTGGATCGTATGGACCTTGTCCACCACTCACCATGTCTCAACAGGTCGAGAAAGCAATTGGGAAGGGGGTAAGCTCGGGCCGCCGTACTTCTCCTATTACTATTACTCAAACTTCCGAAGCTCCTACTTGCACAGAAGGTATTCCAGACGCGCATATATACAAGTGGCTTGTTCATTAGTTCGCCAGCACCCCGCTCTTAGGCATCTCCGTCACCATCTCTCGCTCCTACATGCCCACTTTGCATTTTGGCGATCCAACACAAGGTTTGCACGCGCCGTACTGCGCAGATTGATATCAACCCTCGTTCCATCGGATCCTCCTACTATCGTATATGCTGCCCATCTTGCCCTTGTCACTCAGCTCACGTCTTCCCCGCCCACATCCTCGTCTTCTCATGGCAAGGGTATAGACTCGTCTACTTCTTTTCAGCCACATTCGAAACCTCTGGAAATACAGGCTGCCCTGACTACTTTAACCAATCTGTCAGCGATCGCTGCACAGAACCAGCATTCTTCGATGCTGAAACTGGTCGCCGTGTTGCGCCTACGGATATTGGTTGCGGCTGAGATGTGGGACATGGTCGGAGACGCATTAGAAGACGCTGAGCTACTGCTGTCGTTGGTTTTCGACGATGTCAACAGTACTAAGGAAGGCGGTCAGACACGTGGGATGAAGAGGGAAGGTTCTGAGTTTTTAACGCGTTCGTACTCGATAACTGCTCAGGAGGTGCACGATAGTGCAGCGTCTCAGTGTAGGTCTCAGTCGCCGCCGCAGACGGAGCCTGGGGACGAAACATGGGCGGAGCAACCACTTCCAGACGGCAAGGACGCTAAGGAAGATCCCTTGACTGCTGCGCTCACCGTGCACACACTTATGCTCGGTATCGTCTACCACATACATGGTGGACGCGCACGATCTGCTGAACCACGACTGGCTGCCCTCCATTCTCTGATGGATAGCGGTGCACCAGTTGGGGGTGTCAACGCTGACGGTCTCGTAGAGGTTCGTGGTTGGCCTGCACTTGCCCATGTTACTTTTAAACTCACAGCTGCCAATTATTGTTGCAGGTTCCTATCTCCCCGCACCCTCCAATTCACCTCCGAGTCAGCCACCCTAGAGTCATCTTCCTACTTACGTTCCTCATCTCCTCTGTGGCGAAGCGTGATCCCGTCGGGCGACGTCCAAAGAAGAAAGTGTTCGCGGAGTCTGGCATCGTTCACTGTAGGGAAGGATGCGAGGAAGACGAGGACAGCGCTGTCGAGATAAATGGTATGACTCTGTCGTTGTCCATGGATTTTGGGATTTGCTTAGGCTTGCGCCATCAAGTCCCGCCTTGGTTTTCGCACGGAGACATGGAGAATATCGATCAGAGTACGCTCAGGATCGAAGCAGATTTGTTATGTGAACTAGCTGCTGTAAGGGTGCTTTCATGTCAAACTAAACGTGTTTTGCTCTGACGTACGTCAGGTATCCATACAACGCTATAATTTCGACGCTGCTGAAAAGGTATGTAAAACGCTCAACGTACCTTGACTATTATATACCTACGACATCGTAGCATCTCGATACCGTCGTAGCTCTTACCCGAACACACAACTTTTTCTCGGAATACGCGCCACGCATAACACTGCACCACGCCCACCTCGCGCATGCCATCGGGGACACCGACCGTGCCGGTACGTGTTACCGCGTTGCTGCTTATCTCGACGGCGCAGGACCTGTCGGTGGGTCCCATACCAATACGGGTGGATTCGTAGCTGCCTCCGCGAGAGCTGGGGAAGCACTTCTTCGTATCGGGCTCGCTGCTAAACAGGCAGCGCCGAATATGACTTCCAATCCTTCTACTGTGACAGGCAAGGAATCGCATGCGCCTTACCTGGACGAATCGACAGTCGCACTCACAAAAGACGCCATCGCACGCTGTTCAGCGAGCACTTCCGCACCTCTCCCTGCGCTCGCTGAGCTTCTCTCAGCAGCACTCTCACCCTCTCAAATTATTCGATCTAAATCACTTCTGAAACATGCTCTCGCGCTATCCAGTTCTGCGGGCGACAACCACATGCGTGCGCTCGTGCTTGCGGTCGTAGGTGCGCAATACGTGCATACCGCCCCGGAGCACGCTATGGAGGTTTTGGCTGTTTGCGAGACGTTAGGTGCAGGTATGGGTGCAAGTGAGAAGAAACCTGCTGGTGCGGAGTCCGAACAAGAAACAAGCAAAGGCGCAAGCATAAGTGGGACAGGAAATGCGGCGTTGCGGTTGTGGGTGGGGGAAAGGTTCCTTGGTGAGTGCATCTACTATCCCGTGACATCTTGGTCGTTGACCGAGTTCGCAGAATTGTTCAAGCGCGCGGGAAAGGAGAAACGTGTGCAGAAACAAGAAGAGTTTAATGCTTTGTATCGATCTGCGATCGATGCGGTTCGCATGGTAACTGATTGATGTATCATAATGGGTCTCTAACCTAGAAGGTGCATTGCTGCGCACGTGGAGGAAGCTTTATTATCGTATCGAACTTTTCTCTGCATGTTAGCGTATTACACTCACAGGTACCACAGATGTGTAGGACAAGCAGTATGGACATTACAAGCGCTGTTGTGCTAGACTAGTGCTGTACGTGGTAGTTTTTGATCGCGTATAGATGTCTCCCCCCTTGATGAGTTGCTTGACTGTACCCTTACCCTTGTTGTTAACCCATGCAAAGCAGAGGTACCGATACTAATTAGGGAGCTGGAGCATTAGACCTGCTGGCCATTCAGTCACACTGGCCAGAAAGTTTACGGCACGTGCGGCAATCCTGCACTTTCTGTCACACGCGTCTGTCAGACGTAGACCACAGCATCCTGCCTTCTCATATCCACAGACATCCATCAACCATTGGACTATTACAGGCCAGCTCCTCTCCCGGGCCAGTTGTTCAATCTCCGTAACTCACTGTAGTATGTACGCAAGCCTCTTCAGTTAACCCGCACTTACCGCGTTTATCGGTGAGCTCTGAACGGTCCGTCCTTGCATTATATGCATGTACTGCATGCAATTTGGTTCCCCATACCGACACCCAACTTGAGATTTCCCGCAGTATACACTCTGTCTTTATCTGTGTGTTCTTCCTCCGTTAATCATCCTCACTCATTGGGGTAATGTTTTGATTGTCAAGGTTGCTTGCTCCGCCGACTTCAAAGGGTATAGTGCTGGTGTCCCTGCCTTATTGTAGCTGATGGTCTGAAGGCAAAAGTATTTACACCGCTGATAATCTCTGGGAGCCAGTGTAGCGGCAATCATGGATTTCGACGTCGCCCGCAAGCGAACGGAGTTGGAACACTGTCCTCCAGGGCAAGATGGCCGGGATGTTGCTCTTTACGGCCTAGCGGATAGCCTTTACCACAGATTCCACAGAGAACGTAAAATCGACGACTTGAACGAGGCGATCACTATGCACCGCGCTGCATTGGAACTCCGACCCATCGGGAACGACGCTCGATCTCTGTCTCTCAATAATCTTGCAGTCTGCCTCTCATATAGGTACGAAAATCAGCGGGTAATTAGTGACTTGGAAGAGGCCATCGTGCTCGGACGTGCAGCACTAGAGCTCCGTCCACCAGGGCATGCTGAACGCAGCGCATCTCTCTACGGCCTTGCCTGCTACCTCAAGAGGAGATTCACTGAAAAGGCCGCTGTCTGTGACTTGGAAGAGGCAATTGAGTTGCATCGTGCAGCTTTGGAACTACGTCCTCCTGGATATCCTCGTCGGGATTCATCACTTCGTCAACTGACCCTCTGTCTCTCGGATAGATATGACCGTCAAGGGGAAGTTAACGACCTGGAAGAGGCGATCAAGTTTGGACGTGCAGAACTAGAACTCTGTTTGCCAGGGCATGCCAAACGTGGCACATCCCTCCATACACTCGCTTACTTCCTTAGGAAGAGATACGTGAAACAAGCTGCGATACACGACTTGGAGGAGGCGATTGAGCTGCATCGCGCAGCTTTGGAACTACGTCCCTCTGGACATCCTGATCGGACATCGACTCTCTGCGAACTTGCTCTCTGTCTGTCGAGTAGGTATGACAAGCTGGGCTTAGTTGATGACTTGGAAGAAGCCGTCAAGTTTGGGCGTGCAGCACTAGAGCTCTGTTTGCCCGGACATACCAACCGTGGCGAATCTCTCCATAATCTCGCATGCAACATCAGGAAGAGGTTCATGAAACAGGCTGCAATACGCGACTTAGAGGAAGCGATCGAGCTGTACCGTACGGCTCTGGGACTATGTTCCTCTGGACATCCTGATCGCCCCTCAATGCTCCACGAACTTGCTTTCTGTCTCTCGAGTAGATACGACAAACTAGGGGTAGTTGGAGACTTGGAAGAAGCCATCGTACTCGGACGTGCAACACTAGAGCTCCATCCACTAGGGCATCCCAATCGGAGTGTATCTCTCCACAACCTTGCTTGCGATCTTAGGAAGAGTTTCGCACACAAAGCCGTGATCCGCGACTTGGAGGAATCAATTGGGTTGCTTCGTTCAGCTTTGGAACTACGTCCCATCGGACATCCAGATCGGGCCTCAACTCTCCGTCAACTTGCTCTCTGTTTGTCGCATATATATGATAAACAAAGTTTAGTTGATGACTTGGAAGAAGCTGTCACACTCGGACGTGCAGCACTAGAGCTCTGTTCACCGGGGCATCCCGATCGTAGGATGGTTCTTTACAACCTTGCTTGTGACACTTGGAAGAAGTTTCAGAAACAAACTAACATACACCTGTTGCAGGGAACAAATCACCATCATCAGGCTGCATCAGTGGACGGTCCGACAAGCAGGGCTGATGTCGCCACCTCCCTTTTTGATCTCTCACAGTATCTCTGGGACCAGTTTCAGAAGCAGGGCACGATGACGGATTTAGACAATGCTATTCGTCTCGCAACATACGCATTGGAGCTCCGATCGCCTCTTGACAATGTTTCCATTGGAGCATGGGTTCAGAAGCTGGCCCAGGGGGCAAGCCTGGGCGACCCTGTCATACTGGGTCAAGTGGTAGACAATCTATGCGCTCTTGCAATTTACTATAGGACCAGATTCCAAACCCAGCGTACAACCGTCGACTTGAACGAGGCTATCACATTATACCGATATATGCTGCAATTTCGCCCAGCTGGGCATCCGAATCGTGCTTTGTCCCTCCATGACCTTGCAGAGTGTTTAGCAGATCGGTTTCGTCAACAACCCACAACAGCTGATCTGGATGATGCTATTGCCCTTCAACAAGAAGGCCTGCAACTACTCGCATTCGGAGATCCTGATTACGACAGGTCTCGACGCTGTTTTACAGCCTATCTCCAAATGAAGATTAGATCGCAGGTTGCAATGACGTCCTCCAATGCCTTACCTGTCACTCACTTTGAAATCGAACAAGTCATCCGTAATGCCGTGTTTGAGGTCCTCAAGACCACACCAACGAGGCTGTTGCATACGCATACTGGTATGCTCTGCAACCGGGGTGCACAAATGTCGACATTTATGACCAGTCAACGGTACAGTCAACTGCTGTCCTTTTGCAGAACATGCCATGCAGATCAGCGAATGGAACTTATCCGTACTGTCGTGTCGAGATACTTTCAGTTTGTGACTCTATCTCACCGCTGGGGTGAGGGCGAGCCATCCTTGCGCGACATCGAGGGCCGCCCGATTTATGGTATGTCAGTCAAGGGGGGCTTGGGAAAGCTCCAAACTTCTGTGCTGTCGCTTGTGAGCATGACTATTTGTGGGCATGGAGCGACACGTGCTGCATAGACAAAGATAGCAGTGCTGAGTTGCAAGAGGCGATAGGGTCAATGTTTGCATGGTATCGATGGTCTGCCCTGACCATTGTATACCTCTCTGACGTTCCTGATACTGGTTCATTTGGGAGCAGTGAATGGTTCACGCGTGGGTGGACTCTCCAAGAGCTGCTGGCTCCTAGAAACATGTTGTTCTACACTCAAAACTGGTCACTTTACAAGAACCTGACGTCTTCGAACCATAAAGCCGATGTCACCGTGCTGGAAGAGCTGGAAAGGGCAACTGGAGTAGAATCCCGGTTTCCTCACCGACTTTTCTCCAGGTCTAGACGATGCGCGTTCGAGACTGCAATGGGCATCATCGCGCCGTACCACCCGACCTGAGGATATTGCTTATTCACTCTTCGGAGTCTTTAATCTCCACCTACCTGTTCTGTATGGCGATTCTGCTGAGAACGCTCTTGGCCGTCTCCTGGCTGAAATTATATCGCAGTCTGGGGACGTCTCCATTCTGGATTGGATCGGAGAAGCGTCGCTGTTTCATAGCTGTTTCCCTGCTCACATCAGCTCATATCAAATGCTACCATCGCCTCCATCCCAACCTAATGCTGCCGAATCAGGCGACAAGTCAACAGCCTACATCATTCAAGGTACTGCGAAAGAATGTGTGGGATCGCTTCGCTACCTCGCTTCTCCCCCAGTTCCTCCGTCATTCCCAGACGCCGTCAGATGTCGCCTATCACATTTCGGCGGTTCGATTGCGAACCCTAGATTCATATGCACCAAGCGATGTGTATGATTTCCACTCGCTCATTAGAGCACCCCTTCCCGCTTCATCAATCGCTGCCTTATACTTCCATGTATTGCTCATCGTGTTAAACTGGTTCAGCTGAAAAGGACAGATCCAACGGCACCGAGTTTTACGTACAAGATCCAGGCATCCGGGCTGAAGCCACTTGAAATCGTACTGCCAGACAAACTAGAAAATCAGACCAGGTTGCAGGGCGGTCTGCAGCTTGTACGTCCCTGGCACTCGAAGTTGCTTGGTCCATCTGCCAAGCTGGATGCCACGATGGACGAGCAGCTGCTTTCTACACTTGGGAGGCCATTTAACGCCCTGCTGTTGGCTCAACTACCTCACAACGAGCACAGAAGGATCGCGGCTTCTACCCTCATTACTGCTCAGCCCATAGACCGGGCTAGCATTCTGAAAAGCAAGGCCAGGATATTCAATATTGTTTAGACGGTCACCCTGTCACGATACAAACTACGAAAATTGTTATGTACAACGTGGCTCGTTCACTTCTACGTGGTTGCACGCTCGTCCCCCGACCCCTTAGCGCTTCAGCCTCCCGTGCCTCAGCATCGGGTCCCCATCGCACACGTCACCTCACGCCAACAGAGTCGACGCCTGATATTCCTCTTGCTTTCACTAAAAGTCACATCTTTCCCTTCCACAGATGTAAATGTGTGTCAATGTGTCGCGTCTGTCCGTGCACGTGCTCGTAAATGTGACATTCCCTGTGAGTCTCTTGTGCGTCCCGTGTATCTTATTTATCCTGGTTTGAACCTGATGATCGCTACGGATCGTGGTGCAGAAGCGATCGGTCATCGTCTTTCATTGTATTGGTGGGTGGACTGTTCTACAATGTATGTATATGCACGGAATATGGGATGGGTGCGTACCTCCTCAAAATCTTTAGCATGCATTTATGTCTCCCGGATTGTTCTCGGTTGCGTTTTCGACAAGGGATGGTCAATCGTAAGTAAGGCCAAGTTCAAGCGGATGAACACGCACCCATATTGCCCACTCACCCCGTGCCCCGGCTCGCAAGGTCGCAGAGCTTCTTTGGTCGCTCGGACATACTTAATGATTTAGTAAGTGGCAGGCTCTGGTGTAATCCGCATTCGTTCACAACACCGAATATTGTCGCGTTTTGAAACAGTTTCAGAGTCTACGCGTTGAACTTTAACTTGTTGACTACAGGATGCAGCGAGGTAACTGAACTGGAAAGGCTCGTGCCGCAAAGTGGCCGGGATTGCTTAAGGGTTTGGGCGAAAAATTGGCAGGTTTTCCAGCCCGAACCCAGTGTCCGAGCGTCGAGCTGAGCTGTGAAACCCTTGAAGGAAGGAGACGCGATGCGTCCGGCAAAACTCGATGGTAACCGTAGCGCTATCACTGTGGCCGAACTACCAATCCATGCAATCTGACGATAGACTGTAGATTGGACAAGCCAGCGATCAAACTGGGTGACTAGAAGCTGCGACTTCCAATGCGAAGCGTCTGCGGTATTGTCAGACGGTCCTGGCGCTGAGGCCGAGGGCACTGAATTCCGTGGTTTGCGGAGTCCAAATTTTGGTTGGTTCGCTAATCACACCCGGCTCGCCCTGCAAAGGAGCCATTTTCCAAGAACAAGTTCGAGAATACGCGAGTGACGCGATGCACACTGCAGGGGTGTATGCTACAATATACTGAAATGGCCCGATGTCATGACTACAGTAGGTGTAGAAATCCGGTGCGTAAAGGAAAATTGGTACGTAGACTCAGATGGGAGCATGCACTTGTATGCGAAGAGATGATTGCAAAACGAGCAATTATAAAGATAGGAACGAACCCTCCTTCCCTTCATGATTAAAATCCCTTGCCGACGTGACGGCAGTTTTATGGTGGGCTCACGAATTTCCAAACGCAGAAGATAGTGCCTCGCACGGTTCGACGGTTCTGTGGGAAGAGGGTTCTATGGGCCGTTCTGCAGATCCGTGTGGGGGCAGATGAGGCTGACGGTCGTTTTGGGGTACCGTCGGAAGTGGATCTAAAGGCATGGGGCACACTGCCGGGTCAATCTGGGGTGCATGGCTGCTTTGTGAGACCACAGGGGTTCCTGTGTTCGTTCAGCGTAAGTGAGAGGCGGGTATAGGCTGCGACGTGAAGATGAGCAAGCAAGTTGCTTAGAATAAGACGGTCAGTAAGATTGTGTACTATTATCTATTCGTGGGCATGCAGGGTACAAAGTGAACTTGGTCCAGTACCTGAAGACGAGAGCTCGTAAAATTAAACCATCGTCAAGTTGAAATATTCGTTGGCGAGGCGATGTCTCCTAGATAAATGCCAGCGTGAGCCTGAAATTGCAGGTCGCTTGATCCATCTTCAACTTGTTCGTGGCGCTGGTTATCGTCGAACACGTCTCGTTCGGTCCCGTTCACGATATATAATATGTCTTTTCGCTATAAATTCGACAATACCCGTACATACCCCCACGTGCCAACTAGTAACTATACGTTCTACTCCACCATTACCGTTTGGTAATACATACACCACACCTTACTCTACGGGCCTATGGGCACCGCGTCTTAGTAGTAGCCTACTTGTTGCGGTATATAAATATAGAAATTCTCTCTCTCTCTCGTTCGGTCCATCCCAGAAATAAATGGACATCTGCTGCGACCTGGACTTCTCCATGGCACGCAGGTACAGCAAGGTCATTTACTTCGTCACGACGCACGCGGTGAAAAGAGTGTGAACAAGTCGTGGCAGTTAGGGGAACTCATCAACACTCAGGCATGGCATTGCATGCTGCCTCAGTCTGAGGGTGTTCCGATGTGTCCTCCCTCATCCTATATTGGGAGTGGCACTGGAGCCGAGCGGTGAGTGGTAAGTCTACGGATAGGATCGCGTAGCCTCGGACAGACAATTTTGAATATCTAAGCGATCCTGAGCTTTGTGATCTGAAGTAAATACAAAGATGGCCATCGAGTTAAGGACAGGGTAAAGGTAGGTAATACACGAGTTCGAAGTAGAATGCATGAGGAAGAAGAGATGTCCTCGTATTGCTCGATGTCTGAGGCAT
This sequence comes from Pisolithus marmoratus, assembly GCA_024613145.1. Classification (NCBI taxonomy): domain Eukaryota; kingdom Fungi; phylum Basidiomycota; class Agaricomycetes; order Boletales; family Pisolithaceae; genus Pisolithus; species Pisolithus marmoratus. The sequence goes on from JANFAE010000135.1 coordinate 79,769, forward strand.
CGAGGTGGTAGTGGGAAGTAATGAAGGAACAAGAGACGATGCGTCGAGAGCTGGTCACAGATCTGACCTGCCATGAGCTCCGCGCATGGGACGGGGCAGGCGGTGTCCTGTTAGGGCCATGGTCGCCTGGCAATTAACATGTATCAGGGTGAGCACGAAACATGGAGGAAGGTTGTCGCACCATATTCAGAGAATGTATGCCACGCTTAAGGGTGTCAAATAGCTCTTTGAGCTCCTGAATGGCGACCGACCGTTCCTCGAGCTCCTCCATATAAACCCTGCGCTCCTCAGCACGAATCTTGAGCTCCTCATCACGAATCCTGCGCTCCTCAGCCCGAATCCTGCGCTCCTCAGCCCGAATCCTGCGCTCCTCAGCCCGAATCCTGCGCTCCTCAGCCCGAATCCTGCGCTCCTTAGCCCGAATCCTGAGCTTCTCATCATCCTCCCGGAGCTTTGCGAGCAATGCTTGCCGCGCCTCCCTGCCGACAAGATACTCGGCCTCGAGTTGTTTTATTTCTTGGAAGGTGTCATCGGGAGATGGAGTGCCAGCCGTATCATCGCCCAAATATGCCCTCTTTTGCCCTCTCTCCTTTTCGCCTGTGTCGGCCATAAATACCAGAATTGACAGATCAAAGGAAAACAAACGTTTGTTTCCATCATCCCTGGGAGTCACTGATATGCCTGCGTCTGAAGGTTGCATTTCCAGATCCAAACTTTGTTGAACGAGCAGTGTCAATTCTACAAGCGTGTGCAAGGAAAGAGTCACAGTAAACGGACACTTGTATAGCCCCTAGACTTACTACTTTAGGAAATTTGCTTCGGATGTGAGTCTCTTATCAGATCTATACAAGAACTCAGTCATGCGCACGTAGCGGAAAACGTCCATAGCATTACCTATACAAGAACTAAGGTAATATATGAGCTCGGGTATGCATGTATGGAGAGAAGAAAACATTATGCCCACCTCAGTCGTGCGCACGTAGCGGCAAATGTCTGAGGTGGCTCCACTTTCGCATGGGACTAAATACAGAACAATCCATAATTCACCTATATTAGCGTCAAGAATGAGGATGGTCATATTCGCCATTACGGCTGCACTAATTTGAACCATTTCGACGGTCCTGGCGCTGAGGCCGAGGGCACTGAATTCCGTGGTTTGCGGAGTCCAAATTTTGGTTGGTTCGCTAATCACACCCGGCTCGCCCTGCAAAGGAGCCATTTTCCAAGAACAAGTTCGAGAATACACGAGTGACACTGCACACTGCAGGGGTATATGCTACAATATACTGAATGGCCCGACGTCATGACTACAGTAGGTGTAGAAATCCCGTGCGTAAGGAAAATTGGTACGTAGACTCAGATGGGAGCATGCAGTTGTATGTGAAGAGATCTAGCAATTATAAAGATAGGAACGAACCCTCCTTCCCCTCATGATTAAAATCCCTTGTCGACGTGACGGTGGTTTCATGGTGGGCTCACCCAAGTTTGATCTGGGTGGTCCTTCCGCACGTGCTGCTTGTAGTTATCCCTCCTAGTAAAGGTCTTCTTGCACGTGTCACCGCCATACTGGCAGGTCCAACCTTCCAAATCCCGCCTTAGCAGCAACCGCATACACAGAATTGAGCAATCGCACGCACCTTCGTCATCGGTGTGCAAACTTCTGATGTGTCTCTTTACATGCTCGTTACGCGCAAACGTCTTCGCGCAATCGAAATAGGACAGACGAATGGCCTCGCTTTGATTTCACCATTCTTCGCATCGAGTCCTGATCGGCTTCCCATCGGGCGAGACGGGTACTTGGCGCCCACGCGATTTCCTATTGATGGATGGGCTGGGTGGTGGTCGTTTGGTTCCGTGCGGGGAGGTCGCTGTCCGAGTAGGGCGTGGAAGGCCCAGACATTGGGGTAGACGGACGAGTATAGACTGGCTCGCTGCTAGGGACTGTGCACCCCATTCGGGGCTCCAGCGACAGAGGAGGCCCGACGGGAAGACTCTACCTCAAGAAAGGTAGATAGTGCCAGAAGGAGAGAGTCGTCATCTGCACAAGAAGGATGGGAACGAAGAGGCGGCATCTGTTGTGTAGGAACGCTAGGGTCTGCGCCTTCTGATGGGTGACTAGTAATGAGGGAAGACAGGTAAGCCGCATGCTCCCAGTTAAAACTAGTGGAAGGGATTACTGTTGGGGAGCTGAGGTCCGTGGCTCGGGCGAGGTCATGGCTGTGCGCGCAGAGCATTTGGGGTGCCTGGCTCGCGCCATCCAGTGATACATGGCAGATGGGACGAAGGCCCGCGACCGGTGCATCAAGATGTATGCCTGCCAGCCAGGGGTGTGTCGCATGGGATAATAACTTCCTCTCAAACTGGGAGTCGATGTCTGACCTGGTCATGTCAGCCACCATGTCGTACCCGCCAAAGATATCGCTTTCTTCGGTAGTTGCATACGTTCCGGAATACATAATGTTAGGACTACAAGGTAGAAGAGAGTGGGAGTGGACGGAGAGGTACTTCGGGGAGGCGGGACAATGTCATGTTGGAGAGGGGGAAAATGAAGCCAAGCTTGCTTATATATGGTGCCGGACGTCCGATCGCTTTATCCTGCTTCAGTACGATTCATTCTAGAAATCCGGTCCTGAGAAAGATCTGTTAGCCCCTCTCGCTGCATGCCCTCCGCGGACATACCTCTGTAGTGCTACAGTAGCTGATTAATAGGCCGTAGTGCAGTTAAGATACCACGGCGATGGCCTACAAGAACCGAATGTGCAGATCAGCAGCTGCACCCCCTGCGACGACATCGACGAGTTGGAGCTGTGACAACAACGTTGTAAGCCGCGAATCGGAGTCCGTTTCCGTGCAGGAAACACCAACCTCGGATGTTGAAACAGCGGCCTAATCACATAACCTCTTTCATCCGTCGAATTCTATCTACTACAGAGAATGACAACACTTTCGAGCACCCATACAAACCGGCGACCTGACGGTTACGCCTCCAGGCTGGGACGCTCCACGCTATTAATGTCAATCGCAAGTCATCGCTCACTCGAGTGACCAACAACGGCCATGCGGCCACGAGACGGACGATTAAACCACGGCGGCGGGCACCAGAATGGGTGTTGTTGGCAAGTTTGTTCCACTAGGTGCTGTAATTTTTGAGGCGCTCGTTGACTTCCGCATAGGGAAACAACGAACCCTTCCTCGTCGACATCGATCATCTAATCTGCATCCAGTAGTCTGTACTGCGATGCATCGTGCAAGTGTCGGCCAGCATCTGGGAGGAAAGACTTTGTCTCGATGTCGCTTGTCTATAGCTCTGCCGCACTGAGCCCAAGTCCGACGTGCTATGCGGCATACCAGAGTGAACGACTTAGACACTCGATCTCAGCGATGCCACCGACAACGAAAACCATCGAAAGCACCGCGATGACGGATGTCCCTTTTTGTGGCGATGTCATGGCGTCATCGGAACGATTGGTTACATCATTGACTCCCTGTACGCTGACGAACACTTGTAGGCTTTTTCCACCGCCATCCTAACGGAAGGTGATAATACCAAGCTCATCAAGGCATCCTCAGACCATCCACGCCATCTGAAATAGCCGATGCTCACTAGCCCTCCCGCCCCCAATACCTGCAGGTCTGTTGTTTGACCGCGCTGCACCGTATTCTGCTAGTCAAACCTCATCAGAACTGGCAAAAACGAAAGTACGAGATATGGATAGATAGGTCATGCGTACCCTCATATCAACAACCCATATGAGACACTTCGTCGTAGGATTCATGCCAATCACCGTATCCGTTATTTCAGCCATTTATGGTCTATTTGTGCAATCGATGTCCGAGCAGGCACGGGTTTGGCTGCAGAACTTCAAACGTAAATCTGAGCTGTGAGTGTGTTACCGAGGAGTTGTCAATGCGTTATAATTTAGAGCCAGTACGACCCATCTGTCTGCCGTCAACCACTCCTTGACGCGACTAGCCAAGGCAAGCCCTTCACTTTGGTAGCAAGAGGCTCCAAGTAAGCCGAGTTTTCGCGTACAGAAAAAAACGCACTGTTGGTCTCATCCAGTTCATACCTGCCCAACCTGGTCCGAGCGCAACCACACATGTGCAACAAGGTATGTTCTTTGTCGCGCCGCTGCCACAAGCTCAGTCAAGGGCCATCAGTTTGTGGCAATCTATATGTGCCCAACGATGCGGAGTTCTTCGGTATGAATAGAAACCACGATGCAGTTTCGTAGGTCAAATGCACCCCAATCTTGTTTCTTCTTCCCCCATATGTACATCACAGCATGAAGTGGGCGACATACGAATCGAGCATCATCCTCATAGCCTGCGTTTCCCGAGCTTAGCAGCGAAGGTTCCTCCGAGCTCCCAACCCCAGATCGCGATCGTGATCCATGGTATCCCTCTCGCACATCTATCGATTACGAGGTTTGTGATGGAAGCCAGATTCGATGAGGATCAGACTAACCGGATATTGAGATTGCAAGACGTTCGTGACACACCTGAAGTATTTACACTCTGCAACTATAATGACCGCCACCAAACATGGGCTGTCATTAGAGCACGCGCAGCGCCTGTACGTTCTCCTCATACTTTTATTCAAACATGTCATTGTTTATCGTGATCCCAGGAGTCCACGCACTCCACGTAAGTTTCGAAACGCTGGAGTAATTTGTTGCTCGCATGGGGGTGGCTGGAACAAAGATGGGAGACTGCCATTGGGCAACCGAAGACAACGCAGCGCATGGTTACCGGGTCGCTATGTTTCTCTTTTCTTGCAAGATTCACGTGGATCCATCCTTCACTCCTCAGCGGCATCTGGAACTCAGTACTCATCTGTCGCAAAGTCGCCTGCCAAGCGACGATAACTTACTTATTGACTATCATTACATTGTCCATTCGAAAGTTTGGTGAGGTAGTAAGCTCGCGTCCTCGGATGTCTCGCCTGCCAGCAACGCAAGTCTAGGCAAGCTGTAGTAAGCGATCACTTTTAATTGATATGACGCACTTATAACCAACAAGCTGCTTATGAGGAAATCGTCTTGCTCAGTGAGAGGGAAAACGACTTGCTAGGGCTCGTGACTCGTGGAGGATATGGGTGAATGCCCGTGAAGTGAGCGGGAAGGACTGGTGTGACAAGAACGCCCAAACGTAGAAGATAGTGCCCTGAACAGTTAAACGGTTCTGGGGGGATACGGTTCTGAGAGGCCGTTTTGTAGATCGGTGCTCTGGTGCAAACAAAGTTGATGGTCTTTTGGAGGCACCGTTAGAGGTGAATTTGAAGGCATGGAGCACTCTGCCGGGTCAATCTGGGGTGCATGGCTGCTTCGTGAGATCGCATGGGTTCCCCATTCGTTCAGCGTAAGTGAGAGGCGGGTACAGGCTGCGACTTGAAGATGAGCAAGCGAGTTGTTAGAATAAGTCGGTCAGCGAGATTGTTTACCATCTATTCTTGGGCGTGCAAGGTACAAAGTGAACCCGGTCCAGTACCCAAAGACGAGAGCTCGTAAACCATCGTGAACGTTGAAACGTTCGTTGGCGAGGCGATGTCTCCTAGATAAATGCCAGCGTGAGCCCGAAATTGCAGGCCGCTCGATCCATCTTCAACTTGTTCGCGTCTCGTTTGGCCCATCCAAGAAATAAATGGACATCCGCTGCGACTTGGACTTCTCCATGGCGCGCAGGCATAGTAAGCACATTTACTTCGTCACACGGCGCACGCCGTGAAAGGAATGTGAACAAGTCGCGGGAGTTGGGCGAACTCAGCGACCCGGCCGACGAGCCTGTCATCAACACTCACTTCTGATTCTGCGATTCGTGTGTACACCGCAGCTGTTGTAACGCTCGCTCACGACACGGCACAAGTCCCACTTCATAACGGGGATGCGTGCTTGATCCAGAATTTCCACAAACCAGACTGATGGCGGATGCGATGACCCTGCAAGAATACGGATACTGACAATCCGACGTATTTTAGAAAGGTGTTACTAGACACCATCCTCCCCGATCCACGCCGAACTGCGTTAAATGTCTCTATGCGTATCAACAGACGATTGTGGTATCATCCCCCTGTCCTTAGAAAATTCCCGATGTCACGCAGATGGGAAATTTAAAGATATTGCAGTATGTACATGTGCCCAAATGAAATGAAAAGAAGGGCATAAAATAATGGAGGTTAGAATGAGGAGATTGCGTCGTGGAATGCATATCCATCTGGTCTGCACCTACCCCTTTACGACAAACGACTCACAGAGCCCACGCATCCACTTCACTGTGGGCTTACCCAAGTAGCCCCGGGATGGTCTCTCATGACGTGTCGCTTGTAGTTATCCTTCCGGGGGAATGTCTTTGTGCAATTGGGGTCGTACGTGCATGTCCACCCTACACCAGGCGAAGCAATTACATTAGCATGCAACGAATACGAAATCGAAGTAGACTCGTGCTCACCCATAAAGTTTGTATGGATACACACTGTATGCCTCTCAAGGTGTTCTTTCCGTCCGAAAGCCTTCTTGCAAGCATCAACGGGACAGACGAATGGCCTGTCCTTGGCTTCAGTACTGTCCCTGCTCAGTCCCGCAACGGCTCTCCCATCAGGTGAGACGGGGACTTGACGTCCACGCGGTCGTTTATTCACGGAAGGGTCTGGAGAGGGCGTAGACAACTTTCTCTTACGTCCCCGTGGCGTAGAGGGGGTGGATGGAATTGGCGGGAGCGACAACGGATCAGACAGTGTAGGTGAGGGGAAAACAAAGTTTTGTTCTTCAGTTAACGAGCTCGTCTGGCCAGAAGATGTAGACCAAGGTGGGAGGGAAAGCGGTGGGACAGAAACGTCAACGTGTGATAGCGCAAGTGCGGATGGACATGGAGTGTCAAACGTAAATGCAGCATGAAATATGTCATCAGCATCAGGCGTCCAAAGAGGAGATGGAGAAACGGGGTAGGTGTGATTTGGTTCAGAAGATACGGTAGCAGCAAACTCGCGAAGAGCTTCTTCGATGTCATCCACCAAGGAGTGGCTGACATCAACAAGCTCAGAAATGGCTGACAGATCATTCACGTCAGCCGCCAGATCAAATCCAAGGAAATTCTGGACCTCTTCTGGATAAAATATATGATGAGACATTATGAGGCTGAGTGGGGGGGAGGGTGGTGTCAAGGAATGAGTGAAGCGAGGTTGGGACTTTGTAGAGGGGTAAGTAAATGCGTCCGTCCCCCATATTTGGCCTTGGGTCTCTCCCGATCACTGTGTTCTATACAGACTTTCCGGGGGTTCTACAAACCCTTCAACAAGGGTTCTATTTGTTTGAACGAGATACCATGAAGTCTGTCTGTGAGGCCGTCGGTATTGCATTCTATTCATGGCGAGTTTGGTTCACGGGAGCGTCAGGGAGGGTGGTCGATGGGGCTTCGATTTAAAGACGCCGCGTCAACTCAGCGTGACAGTAGCTACGAACCAGCGTTGTAAGTGGAGAAGACCCCATGTTAAAGCACGAAAGGCGCACCTCACATGCCCTTGCATCAGTATTCTTACACGGAGTTATGTAAAACAAAACAAAAAAGAAGATATCATCTAACGCCAGTGAACACTATCTACTACAACCCGTTCAAAATACACGGCACACCAGTAGGTGACATTTACACTGCCCTCTGGAGCCGCCAGGAAATGCAATAAGCCAGAATGCAACGACTCACCACCACTGTTGTACATTGCTCTCAAGTCAACTGTGGAATTCTTAGAAAGAGTGTCAACGGAGGGCAGCAGGGGGCCCGACTACGCCCAGATATGCCAACAAGAACAGATGTAGACGCCTCAATGACAAACATCACCCTTGTCCCATTCAAAATGTAGGAGTATTCTCGAGGGTGGTATAATTCAAACATGGACAACGCAGATTCAAAATTGAGATAACTGTCGTAGCTCTCCAATCATCTGAAGTCACCTGCACAAGCACTTCAGTACTAACATGCATCAAAACGACGTACAAATCACCGTTCAGCTCTGACGTACAGAAGGTCCAATCATGCCAACGTGCGAGCTCTCCGCCTGTATCTTCCGATTAAATATGTCGCCTTAGCCTGGTTGAACAGAAGCATTACGATCTGCCGGTCTCTGCTGTTTCAGAAATTTGTGATCTCGTTTTCCTTCCGGCAGCGCGAATACATGGTTGTGGACGTTGGAATTGCTCCAGCAATTGGTGAGGCGGAGAGACGGTTGCTAATGCATAAGTGGGATATCTGGCTCGCAGCTCGGGATGTTGAGAGAGTGGTCGTGTAGGCTCAGTCAAGAGGGCACCCGCAGTGCCTGGCTCTACGTGTTCTGTAAAGCTCCGTGGCATATTGGCACTGTCTACAGGTGCGCAGCGTCGAAAAGCTGTCAGTAGCCCCATAAAAGAGAATGATTCAGAGAGAGAGCAGGAGCAAATGGACGAACTTGCGGTGCTCGCCAAGCTTCGGGTTTTGAAACATATCTTGAGAGGCTCATTATTGGGAAGAAATGGGAGGAAGTATTGACATCAACTGCGTTCGGTGCCTCGTAGCATTCTTGGAATTACAAGCTGGTGTTGGTAGAGAGCCGTGTGGGATCTTTTGAGTGCTTGAGAGATGACGCAATTCTCTGGTCTTCTCGGAACTATTTCAGCCTCATGAATCGTTCTCGCGCACTCAGACTACTTCCCCAATGTCAGACTCAAGTTCGCAACTGCCACGGGCACATGAAATAGACCTACACCATTGACCACACTTGGAAACGGCCTCTTGCCTTGCAGGCAACGCTGCTTGGCTCATCCTATCGTACCAGTGAGGAATGTCGACGAAGCTATTGCAGTTATCAATGACCACCGGATGCTGTACTTTCACCTCCTTTCCATCAGATGGCACCGGTATCCCATCTCAGGTAACGACCTCTCACTTTGTAGGTCTTCTTCTCGAGACGCTGCCTTCAAAGTCGAAGGTGTGCAATTGGCTTTCTTTCAATTCGTACCCGAGGTGTCATAGTCTTCGACCGCTCCATTGCTCAGTGACGCAGATGTCAATGCACTCTTACGCGACGGGCTTCCATTTGGTGGTATCGGTCCGAGCGGGTCTATGTAAGTCGAAGTGTTCCCTTGCTCGTGACCGCGTCTGATACGACAGAAACTTCATAGTGGCTCGCCACGACCAGAAATGCACCTTCGATTTGTTCATTCTCACTTGATTCTCCTTCGGGGTTGGAAATACTGCATAACCCGTTGACGACCGTCGCTCATATCATTTTGGGGGTGGACATCATTTGTGGAAGCCGTTTCTCGCGGTATGCGGTAAGCAACCGTTGTCTTCTTTCTCGATACGAACGTCTCGGATATATCATCTATGGTGCTATAGGCAAAGAAGGAGTCGCATGTCAGGTCACTCCTTACCTCCGGGTTCACGACAACTTATTAATGGGACCGACAAGGTAGGCAAAGATAACTTGGTCTACAGGTCCTGACATATGTTTATAGAAGAATCCCAGAGCCTACCTCTGGGCGCGGATAGTCGGTGGGGTTAAGTGGTCATGTTAACTGTTGCATTGACTTTCGCAGTCGTCGTGACGCAGCTCTGGTTTACGGACCAGGTGAAGGGGGTCGTTTCGCCTTTAGTTAGGGATCCGTCCGAGGCCCGTGGATTCTCTTTCATTACGCATGCCTGTCCGACGACCGGCTCTGGCCTGCTCGTGGATCACTGGATGCACGGTACAACGCTACAACAAGAGTCTAAGATTTATAATTTATCCCCGACCGTCATGTTGCCTGTTATGCCCCAACATTGTTATGATTCTGTTAATCTATAAGGAGGCCCTGTTGGTTGCGGAATCAAATTGTTAGAATGTAAAGACAACGATGCATCACTTACTTCACTTGCACAGGTTTGTTTGATCTCCTCTACGACAGCTTGAAGCCGTTGTGCTCCGTCGTCTTCGAGAATATTACAGTCCCAACGTTCCTTTGGTGCTACATCCACCTCTGCAGCAGTGTCCGAACAAATGAAAGGAGGAGTCACCAGCCCATCGCGATCCTTACGGAAGAAGCAGAGCTTGGTTCCCATCGCGCTGGCCGCGTAGAGAGTGGGGATGGGGCAATCTACGTGGTTCAAGACTGTCAGCATCCTGAATGGGTGCAAGGGATGAGCACGAACCAAAAACCTCTGCAAGAAGTTCTCGCATCTGCCGGTCAGCGACCTCACGCTTACAAGCAGAGGAGAGATGTCTAGGCCGCATGACCCCTAACATGAACACAATTTTGGTTTCTAGCGTCACTACAAACATATTGATGAACCTTGGCAAAACGCATGACTTCGGCGACCAGAGGGGAACGACGGTGAATCTGGTGTCCGGAGGGAAGAAATAACCAAACAGCTTATTATATGCGCCATTAAAGCGGTCCGCTGAGGGCTTGCGGGGGATTAATTCGAATTGGCGTCGGACTGGAGCGGGCAAAGGCATCGTGGTGGTTTGAAGACAAGAGGTGCAGCATAGGACGCGATTTCCTTTGATGAGTACTCACATTTCAAATTCTGAACCACTTTATGTTCTCATCATCGACGTTCATAGTGAACCAGGATTGTTATACCAGACAGCCTAATTATACCTAACGTGCCTACTAGCTTCTTTCCATGAACTACGAGGGCAAACCAAGAGTTGTTCGCTGGCATATGATCAGTCGCAACACCGCAGAATGCGGGAGTGACTCACTAATTGAATGACACCCGCTCGTTCCGACGGGGGCAGCATGCTGATCTGTTCAGGTGTCATGGATACGACGCGCATGATCATGACCTGAGGAACGCAGTCAGGGAATATACAACAAAGGACGAACGTCATGATACCTTTTGCTCCTCTGGCAAAGACGCAAGTGCATCCGGTAAAATCGAGGGCTGTTGGGGTGGCGGTGCGCCATACCCTGTCACAGGTCCAGGGCCACCACCGTACTGGACTTGGCCTGTGAACGCGCTAGACTGAGGTTGTGGCTGTGACTGAGGCGGATGTCCGTGTCCATTGTAGTGTGTTGGGGTATGTGTCTGTGGAGTTGGTGTACGATTGTAGTGTTGGGCGAGGTGAGGGGGCACGGCGGAGACTGGCTGGATGGCGGGTTGTGTAGGGGGCACGCTTGCGGAGTAGGCGGTGACCGTTTTCTGCGTTGGCGAGTCAGTATGAGTAAAACAAAGGGGTCGTGGCTGACTTGGAGCACTTGCACGTCGACAGCGTTCATCTTGACCATGAGGGTGATCAGTGCGTATGCAATCTGAGGCGTGGATGCGAGAATGCTGCGGGCCTGGTCTGGGGTCGTGTTCTGTCATCCAACGAATAAGCCCTCGTCGTCATGTCCATTGGGTTCGTGTAACCTTGAGAGTGAGCATGAGCTCGATCAGCTGTTCCTCTTGGGTGGACATGGTAGCGGAATACCCGCGATGACTAAGTACTACGAGGATGCTTTACAGGGAACAACTGTGTAACGAATCGCGGCTCGTAACGCCTCGGGTTATACCTCTTCACTTCGCCTCGGAATCCTCTTAGTTTACACTCCTGTCAATGTTTCTTTCTTTCTCTTTGTTTTCTCTTTTTAGTTACTCGTTTGTCTCCCGCCGCACTCTGAACGTATATAAACCCTTAGTACTCGATGTATCCTCCCTAGTTGTTCTCAAACAGAGACCTTGGACAGTTCTATCGCGAGCCCTCTAAGCCTCACTCTGCCGAGAATCGACTACCGTGTGGCCGAAAACTACCCTTTCCGTCACATATTTTGAACTGCCTTTAAACTCTCTACTTACTCTCTAAACCGATCTCGACTTTGACGTTGCCCGCTCGTTACTGGCTTGATCACCCGGTGCGTAGTCGCTTCGCCAAACCCGTTACTAATGTCTTCTTCTCCGTTCAACCCCAAAGCAATTAACGAAGAGATACGGCGCCGTTTCTGGTCCTTCGAGCCAGAACAAGGCGGCCCTATCCGATTTGGTGGGATTACTGGAATCGACCATGACGTAGACGCACCTACCGAGTCAGTTGACCCACCCGCTCATGAACCCTCTGGATTCGTTAGGACGCAGGGCGATGCCCTAAAAGGCCGCGCCGACCTTGGAAACCCCGAGGAAAGCGTGAACGACGTGCTGAGAGACGCCGTCGAGCAGCCGGTCCACGAGCTCGGGAGCACGCCACGCGGCTGTGCCCCAGACCCCCCAGTGTTGACTGGAGAGGACGTTGATGCGCACGCAGGAACAGGCGAGGGCTTCGAGAAGCCACGCTCGCCCGCGAAAAGTACTGTATCGATAATTAGGACGTCAGTACTGTTAGACCAGAACCGCTGGCCTGCATGGATGCGCGACGAACCCGAAATAGACCCAAAGTCCGAGAATGCAAATAAGTTCAGTCCTAAGCTGTTATGGTCAGACCTTGTACAGAATGAGGAAGCGTTAAAGAACTCTGTTCCCCAATGGTATGGAATACCGATTACAAATGACCACAAGAAAGATAAGACTATAAGTAAACCGGCTTCAGAAAGAAGCACGCCGAAACTCACCAAGGACAGGAAGGAAAAGTGGAGGGCCTCCACTCCTGTTGAAGTTGCAAGAGAATTACCTATCGACGAAAGCGGTCCAGAAGCAGTGGAACCTGCTGAACATATGATTACCAAACTGAAAGAGGCCGGCCTGGTCGAGCAGCTCGACAGTGCTGAGGCGGTGATCCGCCAACAGCAGGCCATCATCGAGTCCTTAAAACGACAGAAAAAGCGTGAGTCGATAAAGCCAGGACCTTCGGGACTCAGCGCTGAACAGAAACAATGCACGCAAAAGGAATTCACCGCTGACACCAAGCCAAGTTCCGAAGTGGTAAATCAGCCAGAACCGCTTAATCGTGAAAAGAGTGTAAAGACGCACCGTCAGAAGAGTAAAGGAAACCCGAATAAAGAAGCTCAAATTGCCCGAGCATCGTCTGTATTCCCGCGCGAGAGCACCGTACTCCGTGCGATGCATGGGGACCCTAGTGATAGCAGTAGTTCGTCAGATTCTGATGACACAGAAAAAGGACGACGCGGACCTAATGATAACCCACCACAACGACGACCCATAGCACCGAGTGAATCATCAGATTCTGATGAAGATGAACCATCGTCGTCATCTGAAAGCGACTTCTCGTTCGGATCGGATTTCCTAGACGAAGAACCCTCGTCTATACTTACCACCGACTCAGACAACACTAAAGCCCGTAAACGTGAAAAGAAACGCCGCTACCGTGCTAAGTTAAACAAATTAAAGTACCAGCAGTCATTCTTGAAAGAAGATCCTCCGTTTACCTACCGCGGCGAGATACAAGTTGGCTTGTTTAAGAAATGGTGTCGCGAGTTGCGCGACTGGGTGAAACGAGCCCGTCTAGACCGAAAGAAAAGTATCAAAGTCGCGGGAAAGTACCTTGACGGACGTGCTTACCGATTCTACGAACGAAACGTTCTCGACCTCAAAAAGAAGTATAACCTCGCGACCTTCTTTGAAGAACTCTTCGACTACGTGTTTCCTGCTGACTTCCGAATGCAGCAGCGTGACAAATTTGATGCGTGCCGGCAAGAGGGACGCTCCGTCCTAGACTTCCTCAGAAAGCTTCAAGAAATAGCGGACACTGTCGGAGATATCAGTGACAAGGATATCGTTCTAGCATTCTGGAGAAGGTGTCAACCTTACTTACGAGCAGAACTCACCCGAAACGGCTACGACGCGACCACCATCTCAATCGTTACTCTAGAATCAGAGTGTGTAAGGTACGAAAAGGCAAAACGTGTTATCGATGAGGATCGTAACCGTAGGCCTCAGCAATCACGTGACCGAAATTACACGTCTCGTAGGCAAAGTACGGATCAGCTGAGTACTGCATCTGTTAAAACAACGAACGTACCCGGCAGTATTGCTAATAACGGACGACCCGTGAGTAACCGCAACCCTCCGAAGACTTCTAACTCTCAGCAACCGACCTCGAGCGACAAAGAACGCAAACGATGCCTTCGTGCCGAAGGGAAATGTTTCAACTGCGAAGGTACTGATCATATTGAACGGAATTGCCCAAAGCGGTGGCAGACCCAGGGAAAACGAAAGGGACCCCATGTACGTCTAAACAACATTGACCTATCACCAGCAGAAGTCAGGCTTGCCGCCATCGAAGAAGGCACCGACTTGGGACTTTTCGCCATCAGCACAACCTGTTCAGAGACGACAGAACTTCGACAAGCGAAAAGGGATCTCGCTAAGGCACGAGCACTATCTACTCTATATGACGCCGTGCCACTAACCCTCGACCAAGATATTGACCCAGGAAACTCCCCATTCCAACCCGGACGTTTCACGATAGAGGATTATGGCGGTCCAGAAATGTACTTACTCTCCGACCATTACACGCTCGACAATCATATCGTGTATTACGAAAATCTGATAGACCCTGAATTCGATATCGTGCACTGGTTGCATCTTCAGAAAACTAAGTGCTACGACGAATTGGTCTTCGACAGACGAGAACAACGCTGGCACAGCCCTACGCCCACTGTCCCAGAATGTCTAAGAGAGATCCCGTTGACTTGCGCAGCTACGATATCAGGAAACGGCGACGGAAACCACTCTGCTGGAACTAATGCAATTGAACGGAACGCCGCCCGAATCAAAGGAGTCACAAGGCTACTGCCAAAACCGACCGTGGTCATGGTTCGCATTAACAACAAACCATGTCGAGCTTTGCTCGACTCCGGATCATCATCCGATTTTATTTCTACGACGCTGGTTGATCAATTACAGTTGACCTTGGACGTCCTTGACAGGCCATTAAATCTCCAACTCGCAGTCTCGGGATCTCGGAGCAAGGTAAAAGCCACCACAACTCCGTGGATCACTTATCAGAACATTCACGAGAAACGGATCCTGGACGTAGTCAACATTGACTCGTATGATCTCATCTTAGGAATGCCGTTCCTATTCCAGCATCAGATACTCCTCGGGTTCAACCCAGCGCAAGTGACAATACGAAGCGACGCATCACTCCCTATTCGAGGAGTGCAAACGATCGCATTGGAGTCTCACGCGGCCGAGATTTTGGGAGACGAGAGGGGAAAACTTCGAGAAGAGTTGCGGGCGTATGCAAGAGATATCTGTAAGGAAGCTATCGAAACCCTGCTACCCCCTCTCCGTGACATTAACCATGTTATTCCTCTAATTGACGAAAATAAAGTATATTCATGGCGACCTTCTCGTTGCCCAGAACCTCTGAAACCCCTTTGGCGTGCGAAGCGTGACGATTATATTCGAACAGGACGTTGGGAATTCAGTAGCGGTACTAATGCGATTCCTATGCTAATGCTAAAGAAAGCTACGAAAGACGGCAGCCTCCGTCTACGCACCGTCATTGATACTCGTGAACGAAACGCTAACACTCGAAAGTTAGCCTCGCCACTCCCAGATATGGAGGCCATCCTCCGTAATGTAGTCTCACACCCCTACAGATCCCTACTCGATGGTAAAGACGCATATGAACAAATTCGAGTCAGACCTGAGGATGTCCCGAAGACCTTATTTACCACTCCCGACGGAACAATGATAAGTCATGTCATGCAAATAGGAGATTGCAATGCTGGCGCTACCTATCAGTCCTTAATGAATCATATCTTCGCACCACATATCGGAGTTTTCATGGACGTTTATCTTGATGACATCATAATCTATTCCGACACCCTGGAAGATCATGTCGTCCACGTGAAAATCGTTATTGACATTCTACGGAAACACAAGTTTTATTTGAGCGAACATCAACTGCAATTTTTTGTAGATGAATTACGAATACTAGGTCATGTAATCGACCATGACGGAATCCGCATGGACCCAGACAAAGTCGATAAAGTGGTCAGTTGGAAAACGCCGACCAACAAAGACTTACTAGCAGGATTTATCGGCGCCGTTGGATACCTCGCACCGGGCTGTGAAGGCGTTCGAATTCCACTTGGATACTTACACAAACTCGCAGCGCCAAACGCGCCTTGGCGATGGTCCTTCACAGAACAGCGTGCGTTTGATCTGGTAAAAGAATTGGTGGATAAGCACCGAGGAACACGGCGTAAGGCAATTGATTACTCACCGGGTCACCTGCCCATAAACCTGTCGTGCGACGCGTGCCTGTCGGGGGGTAGTGGTGTACTTTGGCAGGGCGAGACCCTCGAGAAGGGAAATATTGTTGCCTTCTGGTCAGGCAAATTCAACCCTGCGCAACAAAATTATCCCGTGCATGAACAAGAACTGTTAGCTATCGTAGAGTCCCTGAAGCGCTTTCAACACTTACTGCAAGGAACGAGATTTCGGATATTCACAGACCACAAAGGTCTTGAATGGATCCAGACACAGCGAAAGTTATTGCCACGTCAAGCTCGCTGGCTCGAAACACTGGCCGACTTCGACTTTGACATTATTCACATTCCTGGAAAAACAAATGTCATCGCTGACGCTCTGAGTCGAATTTATTCCGATGAACCAAAGGGCACTGTACGAGCTGCAAGTGAATTCGTCAGCGCTGAGGAAGAACACGCACCATCAAAACTAATGCTAAATTTAGTAACAGCGCCCCTGTATACAGGCTCTCCAATTTTCCTCGGCGCGACAAGGAAATGATCCGGGGCACGCGAGGCGTTTCCTAATGCGAAACGAGTGATCCTTAAGTTGCCGGAAGGACCAACACGATCACTGGAGGGCGGGAGTCCAGAGACATTAGACTCACCTGCCGAACAAACGGTTCCTGACGACAATGACAGGACAACAGAACCGGACACGTCACCTAAGGGAAATGACACCTGTCAGAATAACGTAGAGCACCCGGAACCACCACGTGACGACGAGGAAGCGACGTCACTGCCCGACTTCATAACAATAGCGGAGCAGGGAATAAATATTTACGAGGATATATGCCATCGATATGATCAGGATGCGTTCTTCTCGGATGTTGTTAAGCAACCTAAGAACTACAAAAACTTTGAAGTCGACAACGGTCTGATATACCTAAAAGACAAGGGACAGAAAGTACTGTGCATACCGGACATTAGGCTTGGCACCCGCCGCCTGCGCGAGATCCTGATCTCGCACGCTCATTCCATATTAGCGCATCTCGGACCCAGTAAAACAACTAACTATCTACGAGATAATGTCTGGTGGAAGGGAATCAATTCTGACGTAGATAACTTCTGCAAATCGTGCACTATCTGCCAAGTGTCGAAGCCAAGTAACCTCCCTAGCTACGGATTACTAGAAACCCTAGATGTCCCTAATTACCCCTGGGAAACTATTGGCATAGATTTTGTCGGCCCCTTACCGGAATCTCGGACACTTAACGGCACGTTTGACATGATACTAGTCATTATTGATTACCTAACAGTGATGGTGCACCTCGTACCAACGAAACAAACATACCGTGCGAAGGATGTCGCCGAGGTAATGTTCGACAGAGTATACAAGCATCATGGCATGCCGCGGAATATCATTAGCGACAGAGATTCATTATTTACGAGCACGTTCTGGAATAAGCTCAATGAGTTAACCGGTACTGAACTACGAATGTCATCTAGTTTCCATCCTCAAACAGATGGAATTACAGAACGAGCGAACCGCACTATTACACAAATGCTACGCTCATGTATATCCCCAAATCAGAAAGACTGGGCTAGTAAGTTACCGGCAATCGAGTTTGCTATGAATTCTGCTCGCTCGGAAACAACCGGGTTTACCCCATTTATGTTAAACTATGGACGAACCCCAAGATCTATGATCTGGGAAACTAACTCAGAATTCCCAGGAGTACGAGTATTCGCTCAGCGGATGAAAAATGCCATATCACAAGCTCACGATTCAATAATAGCTGCTCGAGTGAAGCAGACTACTATGGCTAATCGCAGACGCAGGGACGCACCGTTCGTAAAAGGTGATTTAGTTTACCTGTCCACAACTAATCTCGCACTACCAAAAGGACATGCACGAAAGCTGACGCCGAAGTTTATCGGCCCGTACAAAATCATTGATGACTACCGAAATAATACCTTCGTGCTTGACCTGCCACAGGAACTGAAACAGCGAGGTATCCATCCCGCATTCCACGCTAGTCTACTCCGCATTCACGTACCTAACGACGACCGACGCTTCCCTGGTAGGCAACTACCGCAGGTCATAGGAATCGGAAAGGTCGAAAACCTGTCAGTGAAGCGGATAAGTGATCACCACGGAAAAGGAGGTGAGTCCTTATTCCAAGTCGAGTACTCAAGCGGCGACAATGTATGGCTGCCATTGCACGAGGTGTCTCACCTCGAAGCGTTTTCCCAATACCTCGAGGCACTCAACGTCTCTAACGCCAACGATCTCCCGCGACGCACGAGTCCGTCCCAGGACATACCTTTGTTCGTAGTCTCCGCGGATGATAACGACGCCTGCCGCCAAGCATTTGACATCATCGACCGCATGCTGACGACCGACGACTGGGCAACTCCGCCAGCGCCAGCCGCCTCTCGCTCCTCGGCTTTCACGAAACCCCCTGTCCGAAAGAAAGAGACATATAAAAGACGAGCAAAAGGTGCACGTTTTGCTCATCAATCCCCTCATCCAACCATGCATTTCACCCCTCTCGAGCTGGAACGTTTCCGTGCTACTGCTACAGCCATCCGCGATGGCTCCTTTGATATCAAGCGCGACGTCGTACCACCCGGCTATGTGAACTTTTGTGTTCTCCACGCCGACGACCCAGACCCGTTCCTACGATACCCATTGCCACCCGCATTCGGGCATGCACGCACGGCCCCGACGAAGAAACCCAACCAAACTCGTCGCGGGAAACGAGAATCAGGATATCTCACCCGGGTTATATTTGACCGGTTTGCAGCAGATACGGCCACTCGTAAGTGTGCCCGTTCGATAAACAGAAAATACCCTCATCGCGCCTCAGAACGAGCTAACGCCAGCCGTGGAAACAAAGAATATCGTCGCCCTGGCCCATACAAGCCCAAAGGACGCAACGGAGGGCGCAACGAAAACAGGGATGACCATAAAGAAGGACGCCCAAAGTACTTCAAGAACCGTTCTCGCGACTTCCGAAAGACTGGACAGAAGTCTCCCCGTACTGAGGGCTCCCAAGCGCCTGACTTTGCTGCCCTTAACGACCCCGTTAACGACCCTTTCCGAGGTTTCCACAACCTGGTCCCGAACGTAGACGACATGTTTAAAGAATTGGAGATTAACTCCTCCGTCGACGGTTCTCAGACCACCCCAGTCGCCTCTACCGCAGGTCCTTCCACAGGTTGGACCCTTGTAATGATCCTTCTCGTGAACCTACTCACTTGCTTCATAGCCGCCACCTCTCCTATGAACAGTATCTCGACCGATTGATCTTCTCTACTAAGATCAGGAGGGCGAATGTAACGAATTGCGGCTCGTAACGCCTCGGGTTATACCTCTTCACTTCGCCTCGGAATCCTCTTAGTTTACACTCCTGTCAATGTTTCTTTCTTTCTCTTTGTTTTCTCTTTTTAGTTACTCGTTTGTCTCCCGCCGCACTCTGAACGTATATAAACCCTTAGTACTCGATGTATCCTCCCTAGTTGTTCTCAAACAGAGACCTTGGACAGTTCTATCGCGAGCCCTCTAAGCCTCACTCTGCCGAGAATCGACTACCGTGTGGCCGAAAACTACCCTTTCCGTCACAAACTGGCACACGATCTGGAAAATACCTGTGCAAGTGAACACGGTGTCCCGCAGCTCCGAACGCTTGCCATGTCGTCCTTGTCATTGTCGACACAAGCTACTAGCACAGGAAAGACGCAGACGAGGATGTTTACCCCATTCACCGCCTCTGAAATAGACAGATACGGCAGGGGAAAATTCATGTACGTGTTCCATATTGTGTGCTTGTCGACACGAGGAAGCTGATACGGTCAAGAAAACCAACCAAAGACCTCCCAAAGATTACTGTTGCGCAGAGAACGTTTGATGAGTACGTCCATGTTCTCATCTACCTTCATTCACCGTTGCACTACCATCAACAGTACATCAGATGCAGAGGACACGGATTGGAAGGCGTGCACGCACCCAGAAGGCGCTCTGTATTTCTGTGATATTCAACGCGTAGGTAACCGGTCCATATCGTCCGTCCTGTTTCAGTCCGCGTAACATCCCACCCAGCGCATATACACCGACAGCGATGTGCGCGATCGCAAAAAACAGCGTACTATTGACAAATGCATAACCCGCCTCTCTGAGCTGGCTGGTTCCCATTCTATCACCTTCCCTTCATCTTCTCTTGAGCTCGTTCTCGAGCTTGTGAATAGAAAGAGAAAGGAGTGTCGATATTATTTTGTCGATGTTGAGAAGAGATTGCTATTTTGGATGCACGAGTGGGTACCAGAGAAGATGTACGCGAACTTGAGGGGTGTCACGGAACGGAGCCACATCAGTGCGTACTATGCTCTAGCATCGTACGGATCGGAGGCCAGCTCACGGATATGATACTCTGCAATGTGTGGCGATCGTGATTACAGAGATAGCGCTCGAAATGCAGTATTGGTGTGTGCATACACTTGTATTCTTCACACCTTGGACGTTGATTCTTGAGTTTGGTCAGGACGCATTGTGAACTATACCCGCACAAGCGAATGTTTGATACCGCCCTCTATCGAGAGTTGTCTGGCTTAGTTATTCACGCGAACGCTGGTGAGCACGACCTCGTCCGTCGTAGACGAATCGCGTTAATTAGATCTCAGAATCGATTACCTCCGACACGTCTCTCGCACCGTTCGAAAGTGCAGAACTGTCCAAAATGATGGACATCATGCGTGTCCTTCAAGGTTTGTTCTTGCGTCCTTCCGTCTCGTTTTGAACGTTGTGCAACTTATTGTTCACTGGCCCAGATTCAATTGAACAAGTTAATGACCCCCTCATGTGTGTAGTAGGTAAGCCGAGGGCCGTCGGCGGGATCCTCAAGGAGCTTACGCGTTTCTTCAGCTCGATTCATGTGTATATTCTGTGCGCCTGCTTTTCTTTACTCGCTATATTTCACACCTTACCTCCTGGACTTCACGCATTTGACAACTCCTTGATGACAACTCACAGCCCGAATCCACTTTTTGAACTTCCATGGGCAACCCTGCGCCCGCTTAGATGTCGACCACTCAATTTACCATCCAGACGACCGCAGACAGCATATGTCCTTCCTCTTGCGCATTCTCTCCGTTTTTCTATTCTGCGCACCCTTGAGGTATGTCGAAGTTCTGAAAAGTGTGTGGGTAGATGAGACGGTGAACTTGCCGAGATGGAGAGCTTTCGTGGGGCGTGTTATTGACGAATGGGGAGGGTTTACGATTTACGTACGTGTCTTGTTCCCTGTCCATTCAATCACATGTCTTGCTAACTTGTATCCTAACATATGCGTCTAAACGGATGAACAATGTATACGACTGACAAATTGCGCAGTCCACTGTTATGTTGGCAGTCGACATTTCTCTCCTTGCCATCATCAACTCAAATACGACGAGAATCCAATCAGTGGGCGAGGTCGCGATATACATGTCGGTGGTGTGTACAGTTGGATCTATCGTGGCGTCTGTGCTATTGACAGGTATGTGGAGGGAGAAGGCAGAGAATGCGGAGGGAGTGGTGAGTGTTGCTACTGCTATCATTTGGTTGGGCTCTTGGTCGATTGGGTGCTGCTCGTTAAACCCTTCTTTGGCCTTCTCTGGGGTAATACGATGCTAACATCACCAATAACAGGCAAAGTACATGAATGAAATAACGGATACGCTGATTGGGGTGGATCATATGGCGATCATGTTTAGTGTCCCGTTTGGGTTGTTGATATGGAGGTGCGTATCCACATACATATTTCTGTCCATTTTCTTTTTGGCAATTCTAACGCGGATCTGACTGACATGCCGCTGTTCCGCGATGAAATAGCATGACATCCTTCGTTGTCGGCTTCCTTCATCTCATCTTCAGCTCGACCTACCCACCCACGCTTGCAACGACAGCGCCTGGGATCACCCTTGTTACAGTGCTGGTTGCATGGCCTGTTTGGGTGGCAATCGACAGGAGGCTGTGTGGATGGATGAAGAGCATGGTTGATATTTGGCAACGAGCCATGAGGGTGGGGTGGGGAAGGAAAGCGCGGAACGAGCGAAGCGTGGGGGGTTGGAGGGAAAGGGAAGCAAGCATAAGTAGGATTAGCGTGGGGACGACCGAGAGAGGAATTTTGGGTACAAGGGGGAGGCCGGGCTCTGTGACAGGGTCCCTCGGAGGTGAGGGAAGGAAGACGGTCTCGTTCGTGAAGACTAGAGAAGATGTGGAGACGGGTTTAGAGGTAGGCACTGGGTTTGGGACTGAAAGTGGTGTCCAGAGCCTGCAAGCCTCGGAAGATGCTAGTGAGCCTTAGGTATTGGAGATGGTAAGGATAATTTGAGCATGCCTTGATGTTCTTATATCGTCACCGGTTAGGTCGCAATACATAGAGAAAGCCGGGGTTGATTCTGATATGATACCCCTACGTCACGACAAAAAGCGTCGTCCTTTGCTTTAGATGTTTTTAATTTCGGTCGCATAGTTGAGATATGCGCTGGAAGAAATCAAATACTGAGAGATACGGTCAGCATTGACAGCATGGTAAGACAAGCCAAAAACGGAAGCTTACCGTCTCATCGTGAGTTTTGTTGGGACGCACGCGGGGTTCATCCTTCTCCCATCCATATGTTGGCTGTAATGGTGAATACTGTGGATGGAGATGGCACAGGTGCACGCACGTCCGTAGGTGCTGTATGTATATGCGTAACGTAACGAGCAAAACTCTATTCTCGGGTAGTCTAACACAGGATATATAGTCTATCTGGTACGATAAGTCATTACGGTGTTCCTGTGATAGGCGTCGTGCGCTCGGTATCTTGCAGCGCCTTCAAAGCCCGAAATACTCTGAGAACACCCTCTTGTACGAGTTCCATATCCTCAGCAACGACTCTCCTCAGCAGCGGTGAAATCTTGTCCGGATGCCAACGAAGGAGCGAACATCGAATTCGTTCTCGCCTTGTGGCGCTAGATCCAAGCACACCCACTGACTCGAACAAGAACTCCCCGATTGCACGCGTCGTAAGCCCATCGATACTCTTCTCCGTCACAAGATTGCAAAGTGGCCACGGAAAGTCGAAGAAAGTCAACGGTTCACGGGACTCGCCAAAAACGCTGCGCCATCTCGCCTCGTACCGTTCCCATCGCTCTACCCTGCGTTGCTCGTCTTCACGGAGACGTATACCAGACAACACACGCTCCGTGCGCGTCTTGTCACGTCGCCCTGAAGCATCTCTGAGGAGACCGCCTCCGCGTACCCATTCTACCTCGCTTTGTTCTGCTACAATGCGTTCGTTCTGACACACTCTGAGTCGCTCTACATCAGATTGGTTGTGGTCCGACCCTCGTTCGTGATGCGTCTGGACGAGTTCAAGTGTCATCGGGACCTGCATACTGGTGCTGGACACATTAGGCAGATGGATGGATGACCGTTCTAGCGAAGGGCCTGGGTAACTTAGCATCGACAAAGATGATGGTGGGAAAGCGAGGTAGCCTCTTGTCGCCATCCGATGAGGGGGAGTCGTAAGTAAACAAGTTGTCTCCGCGGATTTTGTTACCCTTGACTTCCGATATTATGTCAGCTGGACCTTGCGCCGTGTAATCTGTGGTTCTGGTTTTGAAACTGGTATGTTTGTATTACAATCGACGTGTATGTTACTACTTGCTAATGTTTCGTCCGCATATGTCAAAGAGACTTCTCAAAAGTACCCTCGATTCCTTTGCCTGATTCTGGTTGTGCCCCGTCAGATGCAGAGGACAGAGTTAGCCAAGGCTCAAGAGGTGCTCCATGGTCCAAAAGGCCAGTTCGTTGGATAGAGGGAAAATTAGGTCTGGTCGTTCTGCTGCGCTTCTGTGTGGTTACCTGTAATGAGCATGACAGGGCATTGCAGCCAGATGCAAAGGGCATTTGATGTTGACACTTGTTTGGCAGTTTCCTGTCGACTCATCAACTCATCATCTGTCACTACCCTACTGTCGCTGGCAAATTAACGTCGATAGTCCCTCGAAGCACCGTCACTGACATGGCTAACGACCCGCCGGAGTTGAAGCCGAAAGTTAAGAACCATCGTGTATTTGGCAAGTCGGGTGATCCTTCCACGGCGGTACGGTGCACACCTCTCTTCATTCACCAGATTGGTCTTGCTGAAGACAAAATTAGGGATCAACCGGACAGGCGAAGGACCAACTGAATGCTCGGGAAGCTGGGGGGTTGGGTAAAGTGGGTTTGGGGGGGAAGATAAAGCACCTCTTTGGCGTGCATAAGAAGTTTCCCAAGGCCATTCCTAGTGATGGTACGACCAGTGGAAATGTCCACTCCCAAGAACAAACAGGCGGAGATAGTTCACAGCGAGCGGGTGCCAACCTTCAACAACAATCAGTCCTTGACGCCCAGCAGCAAGCAAACGAAAGCGCCCAGCCACAAGCAGGTGGGAACGTTCAAGGCAACAGAAGTGCTCCACAGCAAGACGGGGGTACCGAAAATATCCAGCAATGGCCGCACGGAGGTACCCAACAACACACAGTTGACCCAGCTCCCGAAATGGCTCCGTCCCAAGTCGTATGCGATCGCAGCTTCTCATCTGCGCATACCTCTAATAAATACCCCATTTTCTTGTCTCTATAGTCTCCACAATCGAATGGCCCTCCAATGAATGGCAAGCGAGACCCTAACCCTATTCCGCCTTCAATAGCCGGCAATATTAGTGCTGCGGACCAAGCAGTTAGTGGTGCCAAGCCAGCGTCCCGCGTCACCCTGGGGGTTATTGATGTTACCAACAACGTGAACACAGGCTTCGATACCATCAAATCTTTCAGCGATACATATCTCCAGCCTTTCAAAGTATTTAATGCAATTGTCACCACTCTTTCGAATGTAAGCATCTTTGTTTCGTTGATGTGTTGTGTCTGCATGGCAACTATGGCGCATGATCTGATGTATGTTGAATGCAGATTCATCCATATGCCCAGATTGCTCTGGGAATCTTGACAGCTGCTTCTCAGGTATTTGTGTTTTCGTGATGTTCTTTTGTCAGGGGACTTACACGTCATGGGCGTTCTTCGATAGGTGTTGATGAGGCAGGTGAACATAGACAGTGCGGTGTCTGGTCTCCTGGATACTGTCAAGTGTGTCTATGAATTTCTTACGGAAGACGAACAACTCAGCAAGATCGAGAGCATGAGAGATACGTTGAGCAAGATTGCACAGGTGATTAATGATGCTGTGCAATTTATTGCAAACTATTCGGCCACGAAGAGTTTTTGTATGTTAAATCTTTAATTATGCTATGTTTCATACTGGCATTCTGATCTAGTATGTTACTAGGGAAGAGATTGGGGAAGAACCTGTTCTCCGAGACGCAGACTACCATCGGTGGTTTCGCTGCTACCTTAACCGACCTGATGCAGCAGTACCGTGATCTCGCGGTGCGAGACATCCAACTGAACGTCTATCGTATCCTTGAAGATCTGGGCCTTAAGGACATGACGTATGCAGGCGGTGCGGGTATTCAAGCGAGCAAGAGATGCCTTGACGGAACAAGGATAGAGATCTTGCAGGACATCATCAACTGGATCAATGATCCGCAAAATAATATGCCTACGTATTTTGTGGCTACACGGACAAGCCGGCAGGGGCAAGTCTTCAATCGCACATACGATTGCATCATGGGTCAAAGATGCAGGAGCGCTTGGATCGTGTTTCTGTTTTTCCCGTGATAGGCAGGCCGAGCGTCGTGAAGAGAAGGTTCTGGCCACTATAGCACGTGATCTAGCAGATCGCTTCCCGGCTTTCAAGCAGGTTCTGGCTGATGTTGTCAAGGTGGACCATTCCCTTAAGTGCACTACCGACGTGGACCTACAGTGGCAGAAGTTCATCGTGGAACCATTGTCCACTGTAAAGGATGTGTTAGTCGGGAACGTAGGTGATCGTAATCGATGGATTGGATGAAGGGCCAAGTGCAGCTGAGGACGCGTATCCTTTCTCTGTTCACGTCGACCCAAACTAATGATCTCTTCTCCAATTTCCGTATTCTGTTGGTATCCCGGCCATTTGTGGACATCCAGCATGCCCTGACCACCTCTGTACCCATTAAAGAAATCTCCCTGGACAAAGTGCCGCTGGACTTGATGGAACGTGATATCCATCTATTCGTTTCGAAGGAGCTCCATGGCCTTGGTGACATTGGACCTATGGAAATACAGCAGATCACCAAGAAGTCAGACGGTGTGTTCGAGTGGGCACGTCTCGCCTGCGAGTGGATCAAGCCCAACAAAGCAGGCCAGACAGTGAGGGAGCGTTTCGACGAACTAATCGCACTGGAATATTCTGGAGATGGAGAGGGTAGAACACTACTGGATGCGACGTACCTGACGATGCTGGAAACTGTTGTCCCCAAATCAGTGATGCCCCTGGACCGATACCGCTCTGTGATGCGGCAGATTCTAACGACTCAGGAGCCTTTGCCCATAGCTACAATGAATCTCATGCGTGCACTCTTCCCGAACAGGCGAGACCGCTACGACGTCATCATCGTTCTCGAATTCTTGGCCTCGTTGATGGATGGCATTGCAGACCGTTCTGTTCCAGTTCGCCCTCTACATGCATCCTTTTATGAGTTCCTGCATGAGCCATTGCGGAGTGGGGTCTACTTTGTTGACACCTCTGACATGCATGACATGGCATTTGCTTCGTTGCGGATTCTTCGCACTGACTTGAAATTCAATATCTGTGAACTGGATAGTTCCTATGTCCTGAATGCCAGCATCACCGACCTTCCTACGAGAATCCGGAACAAAATTTCAATCCAATTAAATTACTCATGTCGCTTTTGGACCCACCACTTGAAGAACACCAAGTTCGAGCCAGCCCTTGCAACATATATGAAAGAAATTATTGGGAGCACGAAGATCCTCTATTGGTTTGAAGCCCTCAGTCTCCTTGGTGTACTTGGAAATGCTGCAGTTGGTCTTGCATCAACTATCAGGTGGCTAAAGGTATGTAGACTATTTTGCAACATATAATGAACTGTCTAACATTCAAATGACAGGGACAAAGTGGTTATGAGGATGTAAAAGCACTGGCAAGAGATGGTGTCAAGTTCATTCACAACTTTGGCAGCATGATCCTGCAGAGCACACCCCACCTATACCTATCTGCACTTCCCTTCATACCTGAAAACTCCCCACTCTCAACAGTGCTCAAACCAGAATTCCCCAATATTGCACAGGTTTCTGTGGGGGCTGTTCAGCAATGGCCTGTGGCTCAGCATGTGTTGTGGGGCCATACACGTGAGGTCACTACAGTTGCATTCTCCCCAGATGGTTCAAAGCTGGCCTCTGGTTCCTATGATGGGACTGTGATAATTTGGGATGTAGACAGGGGAATACAGATTGGAAGCCCACTTTGGGGTCATAGGCACTGCATTTCATCAGTTGCATTCTCTCATGATAGCAAGAGAATTGCCTCAGGTGCATATGATAAGACTGTTAGGATGTGGGATGTAGAAATGGGGACAGCCATTGGTGGCCCTCTTGAAGGTCATACATGTTGGGTCTACTCTGTGTCATGGTCGTGTGATGGCTTGATTGCATCTGGTTCATCTGACATGACTATCAGACTTTGGGATATTAAGAAGGGTCAGCAGGTTGATATGCTTGAGGGGCACACTGGCTATATTCACTCTGTGGCATTTTCACCTGATGGAAAAAGGATTGTTTCAGGGTCAGCTGACCTGACAGTAAGAATATGGGATGTTGAAATGAGCATGCAGATTGGTGATCCTCTTAATGGGCATGCTCATTCTGTGGTATCAGTTGCCTTTTCACCTGATGGAACTAAGGTTGCTTCAGGTTCTGAAGATACCACTGTCAGGATATGGGATGTAGAGACTGGTCAACAAATTGGGGAACCCCTGATGGGACATATTGACACTGTCTGGTCTGTTGCATGGTCCCCTGATAGCATGCAGGTTGTTGCAGGTTCAAGGGACTATGCAGTAACACTCTGGGATGTTGAGAAAGGGGTACAGGTTGGAAATACTCTTGATGCTACTGATTCTGTGTGGGGGATTGCATTCTCTTCGGATGGAGCCAGGATTGCTACAGTATCAAGGGATAAGACTGTAAGGATATGGGATGTTGAGAGCTTGAGAGTGTCAGTGAGCAAGCACATTGAACATTACACTGGTTTCTGGGCAGCTGCCTTTTCACCTGATAGCAAAATGGTTGTGTCAGGATCTTGGGACAAGGTGATAAGAGTTTGGGATGCTGAGAGGGGTGGACAGGTTAGGAATAACTTGGAGGGGCATACTGGATGGGTCTACTCAGTTGCATTCTCCCATGATGGCACCAGGATTGTGTCTGGTTCATCTGACAATACTGTCAGGGTGTGGGATGTTGACAGAAGTGTGCAAATTGGGAGCTCACTTGAGGGGCATGCTGACTTTGTCAACTCAGTTTCATTTTCTCATGATGGTACCAAGATTGTCTCAGGGTCAAGGGACATGACAGTAAGAATTTGGGATACAGAAAAGGCAGTCCAGATTGGCAAAGTATTGGGAGGACACACAGACTCAGTCACATCAGTGGAATTCTCCCATGATGATGCATGGATTGTCTCTGGATCATGGGATATGACAATCAGAATTTGGAATGTAGAGAAAGGGACACAGACTGGAGATGTGCTCAAGGGGCATACTGAGTCCATCACCTCAGTTGCATTCTCTCATGATAGTAAAAGGATAGCTTCAGGTTCATGGGATAGAACTGTGAGGATATGGGATGTTGAGAGGAGTGTACAGGTTGGAGAGCCACTTCAAGGCCATGTAGATGCTGTCTGGTCAGTGGCATTCTCTCCTGATGGTGCAAAAGTTGTCTCTGGCTCATGGGACAAGACTGTGAGGGTTTGGGATGTTGAGAAGGGGGTACAACTTGGCAGTCCATTTGAGGGGCACAAATGTCCCATCTACACTGTTACATTCTCTTCTGATGGCCAGAAGATTCTGTCCAGCTCAGAGGACAAGAGTGTGAGAGTGTGGGATTGGAAGGGCTATGTAGACATGAGGACTCATAATGTTTTTGCCTCATCAGACTATGGACCCAGTAAGTATATTTTGTGGTTAATGCTGCTCCAGTGGTATCCTCACAGGAACATTGCAGATACCACTGGGTCATCCAACATCATGGAATGTCAGAAATCTTTGTATCCCATTCACTTCTCATGTGATTCATCACATGTTTTGCATGGCAGTGAAGAGCTTCTAAATGGGCTTGGAGGTTTAGAGGTAAACTGGCATGAACCAGTATGGCTTGACTTGAAAGATGGTTGGATCAAGGGCCCTCAAGGCAGGTTGTTGTTATGGGTACCACTCTCCTTCAGGGAACCTTTCTATTCCATGTGGAACAAACTGGTAATTCCAACAGGTAGTTGCATAGAATTGGACTTGAGCAGGATGCCCCATGGAAAGAAATGGAAGGAATGTTGTCAAGAGGCTTAGATGGTTTATCATGAGTATAAGTGTTTGCTGAAACTATGATGTCAAAATACATGTACATGTTAGAATGTCAGTTAAGAGTTTCCAGTTTGTTAGGCACAATTGAGGGTGGGTTGAGCTCAACTGAACATGAAATTACTACATGTATCACAATGTAGCTCAGACTGCTAATGTGAGTATTTCTAACTTAGGCACAGAGCCATTTCCAGAGTATTTTTGAGTCTTCTGAGCATCCTCTGAGTTCAAAGAGCCAGTCTCATTGTCTATTCATCCCCCTTGAGTCTTCATGCACTAGAAAATCTCTGCCAGTTTGTAAAACTGATCCCCTCCATTGACAAGAATTTTCCTACCATCCACAAGGGTTTACTACACTGCCTTTTGAGTGCCAAACCTCTACAAGCTTCCACCCACCTAGAAAGATTCCCTGCCATCTACCTAGGGTGGAATTTTGAGTTCTTCACCACTGTCACTTCCCTGACCACTGTGAAAATTTCCCTTTGCCTCCTAGATATCCTGCCCTGTCTCCTTCTGACTCACAACCTTTGGGATGAGCCTAGGCATTGCATACAGCTTTCCCCCCTTCTCCCATCATACTCTCACAAGAAGAGTTGCCCACTTCAGTGCCTGGAAGAATAATGAGAGATGAACTTGCAAATCAGGGACAGTATGGAAGTCCTCCAGGATGAGGATATTGTTGGTATCAACATCAAGGTTGGCACATTCTCTATTATGTTGTAAAGAAGAGACTCAAGACCAGACACTGCAAGCATTTCACAATTTTTTTGAGAAAACATGCTGAAACATTGAAGCAAGTGATACTCTTTTGATAGGCATTTTCAAAGAGAAAATGCAAAACTAATTTTTTCTTTTCTTCACATGATTTGTGACAAAACATTGATTGATGGTGATACCCATTAATATAGAAGCTAATCAGTACTACCATGAATTCATGTTTTTGGGCAGAGCAGACAAGGAAAGTGAAATATTATATTTGCATTTGTGGTTTGAACACAGTCAAAATAAAAAAGTATGCCTTCCCTTCAATTTTTTCAACATATTTTGACATGAAAAATTGTGAAATGCTTGCAGTGAGATCTGTGATGAGGTCATTGATTGGCTGTTGATGGCAGGGGTGAGGACTGTACAGGATCAAGAGTTTTGATCAGTAAGCTACATATATCATAATGATATTCATATTGTATTGTAAAATGCTTGCAGTGCATGACCCAGCTAACTGTTGAAGTGTTGGTGTTTCTACTTTGATACTTACAGCAGAATGTCTTACATAATCATTTTTTCTTCGCACTTAGGTTGAATTATTTTTCCATGCACCTCAGACTTCTGACTTTGAAGTTCTGAGGTAAAGTTCATTTAATATCACTTATAGCTACCTTACTGAGCCTTCCCTTTTAGTTGCTTGTCTTTGCTAGGTAGCTTTCCTAAACAGACTTCTGACTTTGAAGTTCTGAGTTGCTTGTCTTTGCTAGTTAGCTGCCAGACCTCACCTCAAAAGGTTATGAGCCCCAAGCTCTAAATGACAGCAAGAACTCACAAACTCAGTATTACCTCACTATACTAGAACATGTCTCACAAAGGATCTGCATCCAAAGCACCTCAAGCTAGCCAGTCAGCAAGCATGATAGCTTCAACATCCACAGTGAAGGTCACACAAGCATTGAGTTGACTATATGACATTCTGTCACTAGCAGATGATGGAGCTAACTATCAAATGTGGAAATTCCATATGCAAAAGGTCTTAGGTGTCCGAGGCCTATGGGAAGTTGTAGCTGGCACAGAGATGAAAACTCCAGACCAGAATACACATCCTGATGAGCATGAAGAATGGCTCATCAAAGACTGAGAAGCCTGTGCTCAGATCACGCTGACACTGAAGGATGAACCCCTCAGCAGTGTGCTCTATGCAACCTCAGCAGCAGAAACCTGGAAAAAGTTGAGCAAATGGTATGAAGGGAAAGGGAAACAGACCATTGCATATCTTATTGGAGAACTCTTCCAAGGAACCCTAACAGAGGACATGTCAATGGAAACCCAACTTAATGTGATGTGACAAAAATCATACATACTAAGATCCCTTGGCCAACCACTCGATGACTTGCTAGTTGCTATTGCAATGGTGATATCACTTCCCCAATCCTATTCAACTCTTCAAATGATCCTCATGTCATCTGATGCCAAGCTCTCAACTGATGCAGTGATAGCCCAGGTCCTGGTTGAAGAGAAGTCATGACAGGCAACAAAGTCACACAGTGCACTCACAGCCAAAATGACAAAGAAAAAGTCCAAGGCTGCAGAGAAGAAGAAAAAGAAGTGTACCTATGTGCCATGTGGACTCATTGGCCATACAGAGGACAACTGTAGGAGGAAGAAGGCAGATGAAGTGGTGAAAGCATCTTCTCAACCAGAGAAAGACAAACCTAAAGAGAAAACTGCTGATCTCTCAGTGAAGGTTGCACAGATTGAACAGAATACCCCTCTTCAACTCTTTGTAGCATGAGCACATCCTGAAACCTCTACATCTGAATGGGTAGTGGACTCTGGTGCATCAGCACATATGAGCTGTCAACAGGCATGGTTCACCTCTTACCAGACTCTTGTACCACCACAGCCTGTCATAATTGGAGATGGCAGGACAATCCAAGCTATAGGGAAAGGTCATATTGAACTCAAAATGCACCTGAATGATGGCCAAATGAAAGGAACTATGCTGCAGGACATATACTATGTTCCTGAACTGGACACAAACCTAGTTTTGGTCCCATCCCTAGCTGCCAAGGGCCTAAACATCTTGTTTGAAGGCCAACTATGTGTCATACATGCAGGTTCCAAGATAGCAGCAGTTGCAACCAAGCAACAGACCCTCTATGTCCTAGATGGAAGCAACATCTCTGGAAGCCACTCTGCCTACATTATAAATCTGCCTACCTTACTTGACCCAGCAGAACCTATTGTCTGTAGAAAAGGGCTGTAGGCAGCCTCAGTAGTGACTCAACTACTGTAATATTCAATGTACCTGTAGGCAGCTACAAGGTATGAGTAAGTAGTCTAATATGGATAATATATGGACTTACCCTCAGTAGTGACTCAACTACTGAGGGAACAGTATGAAAATCATACTACTAAGTGCGCTCTAAGTGCTTATGTAAGCATAGGAAACTCGCACCAAAATAAGCTATCACACTGGGGTGATTCAATCTCCAACATTGTCACCATGACCTCTTGTGTCACAATGTCCAAAGCTACAGTTAGCACCTGGCATTGCCAACTGGGACACACGAACATAAAAAACATCCTGACCCTTGACAAGAAGGGCATGGTATTGGGAATGGAGTTAACTAATAGCAAGGAGCGTAATGTGGCTCCATGCAAAGCATGTCTTGAAGGGAAACAACATCATGACCCTATACTGTCTAAGTCAAATGTTGAAAATCCCACTGTACTGCACAGAACCTACTCAGATGTGTGTGGACCTATGGGGACTATGGCATGAACAGGACATCACTATTTCGTCACCTTCATCGATGCAAAATCACACCATCTGGTGGTGAAATTAATCAAAACAAAGGACAAAGTTCTCCCCCTCACCCAGGATTATTTTTCTTGTGCTGAAGCTGAAACTGGTCATCACCCAAACTTCCTTTGTAGTGATGGAGGAGGTGAGTATACCTCAAAAGAATTCAATGCCTATCTCAGGTCAAAAGGGATACATCACAAGAAGACTAACACATACACACCACAAGAAACTGGTGTAGCTGAATGAATGAATCACACTCTCATAGAGTGTGCACATGCCATGCTGAGCAATGCTGGGCTACCTAACAAGTTCTGGGGAGACACTATCCTACATGCTGCCCACATAATTAATTGTCTACCAACACAGGCATTGGAGCAAAAAATCACCCCTTATGAAGCATTCACTGGAAATAAACCCAGTGTATCACACCTTCATGTCTTCAGCTGTACAGCACATGTTCATGTTCCAGATGAAAAGCATCAGAAACTGGATGCCAAGTCTCTTGAGTGTACTCACCTTGGGTTTGCAGAGCATCATAAGGCATATGTCTGCATACATCATGCAACCAGTTGCATCATTGAATCTTGTGACATCATCTTTGATGAGAAGACTGGAGAGAGTCCTACTCAGGTCCTAATAGACAAGAGGGAGGTTGAAACAGTCAGGCCAAGTACATCTGTGGTCACCAACCAAGAAAGTCCTACTACAAGTACAGGACTAGCTAAGGAAACAGCAGAGGATGATTCCTGCTCCACTGACAGTGGGTCAGATGGACACCAGAGTGATAGTATGGACCAGGAGACTCACCAGGAGGCCAAAATGTTTAAGAATGTTGAGCCACTCACTCCTGATCTAACTTGATCAGCAACAGAGGCTGAGAAAGCTTCCTTGAAGGCTAGAGAAACCAGTAGTCCACCCCATGACCTGAAACTTGGTGAGCCACACCTCCAGAGACTCAGGAAGACAATTCTGTCAACACCTAAGTGCCTGGACTCATTGCAAGGACCACCCACACCATATCCACATCCCATTCCCCCTCCAGCAGCTCAAAGGTCATCAAGAATGAAAAAGGTGCCTATTCGAGATGATGATCAGCACTACTTCAGTCAATGCCTATGACAGGATGACCTTACCATCAACAAATGACTTACTGAAAGAGCAAGAGGGTGAGGGAAGTGGCAGAGCAGCTGAAAGTGCTGTGGATGTAGAGCATGGTGATGTGGCAGTAGAGTCAGGTGACAGATGTGACTGTGACACACTCAATGCTTACCAAGTGTCCACATCCTGTGATGATGAGCCAACCTCATTCAATGATGCTATGGGCCACAAGGATGTGGATCAGTGTATAGTGCGATGATGGATGAACTGAATACCTTCACAAGGATAGGCCTGTATGAGGAGGTGCCATGACCACATGATCACAAGATAATTGACTTGAAATGGGTTTTTAAGCTCAAATGAGGTCCCACAGGTGACATAGAGCAATACAAGGCATGACTGGTAGCCAAAGGATTCACCCAAGTCCATGGCACTGACTATACTGATACATTTGCACCCATTGCTAAGTTTTCAACTATAAGGATATTGCTCACACTTGCAGCTAAATACAATCTTGAAATCCATCAGATGGATGTAAAGTCTGCTTTTCTAAATGGTCAACTTGAGGAGGAGATCTATCTATGGCTGCTGCCTGGGTTTTGAACCTCAGAAGACAAAGTCTGGTGCCTTTTTTGTGTGCTTTATGGGCTGAAACAGGCCCCCAAATCTTGGTATAAATGTTTGAAGGAAGTGTTTGAGTCCCTAGGTTTCACTCAAAGCAATGCTGATCACAGCCTTTTCTAT
This sequence comes from Pisolithus marmoratus, assembly GCA_024613145.1. Classification (NCBI taxonomy): domain Eukaryota; kingdom Fungi; phylum Basidiomycota; class Agaricomycetes; order Boletales; family Pisolithaceae; genus Pisolithus; species Pisolithus marmoratus. The sequence goes on from JANFAE010000135.1 coordinate 114,746, forward strand.
AAGGTTGAAGATGGTATCCTACTGATTGTTGCTGTCTATGTTGACAACAAACTCATTCTCTTGAGGAGCTGCAAAGCCATTGTCAGGCTGAAATCCCAGCTTGCTAGTCAGTATGACCTCTTGGATTTGGGTGAGGCCCAGTGGATCCTAGGAATGGAGATTCTACATGACTGCAATAAGGGGACAATTGAGCTGTCTCAAACATGCTATATAGAGTCCATACTTGACTGTTTTGGCATGCAGGATGGATGAAGTGTCTCTATGCCTATTGAGACCAACCTCAAGCTTGCAAAGCTGGCTGAGCCAGAGATTGAGGCATGCATGTACCAGAGTGCCCTTGGAGCACTGATGTATGCAATGCTGGCTACATGGCCAGACCTAGCCTTTGCAGTGGGCATACTTAGTAGGCATGCTGCATCCCCTGGCAAACTGCACTGGACTGCACTCAAGTGGGTCTACTGATACCTTCGAGGAACCACAGAGGCTTGCCTCACTTTTTCCTGTGATGCAACTGACATCCCCCTTGGCTATGCTGATGCAGATTGGGCAGCCAATGTAAATGACTGTCACTCTGTTTCGGGATATGTTTTTGTTCTTTCTGGTGGAGCTGTTAGTTGGTCCTCAAAGAAACAGACCTCCATAGCTCTCTCAAGTACAGAAGCAGAGTATATGGCTGTATCTGCAGCCACCAAAGATTTAATCTGGATTTGCACCCTGCTTGCAGAACTGGATGCAACTGCTATTCATGAACCTACCCCCCTACTCATCAACAACCAGTCTGCTATATCCTTAATGAGCAATGTGATGTTCCATGACCAGATGAAGCACATATCTATTCATCACCACTTCATTTGAGAGAAGGTTGATTCTAGAGAGGTAACTGTAGAATATGTACCAACTGGTGAACAGGTAGCCAATGTCTTGACAAAGGGACTGTCATGTGAAAAACATGTTTGTTTTTCATATGGTATGGGTATTATTTTCTAAGACATGTTCCATTGAGTGGGCATGTTGAAGTGTTGATGTTTCTACTTTGATACTTACAGTGGAATGTCTTACATAATCATTTTTTCTTCGCACTTAGGTTGAATTATTTTTCCATGCACCTCAGACTTCTGACTTTGAAGTTCTGAGTTGCTTGTCTTTGCTAGTTAGCTGCCAGACCTCACCTCAAAACTAACTGACATATATGGTTATGAGTTTAGTAATGAATTTATAGTGAGTTCAGAGTACATTTGCATTAAATTTGTAATGTAATCATAGTTCAAATCAGCCTACTTACAACCAAAGTCTTCTCCTTTACATGGCACTCCTGGCAATGTGCTGATGCCTACCCTCCAAAAACCAAAATCAACCACATAGCATACAAAGACCAAATGTAGTCAAAAATGCAAACTGTACTACACCTTTGGTAATGAAAAGTGTACACAACAGCATTTCACAATTTTTCATGCCAAAATATGCTGAAAAAATTGAAGAGGAGATACTCTTTTATTTGGGCTGTGTTCACAGAAGAAATGCAAATATAATATTTTGTTGTCTTTGTCTTTTCAGTGCAAAAATATGAATTGATGGTAGTGCTGATTAGCTTCTACACTAATTAATGGGCATTACCATCAATCAATATTTTGCAGCAAGTCATGCAAAGAAAAGAAAACATTATTTTTTCCTTTGCTCTTTGAAAACACCAATCCAAAAAGAGTATCACTTCCTACAATTTTTTCAGCATACTTTCTCAAGAAAAATTGTGGAGTGCTTGCAGTGAGTGTACACAATGCTACACTAACCAAATAGTAATCAACACTATACTTTCTTAGTAGTCAAATGTGTATGCAATGCAACACTACACTTAGTTGGTAGTAGTCACAAATGCAAACTTTCCTACACTTGCAGTGATCAAATTTCATTTGCTTGTATCTGATCCAAAAATGGACATATTGGTTATGTAAGGATACCCCCATGCTTGTGACATCACCCACTATTGGGGTCATGAACCTTGACTCAGCAGCCCCAGACAGGTAAGTTTGATAGGTCTGGTGCCTTTTTGTAGAGCATTTCATACAGTGTCTTGGTTCCAAGGTGGCATGTTGATGATCTATTTTTCAGCCAGGTCACATGCATTATTGCCTCACCCCAGAGGTTTTTCAGTAGTCCAGATGCATGTAACATAGCTCAGACATGTTCAACTAGCATGCAGTTGAGTCATTCAGCCACACCATTGTGTTCAGGTGTGTCATGCATGGTAACACACCTTTCTGTGCCTTTTGATTGGAGATATTGATTAAACTCCTTGCTCAGGTACTCACTGCCACAATCAGAATGCAAACATTTGATTTTCATGTTGAACTGGGTTGACAACCATGCTTCATATGCTTTGTAGGATGAGAAAGTGTCAGCTTTGGATTTCTGTAGGTACAAGGTGGTGTACCATGTGTGATCATCTGTGAATGAAACATAGTACAGACTATGACCTGGTGTCTGGACAGGGGAAGGTCCCCAGAGGTCTGTGTGGACTTTGTCACCCAGGTTTTCATGTTGTGGTGGGTCATGTTCCTTTCTGATGTAGAGATTACTAAGAAAAGGGTAGGGAAATGGGGTCTGAAGGGTAGTTTGACCAATAGGGACCCTGCTAGAGAGAAGAACTAGTAGATAAAATCAAAAGAAAAGAACAGAAAACACTCAGCTGTAAACCCAACACAAACTGCTCAATCCCCCACTCCAGGACTCCCCTAGAGCTGTCCTGACCTCACTCTCAAGGGCAGAAAACAGAAAAGACTGCCACAGGCTGGTCACACCAGCCTGTGCTCTCCAGCCTCAATAGTGGTGATTGTTATGTAACTAGTACAAACTCAAGTCCAAGTCCAACTTTGCTTACTAATCAGCCACTTGCCTCACACCTAAGTCCCAGCCCAGAGTACACAACAGGGATCAAGCCCCTTAGAAAAATAAAATAAAATGCCTCAACCACTCTTTACCACCCAATATCCTACTAGGGAGTTCCCTCTCCCTACATCCAAGGGGGTCTTCGAATCTTGACTGTCCCCAGTCACTTCCCCCACCAAGGGACTTGGGTAGAGGGAAGGAGGAGGAAAGGACAGGGCCTTGTCACTTATCTGACATCAAATTGAGGGCTTGGAACAAGGCATGAAGCCTTTTCAAGGGGGTCAAGGGTCACAAGCAGGTTGGTGCTGCTCTTGAAGGGCTCGAGGGGAGACTCAAGGGTCTTGAGGGTCTTGGGCAGACTTGAAAGGGGCTCGAAGGAAGGCTCAAAGCCTGTTCAAGGGTGGATGAGGGTCTTGAGTCTCAATATATACCTAACACAAACCATCAGCCTTGTATACATGGACTTTGCACACTCAAGGTGCCCTCAGTAACTTGACATTGTCCTTTAGACAGTTGACCACAAGCAGAGAATATATATATAACATGAAACAAAGCAAACCTATCCCCCTTTGTGAGGGGGTGTGTGATGAAAGCAGTGGGCCAGCATCAGATAGGGTAGTGGCACTCAACTGAGTGCCCTCAAGGGCTCTTGTGATTGGTGCACTCTCATCCTCATAGTGCCCTTAAGGCCAATAGCATAGCTTGGATGAACTAATGTATGTACTAAAATAAAATGAACATGGGGTGGCACACTGAGTTCCCATTACCTATCCCTGCTGTGATCCTCCCTCTCCTTTGGCAGCTGAAGGGTCCCCTTGAGACCACTGATCCCCTTGAGGGTTCACTTGAGCCTTGGGCTTGTGATCACAAGCTCCTCTCACTTATCTACACTTTGCATTGCTTGAAACCTCAAAAGGGTTTGTCAACCTTCAACTATCCTATCATTGTATAGTTGTGAGTCAAACAAAATCAAATGAAACAAGGAAACTTGGGCCTTCAAGCTTGAAAGGCCAGCTCACATCAAGATGTACTGGGGGGGGGGCTCACTTCCCCACTTCATCACTCCTTCCTGAGATCCTGGACCCTCATAGATGCTTGCACCAAGCTCATGCAGACTGTAAAAGTATAATCAACAAATGAGAATTAAAAGAAAAGTGGTGGGGGTGCCTTCAAGTGCTCTGGCAGTTGGCTGGCACTTCATGGCCATCACACAGTCACTCCAAGGGTTCATCTTCTTGCTTCAAGGCCTTGATTTGTCATCCAAGGCTTCAACTTGTCACTTCGAGGCTTCACCTCATTGCTTCAAGGCCAGACCTCCCCCCTCAAAAGCACAACCTGGGTATGGGGTGCTCTTGTCCTCCTCACATCCTCACCCTACCCACTTGATGACCATCCATGAAACACAGGCCCTCAAATGAGAGTAAGGGTGCAATGAGGCAGAGCTAGATTGCCCTAATTGAAGTGGGACTCCAGGGAGTGTCTTCTAGAAGAGAGCAAGAGCACTCCACTGGAGTAGACCTGTAATTATACCACCATAAATGAGATATCCACAAATGAAATTAAAATACTTGAGCCTTCAAGCTTGATGCTCAATATCAAGGGTACTGCTGCTCCCAAGAGCCTACAACCAAGCTTCAAGGGGGTCTTGTGCTGATCACTCTCCTTGAAAGCCTTTGTGCACTGTACAATAACATAACAGTGAGTATAAAACATCTAAGAGGAGCATAAAAAACACATAGGTGACACTCAGCTCTCATCTCAAGTGCCAGATGAGGCTCTGGGCTCACTTCAGCTCAATCCCAGCCTCGAAGTCTTGAATGCTTGATGTAGCACTCCATAAAGCCTAGGATAGAGGAACCATAAGTGAACTGCATACAAACAAGAGTGGAAATACAAGTGAACAGGCCCAGAGTTTGAGTAAGGGCCTGCTCACAACCTTTGAGCCTCTCGTTCGAAGCAGGGAGGTGCCTGCTTCCTCATACATGGCACCTGGGGTGTCCTGACTCTCAAGGCATCCCTCCTGGTCAGTTTTCCAGTGCTAGAAGTCACCACAAACTCAAGAATAGGACTCCACCCACTAGAGTAGGGAGTCTGGACCTGTAGTGTCAGTATTTCACCTGTAGAACACTGTACCTTTCCTCCAAACACTTCATAGCCTTTAAATAAACAGTTCTCAGACAGGTAGGATGAACTGGCATAGATTTTCATTGTTGCATCATTGTGGGCACAGAATGTGAGTGAACATGTGGCCTTGACATGTAGCAACATGGCACAGGACTGCTTAGTCAGCTGACTAAGCATGCTCGGACTTGTAGCACAAGTCTCTACACCGAGACTCAGAATCTGTCCCTGCTGCAAATACATCAGTAAAACTGTGGCACCATATGACCTACCTTCACAGTGAGCTGTCTGAAACCCAGGCAAGAATTCCTTTATCCTCTGAGTGACTGATTTCCAGGGTTTTCTTTGCATTTTCTCCTCTTCTGGTGGCTTCCTTCAAGCTACCACCCTCGATCACCTCTTGACCTCAACTTTTGGCTCATTTTCTTCACCTCTATCACTTCCTGGTTGCTCTGAGACCTTGCACAGGTCTTCCTTTGGTTCTGGTGGGGGTTTCTGGGCTTCGAGGGCATGTGCTGCTGCCTCGAATGGTTGCTCCTCTGCACTCAGCTCATCTTTGGCCTCTTGAGGTTTGATGAGGGGGTTCTGGGATGGAATCTCAGTGTGGGGAAATGGGAGAGAGTGAGAATACTCAGTTTGGGGGACTGGTAAGTCTCCCACTACTTCAGTTGCTTTGAGCTTGACTGATACCCTTGTCTCTAGCAACTTTCCTTTGCTTTTCTCCTTCAATTTCTCTCGTAGATGAGCTCACTGTAACTCCACCATTAGTGACCCTGATGCAATATATGAAGTGACTTGATTGCACTCGAAGCTGGATTCATTTCGACCTTCAACAGTGGGCAAGCAGCTTGGCTTCACCACAGCTGCCTCAATACCTTCCACTTTGAGAGCCTGACCTCTTGAGTAACCTTCTGGTGCCTTTGGGAGCTTCAAAGGGCCCTGAAGATTGTGTGTTAGTGAGAGATCTTCAAGTGAGGTACAACATAAAAACTGTGAGGCTCTCAAGCCTTGCCTCACTGGTCTCCCCCTCTTGTCAAATTCCTCTTGAGCTGTTGAGGGTCTTGACTTGTGTATCCTTGCCTCATACTGGGCCTCTCGAGCCCTCTGCTGTTCCCTTGCCATGTGGGCTTCTCTCAACTCCCAGTGATATCCCTTCTTGAGCAACCTCTCTGCCTCTCAAGTGACCTGGCATGTAGGCCATGCATCATCTGCATGCTGTCTCTGATCATTCCACTCTAGCCTTCAAAGAATCTCACCTTGAAACTCTTGATCAAAGCCTTCAAGGTAGAGGTCATCCTTCTCAATGCTCAAAAGTCAGTTTGTGACTTGAAGGTGTGTTGCAACCTTGGTAAAACATAACCAGTAGTCAAGTAAGGCATTGAATGAGTTGATCTTGACCATCTTTTGCTCATCCACTAGGTCATAGAGGTCATGCTTTGAATACTGAGCTTGGGGAAACCTAAAATGTGAGTAGAGTTGAGATGCATCTGTAACAAAGTCAGCCCAGTCTCTTTCAGCATACAGTAGGTTTCTCCATCACTCAAACTTGTCAATACCAAGGTACCAAATGGCCCATCGAGCCCAATTGTGATCTTTGAAGCAGCTGGCTTCCATGCAGAGGTCTCAAACATCCTCGAGATACCATAGTAAGTTGTCTGGATGCCCCAAGAACCTTGGCGCATCTTTATCACTCCCTCAAGGCATTCCTTCAAGGGGCCAAGGAGCACTTCATAGGTGTTCTACAACCAGTTGGCTTTTGAAGCTCAAACTTGACCCTTGAAACCTATCTTCGTGCCTTGATTGACTCTCATAACTCTCATAGTGCCTGTAGTGACTCATGATAAGTAACTTAAAAGAAGAGAATGACATAGCTGTGTCCAGAAATCTATTCTTGCAACTTGGCTTCTCTCATTTCACTTTGAGGGTTACTTCAATGCCTTGAAACTGTCTATAACTTGTCCCTGAAACTTCTAAAACTGTAGATTAACTTCTAAATGAAATAATGGATACTTAGCTTGGTTCCTAACCACACCAAACTGTCAGTAGAGATGTCCTCCTCTCCAAGGACCAGGATCCCCTCCAGGTGGGCTCCAGATGTAGAGATCACTAAGAAAGGGCTATGGAAATGGGCTCTGAAGGGTAGTTTGACCACTAGGGACCCTGCTGTAGAGAAGGACTAGTAGAGAAAATGAAACAGAAAAGAACCAGAAAACATTCAGCTGCAAAACCAACTAAAACTCCTCAATCCCACCACTCTAGGACTCCCCTAGAGCTGTCCTGACTTCACTCTCAAAGGCAGAAAACAGAAAAGACTGCCACAGGCTGGTCACACCAGCCTGTGCTCTCCAGCCTCTATAGTGGTGATTGTTATGTAACTAGTACAAACTTGAGTCCAAGTCCAACTTTGCTTACTAATCAGCCACTCACCTCGCACCTAAGTCCCAGCCCAGAGTACAAAACAGGGATCAAGCCCCTTAGAAAAATAAAATAAAATGCCTCAACCACTCTTTACCACCCAATATCCTACTAGGGAGTTCCCTCTCCCTACACTGATTGGTTTGCAAGTAGTCTTGGCATATTCACAGGAGTCACAAGCACCCATGGTAGAGTGTGCCTCATCAAGTGTGATGCTGGTGATGGTGCCATCCTTGAGTATGGCTCAAATGGCAGTAGGGGAAATATGGCCAAGTCATACATGAATTTCCTCCATTGTGAGTGGGTCAGGAGCCTTTGCAAGACCAGTGAAAACATGATGCGAGTGTTTGAGGCAGTATAGACCTTTATTTAGGGGAATTTCACTGAGCTTCTTCTTCCAAGCATTGAAAATTTGGCAGCATTTGTCATGGAAGAGTGCTGCATATCCTGCAACATCCAGCTTGCTGATGGACACAAGAGTGATGCCCATTTTTGGTGTGAAGAGCACATCCTTGAGGTGGATGTGAGTCTGACCCTTTTCAGATGGTAGGGAAATCATGAGATCTCCTTTTCCAATTGCAAGGAAAGTATAGTTGTCAGTGGCTGTGATTGACTTAGGTATGATGGGCTTGTAATTGAGGAATTGGCTGCAGTAGGAGGACATGTGCCTTGAGGCTCTGGAATCAAAGAGGATCATTTCTTCATGGTTGCTGAGACTTGTGCCAGCAAGAAGCACTGCAAGCATTTCACAATTTTTCTTCAGAACACATGCTGAAAAAATTGAAGAAAGTGATACTCTTTTTTGACAGCTGTTTTCAAAGAGAAAAGGCAAAAATAATATTTTCTTTTCTTTGCATGACTTTCCACAAAACATTGATTGATGGTAATACCCATTAGCATAGAAGCTAATCAGCACTACCATCAATTCATTTTTTTGCATCAAAAAGACAAAGAAAACAAAATATTATATTTGCATTTTTTATGTGAACACAGCCCAAATAAAAGAGTATCTCTTCTTTCCATTTTTTCAACATATTTTGGCAAGAAAAATTGTGAAATGCTTGCAGTGAAGGGCATGATCATAGGTCTTGGTAAATGCTTCTTCATTGAGGTTGAGATCTGTGAGGATGGCAGTATCCTCCTCAGCAACTTCTGATAGCCAGTCATCATCTACCCATGCAAGCCAGACACCTTCTGGTTCAGCATCTGTGCTGGACTGTGTAGTCATGCTTGCTGTGGTGGTAGCAGTAGCAGCCTTCTCACTACCTTTCTTCTTCCCTTTGAACCACTTGGGGGCCTTTCCAGCTCTTCCACTGCCCTCTTGCCAACATTGGTCCTTGTTATGACCTTTCTTTCCACAGTTTTTGCAGGTGATTGACTTCTTGTCCTTTGCTGAGTAGGCTGCATCCTCAGTTGTGGTAGAGGTAGTTTTCTTCCAGCAGATCTTGCATTGATCATACTCATCAAGTAGGATCTTCATAATAGAGTCAGATTCAAGGTCCTTCTGAGAGACAAGAGCTGAGGATGTCATGGCAGTGATGTTGGAGTCATATGAAGTTGGAAGGGAGTTAAGGATGATGGCAGTGAAGTCTTCATCACTGATTGACTGTCCCAGTGCAGCAAGTTCTTCATGCATTGAGTGCAGCTTGTTGAAGTGAGCACAGAGGTCACCTTTCTCAGCACAGTGAATTTCATGTAGCTTGCAACAAAGGTCTATTGCAACAACACAAGAGTGATTCTGGAAGAGGTTTGTGAGTGTATCCCATACATTCTTTGCAGTCTCTTCTTTCTGAATGTGAAGGAACAGAGACTCTGGGGGTGACACTGCAATGACTTGTTTGACAGTGCCATCATCTTTGGACCATTCCTTAATTTTGGTGGGATACTCACTGACAAGTTTTTGCTCAGCAGTTGTGGGCTTCCAGGTAGAATCTTTCCCTTTTGAGGGATCTTCTGGTTTCACATCCAAACCACTTAGGTGATCTGTTAGGCCTTTTGAGCCAACAGCCCACTCAACTCAAGCCTTGTAGTAGAGCCAATTACTACTGTCCACATTAAGAGTAGGGACTTGTAGGTAGTCTTCTTTCACCATAGTAGGTAATGCTTCTGTCTGAGAATTCTTCTGGTGTTAGAGCACAGGAGTGGGGCTCATAACCTAATGAGCTATGAGTCTCAGTGATAAAGGAAGTCACTAATTATTATCTACCTAATGAGCTATGAGTCTACAGCACATCAGTAGGTAGTAAAGATAGTAGCAAGGGTATGGCTCACCTCAGTGATAAAGGAAGTCACTGAGGTGCAAAGGAATGTGCTCAAAAATTTACTAGGATGATTAGGTAAGTGAGAATGCACAGTATCTACTAAGGTAAACCTGAATAACCAACAGTTATCATATTACATCCATATCATTCTTAGACACAATGTCAAATTTGATGCACTTGACCACCTGGTTATGTGCTTCCCACATGTGACACACACCTGTGCCACCCACACTCTGGACAGCTTCACAGATGCTAACCTTGCCAATGTTGCAGAGGCATGGACAGATGCTTTTGGGGGAATTCCAGACATTCCACTCTGTGAAAGATGTTACCTACAAGTGTGCCACATATAGTAGCTGTACTGCCTGTACAGCCACAATGTCATAACAAAAGCCATAGCCCTTTACCATGGGACCCTGGAAATATACTTACCTTCTTTGCAACATCTCCTTTTTTGGGTGAGATATTAGCAAAGTTCACTTTTGGATGCAGCATGTAAAAGCGGCTGTACAGCCATGTCATAACAAAAGTGATAGTGGGTGATGTCACAAGCATGGGGGTATCCTTACATAACCAATATGTCCATTTTTGGATCAGATACAAGCAAATGAAATTTGATCACTGCAAGTGTAGGAAAGTTTGCATTTGTGACTACTACCAACTAAGTGTAGTGTTGCATTGCATACACATTTGACTACTAAGAAAGTATAGTGTTGATTACTATTTGGTTAGTGTAGCATTGTGTACACTCACTGCAAGCACTCCACAATTTTTCTTGAGAAAGTATGCTGAAAAAATTGTAGGAAGTGATACTCTTTTTGGATTGGTGTTTTCAAAGAGCAAAGGAAAAAATAATGTTTTCTTTTCTTTGCATGACTTGCTGCAAAATATTGATTGATGGTAATGCCCATTAATTAGTGTAGAAGCTAATCAGCACTACCATCAATTCATATTTTTGCACTGAAAAGACAAAGACAACAAAATATTATATTTGCATTTCTTCTGTGAACACAGCCCAAATAAAAGAGTATCTCCTCTTCAATTTTTTCAGCATATTTTGGCATGAAAAATTGTGAAATGCTGTTGTGTACACTTTTCATTACCAAAGGTGTAGTACAGTTTGCATTTTTGACTACATTTGGTCTTTGTATGCTATGTGGTTGATTTTGGTTTTTGGAGGGTAGGCATCAGCACATTGCCAGGAGTGCCATGTAAAGGAGAAGACTTTGGTTGTAAGTAGGCTGATTTGAACTATGATTACATTACAAATTTAATGCAAATGTACTCTGAACTCACTAAATTCATTACTAAACTCATAACCATATATGTCAGTTAGCTGGGTCATCCACTGCAAGCATTTTACAATACAATATGGATATCACTATGATATATGTAGCTTACCAATCAAAACTCTTGATCCTGTACAGTCCTCACCCCAGCCATGAATGACCTCATCAAATATCTGGTCTTGAGTCTCATCTTTACAATATAATAAAGATGCCAGCCTTGATGTTGATACCAACAATATCCTCATCCAGGAGGGCTTCCATACCATCCCTGACCTGCAAGTTCATCTCTCACTATTCTTGGCAGGACTCCAAGCACTGACTGAGTGCTTGTGGATTGGTGAATCTGCTTTCAGTCAAAGTTGAGCCTCAGTTGTCTGCAAAATGCAGTGGGCTATTGAACAGGAGCTACTGTTGGATGATGCAACTTCTGCATCTCTACCATGAACCTCTTGCTAATGTCATATGCACCTACAATACACACTTACTGTGTGCTGGATCCTGGAGTGCATAGGAGTCCTCAACTTGTTTGGCTGCCTTCCCAGACATAACCCAGTGATGTTGTAAGTGGCAGGTTTTGGAAGGCACTCACTTTTGTTCACAACACTGCACCTTTGCACACTCTGAAGTAGTTCCAGCAACTGCCCACTAATTGACTCATGAAGCTGCATCATGATTCATGAATGCTGGTGCCACCAACTTCAATCAGTCTCTTAGTGCTGTGCTTGGCTCAGCCTCAGGCCCTGAAGCCACCAAGCTGGGCCCCATTTAGGCTGGGCTGAGCCAGGGCCTATCAGGGCCCAGGCCCCAACCAGGGATTTTTGAGGCCTGAGCCAAGCCCCCTAAGCTGCAGCTTTGGGTGGTTGTATCTAACATTTGCCAGGAACTATATAATTACAATTATCAGTAATTACCACATCCTGAATAACAAACACTGCCACAGTACTACACCATTTTAAATTACTCTCATTGATGGACTTGCACATGTCTACTTATGTATGCTATGTAGTAATGCCTCACCCTGCTAGCCCCCACTCTTTGGTGCTGTGTTCCTCCTCCATTTGTCAGCTGACCCTCTTGCAAATCCAGAGATGCATATTACTTACCACAGGCATTCCATTAGTCCATCTCATGTTGCCTGTGTCTCAGCCACTCTAGAGATATAGCCTATTTTTGGGACAGATGCCACTGGAGGCATTATCTAATGTTTGAGCCACAATCATTGAAAGAACATGAAAGAAACAGATACTATGTATGTTTAAGAAGATTGAATGATTTTACCATGTTCTCTTTGTATTTTGAAACATAGTATCTGTTTTTGCAATGTTCTATTTACTAAACATTGGTTTTTGTCCCCAGTGTGCACTCTAGGATGGTTTTGTGAATGGCTTCACACTGGATGCATTTATTCTTTCCATTCCTTGTTCCTTGTGTTCTCCACACTGCATCCTTCCATAGCCTCCTTATGCTTTATAGCATTTTCCCCAGCAGTTATTCATTGGCAGCTGGTTGTCCTCCTGCCCCCTTTGGTATTTGGTGCATACCTCCTCCATGTCTTACCAAATTATTTGATTTTTTCAGACATTGTTCTACTCTCTGCTACCTATGGGATGATACCAAAAATGGGATGTGCACATTCACCATTATGGAGTTATTCCATTTCTTGTGACAACTGAAAGTATTCAGGTTTGCACTCCATATCTCATTCATTTTTGCACTATGCCTTTTGCTTTTTTGCATATGCATACTGCTTGACAATAGCTCTCTACCAGTAGTGCCTGTGTCTCAATGCTCCTGGCCATTCAGGAGACACCCTATTCTTTGTGTCTGCAGTGGTCATGCATTCTACTGTTGTGTATAGTTTAGGTTACTTATGGTTGGAAGCCCTGGCCTGAGGCCAGGCCCAGCCCTTAAATAGGGCTTTGGGGGCCCATGGCCCGGCTCAAGATTTCCTGGGTCGTGGGCCCCCACGAGCCGAGCCATCAGAGATGTCCAACCAACTGAGAGACTTTTAAAATACAGAGGATTGTTTTCCTTACTACAGGGGGGAATCCCCGATGAATTTCTGCCTTTCTAAAGTAGCTTGTCGGAAACTGGGTCGATGATCAAGGTCAATCATAGCTGCGCTTTGTTGCACCTGCGGACGCATTTGTCCGCTGTACTTCACAGTTGGGGTGCACATAAGCACCTCAGAGCCCTGATAGCAGCCACATCGACTCGCGCACTGTACTCACGCTGCAGACATGAGGAAAACCAAAAATGGAGCGTCCACTAGATTTTCATCTTCAAGGACAATCATTCGTTGCAGGTTGCGCCCGACCACGCTCCAAGATATATCCACCCTCGGACGGTGGAAAAACTTTTAGTTGGATCTGTTTCAAATCTCTGTAAAAAGATCATCCGTACACAAACCCACGACGCGGTAAACACCCCCTTCAATAAGCAGTGCTGAACTATGCGCAATCATCTACCCCGATTAGGGGGAATCGCCACGCGGGGGTCTCCAGGTACGAGGCACTTTGGTTGCACTGTGGCGGTCCAACTCAGCAACCGACCACTCAGCAATGCCGACACCTTCACTTCCTTAGATTTCCGGTCACCCAAGACGCATGTATATGGTAGATTGCAGATCCCTATGCTCCCCCCACCGCGATCAGGGCTCGGCGCTATTGCCCTACACGTGTAACCCATATATTCGTGAACGACGTGCATGGACGGGAAATGGGCTTGTTACCGGAACCGCGCTGCCTGTCGACCAGGCGACAAGGAAAAACAAGGACGTGAACATTTGCAATTCAAGGCCGGCGATAGTCGCAGGTGAGCAATGCAACGTTCTGGTCGATGTTATTTGTCACCCTTCTTGGAATAGCATGGCAAAACAGTCGAATACTTCTTGTCTTTGCGACGCACATGTGGTCCGTGCTACGTGCACGCTGTGGGGGATAAGCTTTCGCCTTGGGTATCACTACCATTATCGTATTGGTGAACGAACGAGGAAACATCACCACCCAATTAGCGCTATCTTATGGGAGAGACGAACGTCAGGGAGGAAACAACGGTCACGGCCACCCGAGGTGTTGCACGTCTAGGACATAGGAACAACTCGCTGACCACCTACATATTGACCACGTCAGTGATGTGATACCAGGTGAAACTTTCACCCTTATGAAATTCAGAAGAATGGAGTGGAATGGTTGTGCTCCATGAGGATTGAAATCAAGACGTTAAAATGAGACAGGAGCGGACTCGGTGCAAAGTCTCTGTATCAGGTGACCCGATTGTATCGCCCCTTGGTCGTCGGGACCAGTGAATGTACCATACTCCCCGATTCTGCTAGTGTAATGGAAGCAGAAAAACACATCCATTTCCGTGGGTATACACACCATTAAGTAGTCGATAAGATAACTTACCTCGGAACCGGTAGAAACCAAGAATAAGAACTAGCAACACCGACCCTCCGGGAGAGAGATGTATTTTGATCCCTGGTTACGGTGGCCACCAATGCATGCGAGTACCCTGGTGGTGACGACTGATTGGCCCATGGCCAATTGCTCTGCAAGTGAAGAGTAGGGACACGCCCTGGTCGAGTGCGGCAAAAAACCCGTGTGATGGCCACCTCACCTCCCCTCACTATTCTTATTCATTGACCCTAGCGGAACGTGAAAGAACGAAGCATACGAAGAATCGGATGTATGCATTGTGAAGACTATTCCACAGTCTGTCCAGGAAGTACATGCGAGCTTTCAAGAAATGGGACTCTTCTCAAGGGAAGGAAGCAAAGTTAGTGACATGGAGGAGGTCGCCAAGGAAGCCATTACCCGCGAAGCATATGTGGTTGTCGGTAACAATATGAATTGTACGAATCCAGGGACAGGGATGCTGCCACACGTGGCCATCGCCGACTCCATGCGTTCTGACGATGTAAACATCACCAAGACTAGTGCGCAACATGTCATAGCCGGATGCGTCTGGCAGTCGACTCGGCGTCGTGCTGGCAAGTAGCAACTCTGAAAAACTCGATCAGCGACTCGACCCGTTAGCACTTGGCGCTGGGTCATGTGACGTCCGATGTCTGACGGCAGCTGTGTGTATAAAACAGACTCGTTTGAACCCCAGCTTTATCATGCAGGAATTCGAGATTGGTCATGATAGCCGTCAGCCTTCGCTCGAGTGCCATTCTCAGCTCGAGATTATATAAGACCTCCACGTCCCTTCCACTGCCTTCCTCCTTCTTCTTCACCTTAGCCGCGTCGTCACCACTCCAACGGTTTCACGGAACGATGAGTTCTCCCAAAGATTTCGTAGAGGTATGCTGCAGCTAACCCCGTCAACCACGGACACCCGCTTATCGTTCCGGTCAGGATACCATCAACAACAACAAAGTCGTCATCTTCTCAAAGAGCTATTGTCCGTACTGCGCGGAGACCAAACAACTCTTCCAGAGCAGGTTCCCGGGTGTCCAAGTCAAAGTCATCGAGTGCGTCCACCGCTCCTGTCATACACATATACAGTAGTTGACGGACTGTAGGCTCGACGGGAGGCCTGACATGTCCGCTATCCAAGACTATATCAAGGAGAAGACCGGAAAACGCACAGTCCCTCAAACCTTCATCGGTGCGACGCATTCTTCGTCCTTCGTGAATTCCTCGCTGATATCGCACAGCTCGTCAATATGTAGGAGGCAATGACGATTTGCAAGCTGCATATCAGGCAGGAAAAGTCAAGACACTGCTTGACTAGTCCGTGTAACGCATACACCGAGCATGTACCGTACGATGGAGGCATTATGCGGATCGCTGGAGCCTGTCATCCTGGAAAATGGCAGGTAGGCTGGTGACAGCATACATAGATTTCATTTAATGCACTGATCGGAGAACTGCCATGTCAGTTTGTCGTTTGAAGTCTAATAACACTTCGCGGAAGTATATATGACCGTTGAGCCTATTCCCTGGTGAGTGATTTGCGCCGGCGTGGGCGACACGGGATCGTCGAAGCGGCGTGATGCGGGGATTAATATCATATGCGTTCTTCCCTCAACCCGACCATGACATCATCTCTCGATCATTGTCCACAGGGCCTCTCTTTATAGCTCGCCAATCCTGTACACCCCTTCGTCACACCACTTAGCATCTAACGAATAATGAGCTCCGCTAGGGACATTGTCGAGGTACGTCTCCCTCTCCGTTCACAAAAAACTCCGCACCCCGTTCACGTTCCAACACCAACGCCCACCACAAAAAAAGAACGCCGTCACCAGCCACCGTGTCGTCATTTTCGCCAAGAGTTACTGCCCATACTGCCGCGCATCCAAACAACTCCTGAACGAGTTGTTTCCTGCCGAGGACATTGTGGTATTCGAGTGCGTATCGTATTTTCAATTTTGACTAGGCGTATAAACGGCTTTCTAAAACGAAGAGAAAACTAGCCTGGATATCATGGAGGGAGGACAAGCTATCCAGGACTACATCGCCGTTAAGACTGGCAAGAAGACTGTCCCGCAGACGTTCATCAGTTTGTCACAATCCCCAATCTTGTTGCCTTCCACGCTGATATAATACCGATACCGGCCCTCTTCTATAATCGGCCGACGACCTCTTCTCTTGTTTACGTTTCATGCCGATGACGATGCTGGCTTCTACGCTGACCTCTACGTTGACGCGATACTCACACCACGCAGACGGGCATCACATAGGCGGAAACGACGACCTTCAAGAGGCTTATCAGAACGGGACACTACAACGCGTGATCGAGGGGTTGTCTGTGTGAACTTTCGAGGTGCATAGGAGGGGCCGCACCGGGGTATAAAGCCTGTGGTGTCGTACGTCGAAACCAAATAACATTTTCGTCGAGGGTGGAGGGTGTCATTACATAAAAGGGAGTAGAATGGATCTGTGGTCAGCTCTCTCAAATGGTGGAAGTTATTCGGATGTCAGGCGCAACAACTATGAATCTGCCGGTTGAAGCGATCGAGTCTCGAGGTGCACTAAAGTACTCTCCAGTATCAGCTGCTGCTAAGAAACATGCGACTCCTTACAAATAAATCTCGGAAACATCATCATACAGCTAAGTTCAAAATGTTAGACCGGTTTCCGTTGTGCTTACCTTGCATCTTGGTTTACATAGCAAGGGGTAGATGCATGCATATGGGTCGACCCCGACCAATCGATCCATCTTTCGAACTCCGCCCAGCCGGCTTCCGCGTGCGATGTAGTACTGGCAGCCCCAAACCCGATCAAATACCACAACCACGATGAATTTACAAGCTACATACGGCCGGTACAACATGGACACCCCAAGAACATACACACTACAATGAGGCATATTTCCGTGCATACTACAAACCAGTCTACAATTCAAATGCTGGATTTCCAACCTAGAAACGAGGACATTTGATAAGACTTGTGAGGTCTATACACACTGGGCCATTGCTGACCCATAAAACATAGACCGGGAAGTCGATAGAGAGAAACATCCACGTATCTATTTAGGTGGGGTCGTACCACCCACGATATCAGCTACCCAAGGAACGATCGAAGGTACTTTTCAATTTGATGTGGCGCGTTTACGAATGCGAACCATGCAATCACCGAAAAGGTATCAAAATGCAACAGAAAATTCTTCTTCGTGGTGAGTTATATTTAGGTATTCTTTGCAGACATTGATGTCAGCCTATCGGAATATGTTGCTGATTAACCCTAGTTCGGATTGTACACAGGCGGCGGCTTACCTCGCAAACATTCATGTGTGCTGCAAGTGCTCCCCTCCTCGTGTAAGTCTGTCCGCACCACATACATTGCAATTTGACCTGCAGATGGCGCTCTAAAATGTGTCGAGCGTGTTTCCTTCCCACACCCCGGCCAGGGGCATGGAGCCCGGACACGATGGTTGTGGATATGTCCATGTAGGCGAAGGTGTGCATAAATAGAAGCGGTTGTACTCTCCACGGGTGTCGTACATCCATCTCTGAAGGGGCATGTGTAGGTTCCCAATGGACTGCCAACAAGAAAGACTGGCTGGAACCAATGTACAGTCATATCGTTTGCTGATAAAGAATCGTAAAATGTTAGGTGAGCTCTTGCGAAATTCGACGCTGGGCCGTTTCTAATGCGCACCGTGGTTGGTCATGAGTAGCAATTCTTTGGAGGAAGGGGGAACCATGTTTCTTACCGCTTCCATACTAACTGTATTTAAGCCCAAGCGCTAAGGTGGGAGGGGGTTGATAAACTCAAGGCATGGCAGATTGTATTATGTGTATAATGCAATCCACAGACCTGACTTTTCTCGGTTGTAGATGGAGTACGCACACGTCCATCTCATGTTGGTCGAATGCCGTCCGGGTGGGGTATATTTCCGGGGGCCACATGGAGTATGCTTAGTGCCAACCAGGGGAATTTACCCAGGGTTGCTGTAGGTTTGTTGGGCAGGGTCTGAGGTGGTGTCCCGTCTGTTCGGACCGTAAAGCGAAGCCCAGCATTACGCCATGCCTGCCTTAAGAGGAAGAATCTCGTCGACCGTATTATATTCCAGTATGTTTTATCCTACAGGAGGACATCCAATAACTGAACAGCTTACACTGATAGTCGCTTGTCCAGATCCACAGTGAGGGTGTGTCCGCATTTGAGACACATAGCCCCCGTGATGTCCCGGCATAATCTTGAACGGGACCCCTCCCCTAGATGTCACGTTTCCATCAGTTTCCGTTTCCCCAGCTTCGGCCGCGTTTCAAAAACGGATATTGTCAATCGAAGCGCTGAGAAGGCATTTCACATCTGTCAATCGCGAGATACAAAACACCCACCACGTGGTATGGAGACCATCTAGGAGTGGCACGACACACGACACCACCCCTGAACTGGGTGGGTTGGGAAGACTCCTCAGCAGGCGAAGCGTGCCGGAAGGCCTGGAGCATCCCGGAGACCGAACATCCCATACATCTACTGTTCCATTACGTCGGCCTGTATAGACGTGTGTATCAGCTGTAGACCAACATGCCTGTAAATGCAATCAAAAATACCCAGTATGACATATTGGCTCCACGGCGTTCAGAAACATGGCATCACGGCGGTGTTTTTTTTTCACTCATCCACAATCTTTCGACCTCTCGACCTGGGGTATTGGCTCGCTTATCCCACAGCATAATCCGGTTATTGATCACAGCAATTATCAGAATGTCCGGAGAAAACGCTGCGCTACTTTCCGGATTTAACAGAGGCGGTGCACTCTTAGGTGGGGCGACAGTAGAACTTTGCGACAGCCTACCACCTGCCAGAGCTGCTGATTCGGGAGCCGGGATTTTGTGTCTGGGACAGCAAGACTGGCATGCTCACTCAGGCTCCTTCTGAGGATTCACAGCTCGGTCCGCACTACTGCTGTCCATCGGAGAAGTATTGTCTACTTCTCCGTTGGCATTCGGTTCATCGTTGGCATTCGGTTCATCGTTGAATAGAGGATCGAAAGATGAGTCTGATTTAGTGTCGGTCTCTAGAGTCAACTGATCCGAGATGGGATTCTGATTCGGGAACATGCTCGGGACGTGTGGCCACTGGATTTCATGTATTTGTCTCCCATTGTCAGCCGGGGAAATGGGAAATGTGTCCGCATCTGCCATAGAATCGTCGCTCTTGTTCTTGTAGCTCATGAAAGCAGAAGGAGGGTGATCATCCCATTCTCCAGCTGTGGCTGCAGAGAATATGGAACTGAAACATTGAGTGGATGATTTAGCAATCTCACGGCGATAGCGACAAGCTGTGCGCCGTGAGCACTGAATTTTCAGACCACTAGGCCAGTATTTAGGTCCCCACAGCACGGTCCACTCGCGATGAAGAGCTCTTGAGTGACGACATCGCTTCGCCATCCTAACTCGCACTGAATAAACCTTTCTCATCATGATCCATCGACGACGCTGAAATAGGCCTATGATGACCGCGTAGTACATGAATCAGCCTTCGAGGGTTGCACTTACAGTGAAAAGGTTGATATGGCCGCGCCGCGCATTGGACTAAGGGTCAGTGGTTTTTTGGCCAAGGCAATATTCCGCCCAGAGCTCACAGGCCGTCGGAGTACATAGTCAGGCTGTAAACTGGCGACAACAAAGACCCCCCCCCCCCCCCCCCCCCAGCAGTCAGATACTCAGCCTGAGGGCCTAGATAGTCCAGGTTCTCCCACCGGCATCGTATCTGACCAGCCTTCATGTTACCCTCGACGACGTTGCAATGATGCTGAAGGGCAGCCAGGGTAACCCCACCACCAATGGAAGCAAAAATATCATGGTCGCGAACATAGCCGTCCTCTGAGCTAGTGAGGAGGTGTGATGCAGTGCAAAATGAGGAAGCCAGAGCGTGAGTGGGTACAGGGTAGGAATGGCACAGACGGCCTCGATGGTGAACGACCGAGTTAGTTTACTGGGGAGGAATAGCAAACCTCATTTGCGGACCTCCGCTAGCAAGGGCGATTGAGGTCTTAGGGAAGACTCTTTAGTGACACGAAAGAAATAACAATTGGCATGGATCAGTGTCACGGATCATACATCATGTGCTGTACCTTCGGTTGTAGGAGACCGGGCTGATGGTTGGTGGTGCCAGCGAGGAAGGGACTGGGTCCGCATCTAATGGTAGTTCTGTGGCTGTCTCGTCTTCATCGTCGTCGTCCGAATCGTCAGGTGATTCCTGGTCCAGACGGAAATGAGTGGGGGCACTAGCACGACTGTTGTAGTACGTGACACGCTTTCTCCACCTCGGATGTGTCTTTCACATCGTGCTCGAGGGCACTGAGGTCCTGTCTATTGCATTATGGCATTGTCTGCCGTCCGCGTCGGTAGTACGAGTTTCGAATTCGAGGGCATCTATAGTTTCCCCTTCATTGTGTGCTATAGCCTTGAAGCACACGTCCCAAGTTCACGCAAAGTACTCTTCCTCAATCATCAAGATGGTGATGGCAGACCTCTGACAAAGGCTCAATGCCACCTTTCTGTCTCTCAAGGGGGCCCCCGTGGTAGACGAGAGGTGACTCCCAGGTCGCAATGTTCAGTCCGTGTCCTCTAATAATATTCACGATCTAGGTCCTACTGACACTACACTCAAACAAATCACCACCACCCTGCTCAAGGCTGATGTCAATGTCAGGCTCGTCGCCTCCTTGAGGCAAGAGGTCGGGATCAAAGTGAAGGTGGCTCTCGATGGCCCAGATAAATTAAAGGATTCCAACAAGAAGTCTCTGCAGAAGGCATATTTCAGTCTATAAACCGGAGAAGGATCAGCCCAATGTTATCATGGTTGTCGGTCTCCATTCTCCAAGTGCATCGTCTCGTATCGCAGTTACAAACCTGTGTCGTAGTCCCACCTAGGAGAATGGCAAGACTATGACCTGCACAAAACTCACTGTGTATTGCTAGAAACGAAGTTTCAAATCCTGTATAGTCTGCGTGGATATGTTTCGTGCTGGTGCATTTGACGCCACAGTCCATGAATAAGGCAGAAGTGACCTATTTCGGTGTTGCAAAATTTAAGAAGGAACGACTTGATGTCATTATTGTCGATATGTCTGGCCATCATAAACAGGAGTCAGAGCTCTTCCAGGAAATGGTGAAAAATTAGTGCAGCCGTAATGGCGAATATGACCATCCTCATTCTCGACGCTAATATATAGGTGAATTTATGGGTTGTTCTGTATTTAGTCCCATACGAAAGTAGAACCACCTCAGACATTTGCCGCTACATGCGCACGACTGAGGTGGGCATGATGTTTTCTTCTCTCCATACATGCGTACCCGAGCTCATATATTACCTTAGTTCTTGTATAGGTAATGCTATAGACGTTTGCTGCTACACGCGCATGACTGAGTTCTTGTATACGTCCGAAGCAAATCCCCTAAAGTAGTAAGTCTAGGGGTCATACATGTCCGTTTACTGTGACTCTTTTCCTTGCACACACTTGCAGAATTGACACAGCTCGTTGAACAAAGTTTTTATCCAGAAATGAAACCTTCAGACGCAGGCGTATCAGTGACTCCCAGGGATGATGGAAACAAACGTTTGTTTTCCTTTGATCTGTCAATTCTGGTATTTATGGCGGACACAGGCGAAAAGGGGAGAGGGCAAAAGAGGGCCTATTTGGGCGATGATACGGCTGGCACCCCACCTCCCGACGATACCTTCCAAGAAATAAAACCACTCGAGGCCGAGTATCTTGTCGGTAGGGAGGCGCGGCAAGCATTGCTCGCGAAGCTCCGGGTGGATAACGAGAAGCTCAGGATTCGTGATGAGGAGCGCAAGATTCGTGCTGAGGAGCGCAGGATTCGTGCTGAGGAGCGCAAGATTCGTGATGAGGAACTTAAAATTCGTGATGAGGAACTCAAAATTCATGATGAGGAGCGCAGAGTTTATATGGAGGAGCTCGAGGAACGATCGGTCGCCATTCAGGGGCTCAAAGAGCTATTTGACACCCTTAAGCGTGGCATACATTCTCTGAATATGGTGCGACAACCTTCCTCCATGTTTCGTGCTCACCCTGATGCATGTTAATTGCCAGGTGACCATGGCCCTAACAGGACACCGCCTGCCCCGTCCCATGCGCGGAGCTCATGGCAGGTCAGATCTGTGACCAGCTCTCGGCGCATCGTCTCTTGTTCCTTCATAACTTCCCACGACCATCTCGATGCCTCAGACATCGAGCAATACGAGGACATCTCTTCTTCCTCATGCATTCTCCTTCGAACTTGTGTGTTACCTACCTTTACCCCTGTCCTTGACTCGATGGCCATCTTTGTATTTACTTCAGATCACAAAGCTCGGGATTGCTTAGATATTCAAAATTGTCTGTCCGTGGCTACGCGATCCTATCCGTAGACTTACCACTCACCGCTCGGCTCCAGTGCCACTCCCAATATAGGATGAGGGAGGACACATCGGAACACCCTCAGACTGAGTCAGCATGCAATGCCATGCCTGAGTGTTGATGAGTTCCCCTAACTGCCACGACTTGTTCACACTCTTTTCACCGCGTGCGTCGTGACGAAGTAAATGACCTTGCTGTAACTGCACGCCATGGACAACTCCAGGTCGCAGCGGATGTCCATTTATTTCTGGGATGGACTGAACGAGACGCGTTCGACGATAACCAGCGCCACGAACAAGTTGAAGATGGATTAATCAAGCGACCTGCAATTCCAGGCTCACTGGCATTTATCTAGGAGACACCGCCTCGCCAACGAATATTTCAACGTTGACGATGGTTTACGAGCTCTCGTCTTCAGGTACTGGACCAAGTTCGCTTTGTACCCTGCATGCCCACGAATAGATAATAGTAAATCTTACTGACCGTCTTATTCTAAGCAACTTGCCTGCTCATCTTCACGTCGCAGCCTATACCCGCCTCTCACTTAAGCTGAACGAATGGGGGAACCCCTGTGGTCTCACAAAGCAGCCATGCACCCCGGATTGACCCGGCAGAGTGCCCCATGCCTTTAGATCCACTTCCGACGGTACCCCCAAAATGACCGTCAGCCTCATCTGCCCCCACACGGATCTGCAGAACGGCCCATAGAACCCTCTTCCCACAGAACCGTCGAACCGTGCAAGGCACTATCTTCTGCGTTCGGAAATTCCCGTCACACCAATGCTTCCCGCTCACTTTGTGGGCATCGGTCCATATCCTCTTCCAGGCTCACGAAGTCCTAGGAAGCGTCTTCCTCTCCTACCAGGCAAGAAAGATTTCGCCATACGCTGTTCACCGGTCATGAGAGCGCCGTAAAAGCGGTCACTTACTACAGTTTCCTCAGACTCGTGTTACTGGCGGGTGAGCCATCTGAGGATGTGAATTTACCACTTCACTAAACTTTCAAATAGGCGATGTAATTCGCAATACCAGTCAACGAACGAGTTATTGTCGGTTCGCAGGCGTCTTTGTGACAGATGAGTTCCCGATGCTGCTGAGGAGTGATTATAAGACAAGAGGAACGTAGCGACTCGTACGCGTGCGCTGCATTATCCTCGGTTCCCAGTGGCAGTCTCCCATTTTTGCTCCTGCCACTCCCCATGCGAGTGACGAATCACTTTAGCCTTTCGAAGCTTTCGTTGAGGACGTGGACACCTGAGATCACAATAAACAACATGTTTGAATATAAGCATGAGGACAACGTACAGGTGCTGCGCGTGCTCTAATGACAGCCCATATTTGGTGGAGGTCGTTGTAGTGGGAGAGCGTAAATTCTTCAGGTTTGTCATGGGCCTCTCGCAACAATTTCAATACCCGGTTAGTCTGATCTTCATTGAGTCCAGATTCCATGACAAACGCGGAAACCTCATAATCGATAGATGTGCGAAAGGGATACCATGGATCACGATCGCAATCTGGGGCTGGGAGCTGGCAGGAACCTTCGCTGGTGAGCTCGGGAAGGTGTGACGCCTTGGGTGGACGCGGGCTGTGGGGAATTCGTATGTCGCCCGTTTCATGCTGTGATGTACCTAGGAAAGAAAGAAAAACAGAATTAGGGTACAATTGACCCACGAAACCGCACCCTGACCATGGTTTCTATTCATACCCAAGGACTCCACATCATTGGGCACATGTGGATTGTCACAAACTGATGAACCTCGACTGAGCCCGTGCCAGCGGCGCGACAAAGAACATACCTTCTTGTGCAGGTGGGGCTGTGCTTAGACCAGTAGTATGTTCTTTCTGTGCGCGAAAACTCGGCTCAGTTGTAGCCGCTTGCTACCAAAAGTTAAGGACCCGCCTTGGCGGGTAGCGGCAAGGAGTGCTTGACGGCACAGGCTATTCGGTGACGTGGTAGTAGGCCCGCCGACTTAAACTCCTGAAGACATATTTCACACTTGGCGAGTTTCGACGAGCTCGCAGGCATTGCAGAGAAGGCCCCTCGAGAAGTGATTAATGATTACTACCAGTGGAGATGGGAACACACGATGTGAACTGGGTACAAGTGGAAAGCAAGCGAAGAAAGGTACTCCATATGCCCGTCAATTCAATGGATAGTTTACTTGATACTGTAATTGAGTTACACTCATAAATCCACTTCTCACCAGGAGTGTCGGGGATGGCATCACCACATCCACAATCACGGCAAGTCCAAACTGCCTGAAGTTACCACCTTACACAGAGACACCACCCCTCCCTACTACGTCCAAGAGACATCAACGTCCCCGTTCAAATCCACCGCTGCACCCGCCACAATTAACTCCCCAATTGCCACATTGTACACCCACCCATTCACCGCCTCTCCCTGCACAACCACACTCTCTGGTTCCTTCCCAACCCCGAGCACGACGATCGTCTCTAACTTCTGTTCGATGTTATATGCCCCCCATTGTGTCTTGACGTTCAGTGATCCCTCGGACGTCTCAAAAACCAATCTCCTCGCCAGCGTACTGTTCGAACTGCTGTCAGTGCCACCCATAGCGTCAAACTCTCCATCTCCTGCATCCACGAATGCATCTCCACAAGCCTGGCCATCCCCATCGAGCGAGACAAGTAGTGCATACGGACCATTCATCGTTTCGTAGATCGTGTATCCTGGTTGATCATACAAGAGCAAGATAGATCCCCCCCGGATGTGGACGTTGATATGGCTGATGGGGGCTTGGAGGGTTACCGTCGTTGATTGATTTGACGTATTAGTAGGAGAAACCGGAACCGGTGCATGTGTCCACCAGTCTCGCCATATGACATCCCCACGACCAGGGAGTATGCCTACAACAATGACGCATGCAGCACGTGAGCGATACATTCCACACATGTAGACACAGTAACTGAGGAAGGATGACATACCTTCGACAGTCGTCTGCCCGGGTTCAAGAACGGGTGTCACAAGGATATCCTTCCCAACGAGCCACTGCCGATCAACAGTGAAAAGGTCTGGTTCATCAGGGAACTCGTAGAACAGAGCGCGGACCGGTGGTAAACCAGCGGTAGATGCATTCGCAAAAAGGGTATACTACGATTATCACGGTAAGCACACATAGAAAGATCCTCATCAATGTACGGTCGGGTCATGGAAGTGAGAATACGCACCCAATATGGCAGTAATGAGTACCGTGCCTGCATAGCTATCTTTGACGCGTTTGCAACGCTATCCCATCGATACGGCTCCTGGGGCAGCGCGCCATACGTATTATGATTCCTGTAAAACGGCATGAAGGCAGACAGTTGCATCCACCGATTACACAGCTCTTCATCCGTGTTTCCCTCTAATGGTTTCCGTTACGGGTGAATTGTCAGCATGATGGGAAGAACGAGGGGGAAAGGGACACGTACGAAATCCGCATGTATCAGCGCCTACCATAGGAATTTGGTATATCTGGAACTGGAGCACGCCCTGGATATTGAAATACATATATTCCCACTTGCTGTAGTTGTCCCCGAGCTGTGAGACAGAATCGCGTCAGTCCTCGGTCACCTGCCACGATAATTCCCCACAGGGCGAGTAGAACGCAGACGAAACAAGAAACCGGACCCACCCAATGTCCTGCCCATCGTCCTTGGCTCACGAACGTCGACCTTCCGATGATAAAAGGCCTCTTTCCCGGCCTGACCTTCTGCAACGCCACATATGTCACATGAGCTTCCATCGTTCCGAAGAGGTTGTGCACGTCCAGTTCGAGGTAGCCACCTGTATGCGTCGCATTCGTGGCAACCGTGTGCTCCGAGAGAGCACCGAAACCTGTATACGGTGGGCAGTGAAGTCTTTTAGAACGAGAATATCGAGCCAGCGAGGGAACTGACCGTTATGTATTGCGTAGGGTGGATATGTCACATTGATACCCGTTTCCCCACCTGCACTGATGCCAGTGCCAACACTCCTCCGAGCCCTTCTCGTTGCATTATCCCTCAAGGCCACACTCGTCCCACTGCCAGTCGCATCCGAACAGGAATATGTTGAGGCCCCATTAACAGTCATATTCCCGCTGGGACCCGAAGCCGTCTCATTATAGCTGTGCAATTTGAACCAACTGTCGTGTTAGTCAGTGGCTGGAGCTAGGGTAGACACGTACCATTCAGGATATGCAGTCACCACCACATCCGCGAGACTCAACGGAGCGAGCGCTGATAAATTCGCACCTGTACCGCTGCATCCGTATATCTCATCAGCCCACTCAGTTCAACTCACAGCCTCAACAAGGACACAGATTGACCCGCCGAGAGAAAAAGAAAACGTACCACGAATATCCACAAAAGGAGCTCGCCTCGTTCATGTCGAGCCATATCCCACTAAATTCAACACCACCCTTTGTACTCCAATTCATCAGCGCCTCAGTCCACCACTCTTCTGCACTGTCGGCGAACCAGTCCGGGAAGACCTGTTGGTGGGGACACCATCCATTACCCACGAAGACGAGGTGAGGTGAGAAGCAAGAAAAGAATAAACGAGAGAAAAAACGTACGGTGTACCCAGGCCACACTTGTCCGATATACAAAGATCCATCTGGGTTCTTTATAAAAACATCCCTAGAATCCAAATTCATTCCGTCCAGTGAGAAGGTGAGACGGCACGTACATCTCCGAACCTCTCGTGAATGGGTCGTACTACAAAACGAGAAGCGTGAATTCGATGGAATCTTTGAAGGGAGGTAGGAGGAGTGCAGACACATACCGCGTCCGTATCATTCACCGTCAGAGCGATAGCTGCATCGACGATGGGAATATCTATGCACGACGTCAACTACCCACGCATGTTCGCCAGCCACGCATTCAAGGCATCTACAAGCAAGAAAAGAGAACGTACAATGTTGATGGTTCGCTGTCTGTGTGGGGAGGTCAGCATGCGTTTCCTCAGTCAGCAAGCACCACCAAGTGGTGTAGGACAAAATGAACACTACATCCACATCAAGGAACTTGCAACGCGCACACGACGATAACTAGCAGCGGTGCACTCACCAGATTCTCAATGAATGACCTAATCCCGTCTGTTGGGAAACTGACAGGGTCAGTCGTGAAGTCGCGAAAGGCGTGGTAAAGGTCGATGTCGTTCCACTGAACTGGTTCCACCGAGTACGGAGATGAGTGCGCACGTATGACCAAGTGCGATGAAAAGTGGGAGATATAGTGAAGCCAGCGTTAATGGCAGGAACGCAGACAGAAACAACCGGAGTACCTTCAAGAGGAATGCCTGCCTCACGCATTGCTTCCACATTCGCGATGTCATCGTTGAGATTATGATAACCCCACCGACACAGATGAAATCCAAACCCCCAGGCCGGAGGCATGAATGGATACCCGCTTATGGCGCCATACTGCGCAATCACGTCTACGTCACTTGGACCGCTGAAGAAGTAGAAGTCGAAGGTTCCACCAAGCATACGGTATTGGATCAGGGATACTGGGGAAGTGGGAGGTGTTTGGAGGAAGATGTCGGAACCTGCAGCACTGAGTGGAAAAGTGAGTATTGAAGTTGAGATTAGAGTCACGAAGGAGGCGCACCTGAGGAGAAGAACCCCAGATGCGGTGGCTTTACCAGTCGTCGTATTGTATCGGTGTTCAAGATAAATAGGGTGAGAGCCATATCTGTCAAGTACATGTTTACAGGTTACACGCCGGTGGTGCAGCATACATACATATTCTGATCGATCGGATCGGTATCGTCGCGACTCCAGTGGGTCTGAATAGTACCTTGACCACCGTCCGTGCCGATATCACGACGAAAGCCACTACTTGCAACGACTTCACCTAAACCATAGATGTTAGTGCCGAGAGGAAGGGCCGACGTCATCTAAGGGAGTCGGTTTGAGCATTGACGGGGGTGGCAGTAGACTTAAATAAGGGACGGCATACCTGGAGATATTCGTCTTCGAACACGAGCGGGAATCCATCGAATGCAGTGCTCGGATCGGAAGCGTTGAATGGAGGAATAGGAGTAGGAGGTAACGATGAAATGCGAGTGTCGAAGATGGGCATCGAGTCGGGGTCCGAGCGGCGTGTGATCCAGAATGCGAAGGGAGAAGAGTCGTAGTTGAATACAAGATCGGAGTCATTGACAAGGGACTTGATTGGAAGGGGAGGAGGGGGAATAATGGAAGAAGGGATTGTGAATTGGTCTTGGGCTGTATCGAATATCTTGACGCGGATGCTAGTGGTTGGGTTAAGTCAGATTGCTGATCGGAGGGAGCAGTGGACGTACGTAGATTGGGACTGGTATGTCACCTCGAGCGTAAGATTGGCGATGTCTGACCCGAAAGCGTTGCATGCTGGACCGGCGAGCTGTAACTGTGCAGAGAGACCGTGTTGGAGTTCCACTAAAGAAGTGAGGGTATAGCCTGTGGACGATGAGCGGCGAAAGTGCAGTCCACTGCTATTCCTACCTGGACAGTGTGAGACGTTCCTGGAGTACACAACGTCTCGAACGACATGAGACGCTGACACCAAAAGAGCCGCGTTGGCAAAGGAAAGGACGAGGGGGCGCAGCATCGTCGCTGGAGAACTGCCAGTCCCAGGGTTTTAATACGGGGAAATCGATCGTGTTAATCATTTTGACCGGTGACCAGGTCAGTGCTTCTCTTCAGGGGAGCGAATAAGCGGGCATTCTAAATTCAAAAGGAAGACGACCTCGTGCCGCAACGAAAAGCAGCTCAGAATATTCCAACGGGAGTTACTTTACTTTGTGTAGTGGGATGATAACCTGGCCAGTCATCAGCTGATATGATCATGATGGAACCGAATTCTTCGGAGAAGAAGCATCGAAGCTTGGCTAGCAGGATACATAAACCCGGTACAGTATCATGTAAAGGGGTAGTCTAATGTGGCACCCACTAGCGGAACACGTCGGGTAAGTCTCCTCTTTCCGCCCATTCCAACTCCTTCTCACTGTTCGACTGCAGTCAGCGATCGTCGACACACTGTCGCACTCGCATTCACGCTCGCTCCCACTCCACCCACTCACACGCCCCATCCAACCGACCCCTTTTAGCCAGGATGTCCCACAACGACGGCACCCCTCCAAGCCCTGTACGCCAGGAAACAGCCAACCTGATATCAAAGGACATTTCTCTCTCCGTCAACTACCTCCCCTCCAAGTTTTCGAGTGGCTTGCTCTCCCCCGGCGCTAGGAGGCGCAAACCAAAGGTCGACTTGTCCGTCCCTAAACGAGGCGGAGGCAGAGAGGCGTTCAAAAGCAATGAACCGCGCATGCCTGAGGAAGGCGATGAGGACTACGATGGCGTCACTGGTGATTGGTTCGGTAGGAAAGAGGGCGGACGCACCCATCCCCGTATGCGCTGGAACAAATTCAAGTGGACTCTTTTCGTAGCGAACGTTTTCGTAAGTCGGTGTATTTATTCACGACAACCAACTGATCAGCGGATCAGCTGTCCGTCTACGCTCTCGCTGGTCTCATCTCCTGCCTCCTGACATGGTTCGATGTCTTTGAGCACGCAGATATCGTCCGCGTAGGCAATCGTACCGAACTCATTCTTTCCACTATCGCAGCGGCGGCAGCGACCATCACATCCGTCTTCGGCTGGGCTGGCATTCTCCTCAACAACCGTTCCTTCCTCGCTTACTACACGTTCTTCCTCTGGATCTGTTTCGCACTGCTCGTCACACCAGGCTATCTCACTTACAAGCAACGCACGTTCAATCTCGAGGGAAAGATCAACTCCCAGTGGTCTCGAAACCTCGGCGCTGCGGGACGCTTGCGTATCCAAAACCGTCTTCACTGCTGCGGATACTACTCGCCGTTTGTCGAAGCCACCGTCTCGCAGACGTGTTACGCTAGGTCGGTCTTACCTGGATGCAAAGCGGCTTACCTTCAATTCGAAAGACGCGTGCTCGAGGTTTGGTATACTATCGTCTTCTCTCTCGTTCCCCTTCAGATCCTTATTATTCTTGCTGGACTGCTGTGCTCCAACCACGTCACGTACCGCTTCGGGAAGGGTACGATGCCCAAGGCGTACCGTCTCAGTTTGAATAGCATGGCCGTTATCATGGATAACTATGCCAGGTGAGGCCTCCCTTTCATCTTTTCCGGGGAAGAACGTCACGTTGACTCTTGCACAGTCAACTCGCAGAACAATACGGGTTAGATGTTGCTTCAGATATTCTTGCTCGTTCTAGGTCCAATCTCGGACAAGACTCGTTAGCCTATACACCTCAGACAGCAAGTGTGTCCTCTGCGAGCGGCGGTGGCATTGGACGCACTCATGAGGGCATGGGGATGTAGTGCAATGTTTCTTAGTCTTGACATTTTCTTCCTCGTGTGCCGTTGCTCCTTTCATCTATCCTTCTCATTCTTTTTCTTCTTACACCGACACTACTGATGACGACACGGTCACACATATTACCATACGCTTCCCCTCATTCCTCCTTACTTATATGATCGAACACGGGGATCCGTGCTAATCGCGAACATGCTTGACCACGCGCATAGCTACTCTCGGAGTACCGCTCTACGGTCAAGAGAACCATCTGACTTCCAGCTCGTACACCAACGACCCACCCCTTACTTTCCAAAGTGACGTACCTAAATGGTCTCCGGTTTCCAGCCCATCTAGTTTATCGGACGCGTACATTGATTTGACCATCCTGGTGGTTGGGATACTAGTTCCTGTGGTGTAAACTGAACTGTGTGGGTAAGGCGCGTGCTGTGGCGTTACCCACCATCCCCTCTCTGAGCTTGGTTTTTGCTCTGTTCCGGAAGTCAAGACCCAGACTATCAATAGGACTGAATGAGGGCGAGAAAAGGTCCGAGAACAAGGGCAAGACCTATTTAACAGGCACTCGTGCATGGTTGCTAGTGACCGACGGGTATTTCGTTTCACGCTCGGCCCTGGACTCCTAGTGGCAATCGCAGATAGACGGCCTGAACTCGCGATGGTCTTCTCAGAGACTCCTTTCACCAGGCGCACCGTATGAGTAACCACGTACCTGTGTACAACCCTAGAGAAGAAGCACATCATACGGTGTTAAGTTGGTTCGTGATACACAAGGCGTACCTGATGCTGCCTACCTATGGTCTGGCGACAGGGAGATACCAGAGACTCACACCCGTCCATCTGTTGAACTTGGACGCAAAACGTGTCATTGGCACCACAATCGATATTGTAATGGGTGAATGACTTTATGCTGTTGAGGTCTGATTCCATTCATGGAG
This sequence comes from Pisolithus marmoratus, assembly GCA_024613145.1. Classification (NCBI taxonomy): domain Eukaryota; kingdom Fungi; phylum Basidiomycota; class Agaricomycetes; order Boletales; family Pisolithaceae; genus Pisolithus; species Pisolithus marmoratus. The sequence goes on from JANFAE010000135.1 coordinate 146,806, forward strand.
CACTTACTTTTATATGCCTGTGGGATGGACATGGTGTAACGGGGAAGTGGTGCGGCTCAGGTAGAATCACTGCCATCACGGGATCAGTGAGAGTATGATAAAGCATTACAAGACACGCCTCCGCTTCGCTCCGGCGGTCTTTTGTACTACGGTCATAATGGCCATCACTGCCGTCTTGCCGAACGGCGTGACGACATCCCGTCATGGCCGCACCCCTCCTTCCCTCCCGACGCTGGTTGCGCCTGGCCCGATCGGGCAATTGCCTCACTGCCACCTGCACATTTCTGCCCAGTGACGGTGACGTCAGGCTGTCACGACCCCTCGGCAACGTCGGCCGTGACGGCATCCACGGCACGTCGTCGGCACGTCCTCGTCGCGGGGAGTCGTCGTCACGTGGCGGGGTGGTCGTTGGACATATACGTCCCTACGACCGTCCATGACCCGATATGGAGGCACATGGGCACATGGACCCTTCGTTGCCCGATCGCGGCCGTGGATGCCGTCACGGCCGACGTTGCCGAGGGGTCGTGACAGCCTGACGTCACCGTCACTGGGCCGGCGTGCCCTGGTCCCCCAGGCGGGCGCCACCCGCCTTCCCGATCGGGCAACGCCACTGCACATTTCTCGCACTAAGTATCTTTATAGTAGCAATTCGTGGAAGGTAACGACCAAAGTCTCACTTGAAGTCTCGTCAATTCCTGCACCTTTTCTCTGACTTGATAATCTGGCCCTTTGGCTCTGTCCTTGACCTGTCCCGTTTTTGGGTGGATAAAAAATTAGTTTGTATGTGCACTGTCCTCTTCCTCCCCCCTCCTACATCTCTTCATGTTTGCTGCATTTGTCATCCTATGCCTGGCCAAATCCCTTGCAAACTGGGATTCCCAGCATACTCAATGAGACCCTTCAAATGGTCCATCTTGCATTGCTGCCACTTCAGCCATTCCAGAGATATGGTTAGTTTGGTGCATGGAGGAACTTGAGAGAGAGTTTTGCAAATTGCTCGAGATTAAGTGTGCACATTCCCCCAATTTCTTGTTCTTCCTGTTTTTCCACACTTCCCTCTGTCATTTCCCTTGGTTGTGTAGTATTGTGCTGAGCTGTTGGTCATTGGCACCCTCTCCTCCCCATCCCCTCACTTTCGAACCTCTTGTTTTTTGGGGACACTGTACCTCTCTATGAGGGCTTTCTCACAGTATATCATGCACCACTGTCTCATTTGTGGTTGCAGAGATATTCAAACTTTTGTGCTTGAGGCACTCTCAGTTGGTTTTGCCCATATCTCGAGAATGGGTGCACTGATCGGTATAGTTCCTTTTCTCCTGTGTTCATTGTCATTCGTCCTGCTGTCACCATGGGTTATGTGTTGATTGGACCAGTTGTCGACTGTCGGCGACCTGTTCTCCACCTGCCTTGTCACCATATGACACCATATGACATGTCGTCCCTGTTTTGCCATCGAAGCTCTCATTTTTCGGGACTCTTATACTACTCTTGAAGAGCCCTCAATTGGTGTATGTTATGTTGTGGTTGGCACAATGGTTGCAGAGATATTTGGACTTTTGTCTGCAGGGGTAATTAAAGACAGCAACTGCAAAGCTGGACTCAACTACTGTATTACCTCATGATGAACTACTGCACTACCATATTACCACAGTGTCTGGTGTCCTACCTTCTGCACTTCTGCCATACTGCCGAAAAACTTCCCAAATTCTGCTGTGCCAAAGGCATGATTGTCCAGCTTTCCATATGACATCATTAAAAGGACTGTATATACGAAGCATCACAGGAAAGACGACACTGGAGGTGCACTGGATAGTAGTTTTGTAGATGCAGAGTGGTACATCACAGCAGATGAACCACCCCTAAATGTCTTCATACAGTCTCTGTTCGCAAGTGCAAAAAAACCAAATACCATAGTAGCAGACATCTGCATCAGCAGTGAGAAATAGACAGAGAACAGGGCAAATCATGGCAGGAGGCAAAAAATATATGGAGTCGTACCCCTAACAGTGGTATTGCCAAACATGGCCACTACGCCAGAACAGCAAGATCAGGGGTGTAATGCCATATGACATCACCTCATCAAATAGCAATCAACATTGACACAATGAACAACACCTACATAGCGAGATAGGCATAAAAAGAGAAACGTCGTATACAGCACAATGATGCAAACACACTACACTGGCAATGCCCAGGAGGAGCAGAACCCCAAAAAGCTCAGAACCAAACAACCAGGCACAGATATGTGTCATATGGATAATATAGTAGTAATATATCCTTGTGATGTTAGCCTACCATATCTTTGCATGTCACAATGACACAACCACAGTGCAGTGCAAATGGTTAGGTGTGCAGAAGTGCTTGACATTTTAGTTCTCATCTCAATATGTTTCTCATTTGTTTGATTGATCCTATGGTACCCATACTGGTACTCTGCCAGTTATGTGCCTATTCTCTACTGTATAAAAGGGCTACTAGGATGTACAGTTACAGGGATGCTGTTATTCTCTACCTCAAAATACAGACCAGTTTGTCTGGAAAATGAGTAGACTTGTGAAAGCTCCTTATCAATACTGCTATGACAACTTTGCAAGTTACACACTTCACATAGGTGTTGCACATTTTTTTCTGCTAAAGAAAAAGGTCAATCTTTGAGTTTACAGTGGTTTGCAAAAAGGTTGACAGTGACGCATGTGACGTAGACTAGTTAGGAAATAAAATAACAAGTCCTGCAACCTGTATCTCACTCACCATGTATCACAGAATCTCACCCGATGTCAAAATCATGGTGATGTATTTATATGAATGCAAACTACTCTCTCTCGATAACATACTGAACTGTGTTGGCTTTTCTCCAAGTATGTTTTGGCATACTCTGAAGCTTTGGTGAGCTACTGGTGACATTGTCAAGCAAACTTACAGTCTTCCTGGGTGTCCTCATATTCTTCACTTCGATGATGTGAACTACCTCATCTGGCTTGTCAATCACCACCCTAGCTGGTTTCTTGACAAACTCCTCTGTCTACTGGACACCAACAGATTCATCACTGCTCACTACACTACCATCCACTGTGAGCTTGTTCGGTCTGGAATCTCACTCAAGAAGCTGAGGAAGATAGCCAAAGAATGGGACAAGGATCAATGTGCAGAGTTCATTAGGTGGATGTCTCAGTACAGTGTGGAAGAGATTGGTTTCATTGATGAAACCTCAAAGGATGAGAGGACAATGTTCAGACAGAATGGTCACTCAGCGAAGGGGGTGTGTGTGCAGAAGAAGGGTGTTTTTGTTTGGGGCTGCCATCTTTCAGCTGTTGGCCTACTCATGCTGGATGGGATGGCAGCCTGCAATGTTGTAGAAGGGTCATTCACTGCTGTGAAGTTTGCACATTTCCTGGAACATGACATGGTACGTATTTCCTCTCTCCCATCGTGCATTCACTGCACTTGCTTTTCTTTCAGCTGCCATTGTGTTCACCATACCCAGGTCCACTCTCTGTCCTCATTATGGACAATGCATGTATCCATCACCATGAAGAAGTTGAAGAACTTGCTTGCAATGCAGGTAAGTTCTTTGTTTAGTTCCAGAATTGTGTTTACATGATTGTAGGTGTTCACCTTGAGTATCTCCTGCCATATTCCCCCAATTTGAACCCCATCAAGGAAGCATTCTCCCAGATCAAAGCATTTATCCACTGCAATGAAGATGTCATGACATCAGGAGATGGAATTGTCTTCAATATGTACATGGCTATGAGTATCATCGCACCTGCAGATGCTGCAGGTTACTTCACACATGGAGGTTGCTTCTGAAACATGCAACTTACATTCTTGTTCGAAATCTTCTCTAGATTGCCTGTAATTCTAGCTAGTCAGGCTTTGCAATCAATTCATCCTTCATCTCGAAACACATCCCATTTGCACTGAGTACCACACTGTAGGATAACTAGCTACTCATCCATAGCAGTAGTTACTTGCTTGCAATCCACTGCCTTACCACATCCTTCATTGCTGCAATCTCCCCATGTTTGAATCCCATCTCTTTGAGTTCAGAAACACGTATGTAGCTGATTGTGTTTGAGCTGGTATACCCATTGTCATCTAACTTCTTGCAAATGTTCTCACTGAGGGAATACACTGAACAGAACTCACTAAGTGAGAGGTGTGGTCTGGGCATAGCTGACTTGGGAAGTAGCAAATCAACTGTAGTGGCTGAGGGGATTGATCGCACAGGAGAAGCTGGCTTGGCAGTGGGTGGATGTAGGGCATTGAATAACTTGGGTGGCAAGTTGAAGTTGATGATCAGAGCAGTTGATATGGCTTGACTATGTTCTGCCATGCACCATTGGAGGAGAGGCACACTGTCGATGGCTTGACCTACGTGGAAGTCATTGAACTTCATATGATTCAGCAGCCTCTCCAAGTCTGCAAACTGGGGGCCACATTGCTACATTCACATAATTTCAAGTAAATACACTCGACGTAGTGAAACAAAACATTACCCATGCTGCCACCCAAATCACAAGGTGGTTGTGGCTCAGAGCAAAGTGTTCTGGGCTCTCTGGATGGATGAAGCAGTGCATGGCACCACTCATGCATGCTGCCTTCGAACATTCCCAATGGTTGCATAACAACTTGATCTTCTCCTTGATGTCTTTATTCAGCATTGTCTCCTTGTTCTTCCTGTTATCTTTGGATTTCTTCTGTACATACAAGATGTCAGCACTGTATCATATTCATTGTACATTGCCATACCTTGCTCTTCTTCTTTACACGTTTCATGTCTCTGCTGGTATCACTGTCAGAATTTGATGAATTGTCGGATGTGTCATGTTCAGTTCCAGAGTCATTTTTCTTGCCCTTCTGCATGTGAACATCATGCATATACCCATTGGAATGGTCAGTGGTACTCACCTTGGCAACCCTACTTCAATCTTGACATTTACAGTGGGCTCCTTCATCTTCAAGGCATGTGCGATAAGAAATATGTAGTCATTGTCTGTCTGTAGCTGCATCTGGGACGATTGTTGGTGTGGAATGTTCCATGTGAAGTTGTAGTCACTGAAGTCGATGAGCCTTGGTTGCAGGGTCTGTGTGATCTTCATAAGGAATTGCACCTTGACTGTATCCCACTCGAAGTCTGGTTTCAGCTGTAAGAACATATTGTTGGACTTCCATTGTTTGACAGTCTTCTTCATCTCAGATTCAGAGAACAGTGCAAGATAATATGTGATGCTCGTTGGCTTAGGTGGCTCCTGCAGTTCTGGGGCTGCAGAGTTGCCTGTATGTGGTTATAGCTCAGCAGTACAAGCACCATAATGAACCTTCTTTAGTCACTGGCAATACCTTCTTCAATGGTTGGCCCCTCTTCTTGGGGATGACCATAGGTGGTGGGGGCAGCTCGTCCACCTGCAAGGCTGGTTCCTGTGTGTTGTGATCAGGGACATTGTCAATAAGGACATCTCTAACTCTCTGGGCATTCACAGAGTCCTGCAGGCAGTTGTCATCAGAGAACTCATTGGTGAAGATAGACATTGACATCATCATGATGCATGTGCATATAATCAGCAATTGAGCATGTCTCTGACAAGTATGAGTGCAGGCATGTGAGTATTTTCTAATATTTCCTAACTAGTCTACATCACATGCATTACTGTCAACATTTTTGCAAATGGGTGTAACACAACAAAATCCCTTGATACCTTCCTGGATTTTGCAGTCTGGACCTATAAAGACAGAGACTCAGACTTAAGGAAAGGAAGTCTGAGGTCCAAAAGGAAAAGTGTTCAACCTAAGTAACTAAAGGAGGTTGTTGGTTTGCAGAGGGAACCTGTAGGTAACCTCAGTAGTCTGGCAAGCTACTATATTAGTAGTATGTACCTGTAGGTAACTATAAGGTACCAATGAGATAGGGATAGACCTAAGTAATGAATGTGCTCACCCTCAGTAGTATGGCAAGCTACTGAGGGACTATGAAAATTATCTAGTGGTATGTGCGATGCAAGGTGATTATGTAATCTAGCAAACATGCGCCAACAATGGCCAGTTGCATAATATTCCAACACTCCCCCTCAAATGGCATGGGGGAATTCTAAGCAAAACATAATCCAAAAATAAAGGAATGAAATATACCAGATGTATAATTAAGTGTTTGGAAACTTGAATTCCGAGTGCACGGTTTGTGCTTGTAACACGAGAGTTTCGAATTTGAGCGCGATTGCCCGATTTAGAAGGTCACGTGGTGCATGTGATCAGTGCATCGTCACTTCGTTGATTGCAATGCTTGTGGGGCCGCTGCACGGTCTCTGGCGCATTGTCAGTGCTCGCTAGGCTTCGTAAAGTCGACGGTAGGGTTTCGGAACTTGATGGTAAGGTCTGGGCATGTGCCGATGCCCTCTCAATGGCGCAGAATTGGCTGTATCATGTTACCGAGTCATTTGTGGGCGGTTTCGAGCTTTCGAGCTCTACTGACGTTTCTAGGTTCGAATTTGATTGCTTCGAGTCGACGCTTGGGTCTGCCGGCCTCCTCGGAACGCTTTCGGCAGTCAGTAGGTGGCCCAGGTATGCCACTTGGCTTTGGCCTCTGCTGCTTGTGCTGATCATCCTGGTCTCCAGCTAGCAGTCTCATTTTGACTTGTTTTGAGTTGCAGCGCATGCTGCTCGTTGCACCATCCATCTGGCACCTTATCCCATCCATATCAACATCCCTAAATGCTTCCTGGAGCTCCCCTTGACCTCCTGGCCCTCTGGGTTGTCTCAACATGTTTGGATTGGCATTGCACTGGTTTTTGGTAGGTCATTTGTGCTCCCCCTGCTTCTGGAACTTAAAGGTAGGGACTAGGCATGTTCCAATGCCTTCTTGATGGTGCAAAGTCGACTGCATCACATTGCTGTGCTCTTGGCATGCATTCTCGAGCTTTTGCATTGTCCTGACATTTCTAGCTTTGGATTTGATTCTTCCATGTCGGTGTTTCAGTTGGATGAGTGCACAGGAACATTTTTGACAGTTCATAGGTGGACTGGGTGACACAGGTAAGTTGCTGCCCATGTTCTGCTTGCAACATGTGATCTGACTATCTCCAGCCAGCATTGCTACTTCAACTCGCATTGGGTCAACATTGTTGCTGCTCATTGTGCCATCTACAGCATCACCACTGTCATTTTGTTCATTGTCACCACTACCTGTCTTTCCCTCAACATCCTTGCTGGCAGACTCCTTGTCTGCATTTTCCAGTCCTCCAAAGGTAATGTTTTGATTCAGGGTGCTTGGCATCTTGAGCAGTGCATCTCGTGGTAAGGGTATGTCAGCATCTCCAATGCCAACTTGCTTCCATGGTGTTCTAGGGTCAGATGACTCGTTTTCAGGCCATTCAGGTGAGTCTTGAGTCTCTCCCTTCGTTTGATGTGCTCTGATGGTCTGACATGCATTACTAGCTGTCTTCATGCCATTGGCAATACTGGGTGTGTCTGACTCATTGCTCGATGTGTTTGTTCAGTTGCCCAGACTATCTGTTTCATCTCCATGTGTGCTGGTGCTGTTATTGCAGGTCTGTGGTACTGCCACAACTGTTTGTTTGTTGTTTGACATGCTCGGAGTTGTCATTAGGCCTCTTGGTCCATCCGCATGGCCACTGGGCTCAGCTGTGTGCCCATTTGCAGCTGTGTTCATATTGCCGCTGCTCGCACAACCAGCCTGCTCCCCCTCTGTAGAAAAGGGCTGTAGGCAGCCTCAGTAGTGACTCAACTACTGTGTATATTAGATGTACCTGTAGGCAGCTACAGGGAATCAGTAAGTAGTCTACTATAAGGAATGTATGTGCTTACCCTCAGTAGTGACTCAACTACTGAGGATACAGTACCAAAATGTACTACAAAGTGCGCTCTAAGCGCTTATGTAAGCAAGTAAAACTCGCACCAAAATGTACATCACACTGGGGTGATTCAATCTCCAACACACCCCCTGAAGTGTTGGAGATTGGCGGTTTTACCTTCGAGTTGACAGTGCACAGCCTTACATAATCGTACTCGTACATAGGTTGATTCTTTTTTCTGAGTCACACCTCAGACTGTCTCTTTCGAGTCTGAGGTGATTATTCTTTTCTTTTTCGTGTTCCTACACTATTTACTGATAGCTTGTAGTCTCCCTCTCATAGGTTAGACTACAATAATATAGACTGTCTCTTTCGAGTCTGAGTCTCCCTCTCATAGATCCGGTTATCCTCACCTCAAAAGGTTATGAGCCCTGAGCTCTAACTCAAACACAACTCGAATATATGTGGTACCACTACTAGTCACAAGAAATGTCATCGAACCCCATTCCTTCAGTTTCAACAGCAGGTCTGACGGGACCTAAGAAGACTGGACCATCTGCGAGCACGAGTGCATCAGCATCTGGAAGTGCCAAGTATACACAAGGCTCCAGCAGACTATACGACATAGCTGCTCTCGCAGACGATGGTTCAAATTACCAGATGTGGAAGTTTCGAATGCAAAAAGTCTTGGACGTTCGAGGTCTCTGGAACGTAGTTGCTGGCACAGAGGTAAAACCTCCGAATGCAAACTCACATCCTGACGAACACGAGGAATGGCTAAACCGTGATAGAGAGGCAAGCGCTCAAATAACCCTTACCCTGAAAGACGAACCTCTCAGTGGTGTCATGTATGCCACATCGGCAGCGGACACCTGGTCGAAGCTAAGTGAGCGGTACGAAGGGAAAGGAAAACAGAGCATAGCCTACCTTATTGGCGAACTGTTTCGTGGGACTCTCTCTGACGATCAACCTATGGAGACCCAGTTGAACTCCATGTGTCAAAAAGCCCACATCCTCTCGTCTCTCGGACAACCACTCGACGACTCCCTAGTGGCCATAGCAATGGTCATTTCTCTCCCACAGTCCTACTCTACTCTTCGAACGATCCTCATGTCATCTAATGACAAGCCCACAGCTGAGACCATCATAGCCCAAGTTCTCGTTGAAGAAAAATCTCGACAAACTTCGAAGTTGCACTCTGCTCTTGCTGCGAAAGTGAACACGAGCAAGAAGTCTAAGTCAGCCGACAAGAAGAAGAAAAAGTGCACCTACAAACCTTGTGGCAAGACAGGTCATGTCGAAAGCGACTGTTTCAAGAAGAAGGCAGATGAGGCTGCGAAGGGGACAGGCCAGTCCTCCTTGCAAGCTGACAAGGACAAGCCGAAGGAGAAAGTGGAATTGTCAGCTAAGATCGTGCAAGTAGATACCGGAGAGGACTCACCCCTTCAACTCTTTATGGCGAACTCGAGCCTGAATCCGAATTCAAGTGAATGGATAGTTGACTCAGGAGGTTCGGCACATATGTGCTGTCAGCGTGCATGGTTTGTTTCATTCCAGAAACTGAACCCACCACAACCAGTCATAATAGGTGACGGAAGGTCCATACTCGCCACTGGAAAAGGCAGAGTCGAGGTCTCTATGCAGCTCTCGAATGGCACAGCGAGCTCCACTATTCTGTGCGATGTCTACTATGTCCCAGATCTCGACACCAATCTAGTGTCAGTATCTGCTCTAGCCTCCAAGGGCCTTCGTGTTACCTTCGAAGATAGGTCATGCACAGTTCATGCAGGTGACTGAGTAGTGGCTGTAGCCTACAAGCACAAAGCCCTGTACATCCTCGAAGCAAACACAACGTCCGGAACCCATTCTGCATACGTGGTCAGCTGTCCAAATGCCCTCGACCCCACTCAACCATTGACGGCACTCACCTCTTGTTCATCCACATCCAAAGCCTCATTGACTACCTGGCATCGACGTCTAGGGCACACGAATATCAAAAGCATACTAAAGCTAGAAGAAAAGGACATGGTAGCTGGTATGGAAGTGACTGGATCGAAGGAACGAAGCTCGTCAGCCTGCAGTGCCTGTCTAAAAGGGAAACAACATCGAGAGCCAATCACGTCAAAGTCAGATGTGCAGAACCCCTCCGTACTGCATAGGACTTACTCGGATGTCTGTGGACCTATGGAGACGACGGCTCGAACAGGACATCGATACTTCGTCACATTCATTGATGGTCACTCTCACCATCTGGTAGTTCAGTTGATTAAAACCAAAGATGAAGTCCTCGGACTCACCAAGGAATACTTCGCTCGTGCAGAAGCTCAAACTGGACACAAGGCAAATTTTTTGCGTAGTGATGGCGGTGGTGAATATGGCTCGAAAGACTTCGAAACCTATCTCAAGTCAAAGGGGATTCACCACGAAAAAACTAATGCCTACACACCTCAGGAAAACGGCGTAGCTGAACGCATGAACCGTACACTGGTCGAGTGTGCACGCGCCATGCTAAACGACGCCAGCCTACCCAACAAGTATTGGGGAGATGCAGTCCTACATGCTGCGCATATAATAAATCGCCTTCCTACAAGAGCACTCGACTCGAATACTACCCCACACGAAGCCTACACTGGGAACAAACCCTCTCTTTCCCACCTTCGAATTTTCGGCTGCACGGCACATGCCCATATCCCTGAGGAAAAACATCAGAAACTTGGAGTTAAGTCCCTCGAGTGCACCTACCTTGGATTCTCAGAGAATAAAAAGGCCTATGTATGTGTGCATCGACCCACTGGAAGAATAATCGAGACGAGGGATGTCATCTTCGATGAGGGCGAAGAGGGAGAACGATCTTGTGTCCAAATTGATCTAGTAACCAAGGAGACGAAGGCATTAACACCCAAGGTGAACGCCCATACCCCTCGAGAGAAAACTCACCTGCGAGTCAAGATCGAGGAGTCTGATGACTCTGGAAATGGCTCGGATGTCGCAGATAACGAGCCTGGGGGCTGGGACATGCCAAACGAATCAATCGAGGGAGCAACGAGCTCACCAACGACTGAGGACGAAGCTCAATCAATGCCCGAGCCTGCTGAAGCTGTAAAAGCTGAAAGCATGTATAGTAGATTGAACCGTGTGCAGGAAAGAGAATCCACGCACCTAGAACGCTCTCATCGAGCTCCTCGATCGAACGCCCGACCTCTCGAAACCTTACCTGGGCCTCCAGGCCCTTATCCGAATCCCATCCCCCCACCAGCCTTACGAAGGTCCTCACGAGCTAAACGCCAACCTGTGCGAGATGATGATCAGCGATTCTTCGTAAATGCGTACCAAAGAGAGACCTTACCCGTCTCGAAGGTCATGGAGGGGAGAGATGTAGTGAGTGCGGCTGAAGATGCGGCTGTAGAGGGTGTGGATGCGGCGAGGCAAGGCGGTGATGAAGTCAGTCAACAACAACAAACACAATCCGCTTACCAAGCAAGCACGTCCTGTGACAACGAACCAACGACTTTCGCTGAGGCTATGAGACACCCTGACAGTGATCAATGGTATGCTGCAATGGCCGAGGAGCTGAAAACGTTTGTAGACATCGGTCTGTATGAGGAGGTAGCACGCCCACCTGGCCGCAAAGTCATAGACTCGAAATGGGTCTACAAGGTCAAACGAGGACCAACCGGAGAGATCGAGAGATACAAGGCTCGTCTCGTAGCAAAGGGGTTCACACAGGTGTACGGTGTCGACTACACTGATACGTTTGCACCCGTAGCTAAGTTTTCAACCATTCGCATCCTTCTGGCACTAGCTGCGAAGCACGACTTCGAGATACATCAAATGGATGTGAAGTCTGCTTTCCTGAATGGAAAACTCGAGGAAGAAATCTATCTTCGACCTCCCCCTGGCTTCAGAAGCTCGGACAACACTGTCTGGCGGCTTCACCGTGCTCTCTACGGATTGAAGCAAGCTCCGAAATCATGGTACACTCGCCTATGAGATGTGTTCGAATCTCTCGGGTTCACTCGTAGCAATGCTGACCATAGTCTATTCTTCAAAGTCGAGGATGGTATCCTAATCATCGTCGCTGTGTACGTGGATGACAAACTCATCCTTTCGAAGAGCCGCGAGGCTATCGAGCGCCTGAAGAAGAACCTAGCAGCCGAGTATTCGCTCACTGATCTAGGTGAAGCCCGATGGATCTTAGGGATGGAAATCATTCGTGATCAAGCGAAGGGGACTATAGAACTGTCCCAGAAACGCTATATAGAAATTATCCTCGAACGAATGGGGATGCAGGATGGTCGATCGGTTGCCACCCCCATCGAGCAGAATCTGAAGCTCGAAAAGTTGGCCACACCCAAGTGTGACCTCGAACTCTATCAGAGTGGTCTCGGAGCACTGATGTACACTATGTTAGCAACTCGACCTGACATTGGATATGCAGTGGGCGTCTTAAGTCGACATGCATCATCTCCCGGTGACTCACATCTATCTTCGTTAAAGCGAGTCTACCGATACCTCCGCAAGACTGCTGAAACATGTCTCGTGTACTCTAGGGAAATCGAAGGCCCGCTCGAAGGATACGCTGACGCTGATTGGGCTGCAGACATAAATGACCGAAGGTCAGTCACTGGATACGTGTTCATACTATCTGGTGGGGCTGTCTGTTGGTCTTCGAAGAAGCAGACATCCGTAGCTCTCTCAAGTACCGAAGCCGAGTACATGTCTGTCTCGGCTGCCTCCAAAGAAGTTATCTGGATCCGCACATTACTCCGTGAGCTCGACACAACCGAAACCTCGCTTCCCACTCCCCTACGTGTCGACAATCAATCCGCTATAGCTTTGACAAGCAATGCCATGTTTCATGATCGTACGAAACACATCGCTATTCATCATCATTTCATTCACGAGAAAGTCGAGGAAGGGGAAGTCGCAGTTGAGTATGTGCCTACCACGGAACAGGTTGCGGACATTCTCACCAAGGGCCTCTCACGCGAGAAGCACCTTTTGTTTTCTACTGGTATGGGACTTATTTTCTAAGGCTAGTCACACTGAGTGGGCGTGTTGGAGATTGGCGGTTTTACCTTCGAGTTGACAGTGCACAGCCTTACATAATCGTACTCGTACATAGGTTGATTCTTTTTTCCGAGTCACACCTCAGACTGTCTCTTTCGAGTCTGAGGTGATTATTCTTTTCTTTTTCGTGTTCCTACACTATTTACTGATAGCTTGTAGTCTCCCTCTCATAGGTTAGACTACAATAATATAGACTGTCTCTTTCGAGTCTGAGTCTCCCTCTCATAGATCCGGTTATCCTCACCTCAAAATGAAGCTCCACTGTGTGATTAGGTAGGGGTGAAGAGTATAGGACTCAATAGAAAAAATGTATACCAAATATTGGAATAAAACGAGTATAATTTGCTGCAAGTGCAGCCTCGAGTCCATTGTGGTGTGCGAGCGTTGTGTGGCCGTGTTTGCCACGCCGCGTTGTGGCGATTTCCCGTTTCGGTAATGCACGTAGTGTGCACGCATCTTGACCTTGTACCGTGATCGCGAGGGCTGCCGTTTTGAATATAAAGCGTTTATCGTCATTCCGCGTCCGTCCAGGAGGCACTCCCTTCCGCCAGTATGTGTTAGCAACGTTCCAGAGGTGTTTTGAGAGGTGGCGAGGAGGCGAAATGGGGATGCTGAGTTGCATGAGGCGCTTGCAGCCTCTCTGCCCGGATTTACTGATGTTTTTAGATCTTGTCTTGATCTTACTGCGTCGGTGCGGGCCCTTGAGTGTCCCAGGAGGGTGCGCGTGGCCCTTTGGTGAGCGGTAGGGTGGCCCAGGTGAGCCGTTAGGCTGTTTTGTCCGGTACTTGGTGTATCGCCTTGTACGAGCGTTACTGATGTTTTCAGTGCTCGGTTTGATTTCGTTGGACACCCCTTGCATCCAATAAGTGTCGGCGACGAGGTTCCAGGGCGGTTTCCAGCGTTTCGAAATTTGTCGAGAGGACGAAATGGTAATGCCAGCTGCAAGGTGCATGTGGCCTCTCGTTTGACCGTTTCTGGCGTCGCTGACCTTGCTGTAGCGAACGCTTAGTATCGGGGACCCCCCCACTATGTTTCTGGATTGTTTGGTAGGCTTCGAGAGCAGCTGCAGTGGCCGCATGGGGGCCGCATGGGCACGGTGAGCGCTTCGCCTCGTACGAATGTTACTGACGATTTCAGCATTCGGTTTTACTCTTCCACGTCGACGGGTTACCCTGTAGGGTCGGGGAAGGTGTGAGGTGCCTGTCGGAGGCGGTTCGGGTGATGCAAGTATGTCGTTCGGCCGTGATACCTCTCGCTGTGTGCGCTTACACTTGCTGCCAGCCAGCAGCTGTTTCTCTGCTCCATGCGAGCAGATGGTTCTGCTGCTCGTTGTGTCGCTGTTACTGCCATCACCCCATCTGCCAGCTTCTTGTGGTAGGACCTGTGATATCACTGGTGTGCCATGTCGCTCGAGCCAAGCGTGCTTGCCATCTTGCCTCGTAGTCTCGTGCCACTGCTGCGAGACTGCCGTTCGACAGTTGGAAGGTCCGTGATGGTTCCGAGTCTGTCTAGGAGGCATGTCCTGTCTCTGGCATGTATCCACAGTGTCCCAGAGATATCGTGAGACTTTGTGAGGTAGCGAAGTGGGAACATTGAGGACGAGGTATCTGGAGCCTCTCGTTTGCAGCCTACTGACACTTTCAGTGCTCGGTTTGACTCTTCCATGTCGATGTGTGACCTTATAGAGTCGAGGAGAGCGCGGGATGCCTGCTGGAGGCGGTTCAGACGGTGCGGGTTGGCCGTTTGGCCGTCTCATCGTTCGCATGCCATACTGAGTGCTGCTACTAGTTAGCGTTGCTTTCTCAGTGCCCGATCTGCCCTTATCAGGCGCTTTTGGGCGTCTTTCCGGATGTGGTAAGTCAGGCAGTGCTTGGGCGGTTTGAGCGCTGACGCCCAGTGAAAACTGGTTATAACGTGGTGTGACCCTAGCTGACGAGATATGACCCAACTAGGGAAGTAGGACAGGGTCATACCGGGTTGGAATTCCGTAGTAAAATGAGACCAATGTAATATGCACCAGTATGACCCCATAACACACCAGAAGACTTTTCCTGCATAGTCATATTAGCGCATACCAGGACACATCCCAGTGCCCCATTTCTATGTTAGCGCAATATGCTCATATGTGACTCCATATGACCTGGTATCACCAAGTCATATCCGCTCATATATTCGCATATTCATTATTAGCCACACGCACTGCATGAATATGCGACAAAACGACCATATATTACGCAGTAGTACTCTATGCAATACAGGAATCTCCCAGATGGGACACCATAATTACATGCGACGTTGGCAACAGACGGTACGATGCGATGGAAGTGGATAATCCGAGCAATTCGGGTGCAAAGGGTTCACGTTGCGAGGGGAAGATGCGACGATGCGGAATGAATGCGATGCGGATGGGTAATGCGAGTCAACGATATGCGACGGACAGGCGATGCGGACAGGCGATGCAGACAGACGATGCGGACAGACGATGGGTACGAAAGCGTTACGATCTTGCAGTTGGTATCAAACGTGGGTATGGAGAATCGTCTAATAGAGCTTGCCGTTCTCGATAACGGCCTTAACCCAGCCATTGTCTTTGACCTGATGATGCATAAGTAAAGTTTTCGGGCTTACATATCACTTACGAGCTGCTTAGCTTCGTTGTCATAATCCTCCCGCTGAGTCACAGTCAATGTCTTATCGTAGTAGGCACGGAACTCCTCTTTTTGGCCATTCGCATTGACTTGCTTCAGCCATCGCATGATGCACAGGTTTCTAGTGAGTATGTTAGCAACTAAAATATGTATTGCGTCTGTACTGACCGTCCGTTCTTTGTACCCGATGGCCGAAACTTTGATTTCTTATCCATCGGGGTCTCGCCTTCAGAGACACGGAATGGCATTGGATCGCTTTTGACGGGGGGCTCCGGGACAGGCGGCAGGGGTGTAATCTTGACTTTTGCCGCGGCGGAAGCCAGTAAGGACCTTCGCGAGTGAATGAAAGTCAGACCGTTAATTAGAGACTTACATTGGGTCATATGAAACGGCGGGCTGGGTAACATCCGATGCAACTGGCACGTTCTCCTTATTGGAAGGGGCTGTAAAAGCCTGTTGCACGTTCGATTGCATCGCTGCGGTATCTTCAGATGGCGTAGCAGACTGCCCACCACCGGAAGCAGCGACCTCCGGAGAGTCAGCTGCTGCCACAGATGGCACTGGAACAGCTCAACCTATCAGTAAAAGTTATTGTAACGCATCTCACCTTTTGCTTTCTTGTTGCGTGACCCTTCCATTTCGGTATCAGCTTTCCGTTTCTTGCCGCTAAGCTTGTGGTCCTGAAAATCTTCATCAGCATCGTCAAGCGCTTCCTCTTTGATAGCATCGCGCGTTCCCCTCTTCAGGTTCCCATTTTCGTCCAAATACCATTTGCTCCATGCTGGGTATGCTCTCGTACAAATATACTCTAGCTTCCAACCATTTTCTGCAAACTTGAAAAGCGGGAAAGCAGTTTCCATGGTTGACCGGACGAATTGCCATGCACTCGTGCTCGCCTTGCCCCAGGTTTCCGGGGCCATATTGCGCTGGCCGAGTTCTCTCCACGCCCCACGTAGAGCCTTTCGCATATTGCTGAGTGTTTCCATTGAAGGAACGTCGCCGTTTGCATCTTCAAGGTACGCATATATTCCACGGTCGCTCCCCTGGGCCTCGGCAGAGTCAAGCCAGTCATCAAAATTTTTCTTGGTCCAAAATCGCACACTCGGATGCGACTCGCGTGTCGGAGGTTTCTCGTCTGTAATCGTAAGCGCTTGTAACGGCGAGCAAGTCTCAAATAGCGGGTTATGCATCATGGATCTGACTGCGTTCGTGAGCTGGTCAAAGAGATTTCTACAGGATTGAAGTTAGTAGAATATCGTATAGGAAGTAAGAATACTTACTTGATTGTATCATGTTCTGACGTTACCTTGACCAAATGGCGTTCGAGGGTGTTGCAACAGTCTTGCAGGTGTGCGACTTGGGAATCCTGCATATATGCGGCCTAGAGAAGCGTTAATGACTCAGATTAGATCCATTTTACTTACATTTACATGGTTAGTCGAGTTCTGGCGCACGTACGGCGTGAACGACTGCTGCTGAGAGGATAGGAGACCCGGGCCAGTATTCTGTAAAGGGGGTAAGGCCAATGGGTCTTCAACACGATCGTTTGTTGGTGAAAGCAATATATCAGATACTGGAGGTGACAGTAACGAGCTACCGTTGAAACTGAAGTGGGAGTCGCTGGTGCCGATCGGATACATCCTATGGGGAGGTGGGCGGACAAAGAAGAAATTTGGCTAAGGTAAATTTCCCATGCCTTAGATATTAGGCTCTTCCTTACGACCCTATTACTACCATTAATTGAACACACGCTGCCACCTCCTGTCGTAACAAATGCCGACACCGACTAGTCTCGCTTTTGCTCCCGCTCCGACCATTACTATGGTCGATGACGTTGTCCTCGTCGACATCGAAGGGTTTTCTTCCGACTGGGACGCGTATATGTTTTCTTTGAACATATCTTCACCCGGCACAAAAGTAAGTTTTCTCTAATCTCGCTTCTGACTTCCCTAGTCATACCCAACATTCTAGAGGATTGTATTGCGCGTCAAACACCCCGAATTTCACAAGCATGGCCGGGGTGAAGTCAAGGAACCATATGCGCAACCTGTGCAGGTTGAAAACGTCTCATTCGAAAACAGGGAACCGGTCAAGTCAGAGGAGATTACTTTGTCCCTTGAGGAAACCACTTCGAAGCTCGAAGAACCTAGTGAGTGTCCTAGCATCAAGTCGGAGGATTCAGCCGATTGTGAAAGCAGGCTGTAAGTACACTTAAACAAAAATTCCATCGAATCCGATCATGCGTTCGCAGGCAGACTACTCGTCTAACTCTCTTTCCCTGCACTTTCCTTGCCTGGAGCGCTGGGAATCCGCAAGCCAAGGACGACGTGCCATCCGAACCTTGGAAATACTATCTTCGTTCTTTCGACCCCTCGATTCTTCCCATCGAAATCTCGCGCAGGAGGGAAGCAACGGAGAAGTATGAGGATAGGCTCGAGAGAGAGACAAAACGCCGCAGGCTAGTTTAATTTCTTGATACCATTTGCAGCATGCTCGTATTGAATGTTTTGATACCGTTCTGTATCCTGTCTGTAATCCCAGTTGTCTGTCGCTCAATGTAATCCGCTTCGAACAATTGAAATGTATTGCAAGTAAAGTGGTAAATGTATGACTCTACTCGACGTCGTCACCGTCGTCATCATACTCCCTGTCACAGTACACGTTGTATGGTACGCCCCACGTAGACACATCAAAACCTGGGCGTTCCATCATACAATATACGTCTCCATCGATACCCGATGGTAACACCATACGCCGAGGGATCATCGCGACAACCCCAACAATTTGTTTGACACGGATTACTGAAATTGTGTCAAGTAAACGTGAAGCCAAAACGACGTGACTTGAAAGGCGAAGTAGATCGTCGTCGGGCAGCGAATAGTTGCAGATGATAGCAACATCGATGTACTCCCAGCTCCCGTCATCTGCCGTAGTCGCCAGTCTTGTAAAATATTGCACCTCTCCGCATCGAGTGTCTCCATCGTTAAGAAACTTCATAATGTATATTTAGCCTTATTAAAATGTTCGCAATGTGAACCGACCGACCTTTACATTGCGTGAAACACGGATTTGCTCTGGTGCACGAAGCATTTCTCTCCAAGCAGATCGTGCAATTTGTCCGTTCGGTAGGCGCAACCGGGCCCACTTCTTGATGCGCGGTACGACACGCCCAGGGCCAAGGAATAGAGATATGGCGACAGCTTCATCGCCGCGGGGAATTATGGAATTCTTGGCACGCTTGCGAAGTAAAACATACCTGTCATTAAGATCGATGGAACCGAAAGGAAGTCCGTTTGCTGAGTCATCGAGCTCAGGCATGACAGAAAGCAGGGAGTTCACCTGACAACGCCTGACACCCTCACGAGCTAAATTTGCGAATGGTTTCGAGGGCTGTCGGATTTGCTCGCCAAGATTTCCGATTGTGCGCTCCATAGTCCACTGGGCATAGCAAATAGGAGGTCCTTTGTGAACGGCCTCAGAGGCGAGGTGAACGACTTGATGAACGCAAGGGCGCACGAAATGAATACGGGACTCGAGAAGTTTGTAGTATATCTGCTCAAATTCACGCTCCCAGCTGCACAGTAGAGCATGAGCATCAACGAGCTCGTCCTTTGTTAACGCGCATTGGCACATAATTTGAAAACCGTGGACAAGCTTACAGTAGTTTTCCCAATATTTTGTGGGTAGGATGGAATAGAGTAGGATCGGGGCGAGCGCAAATGTGTATAGCTGGAACTCCCAGGTCTTGTACTGGGTGTTGATCTTCTCGGCGATGTTGCGTGGCTTGCGATCGTAAGAACCAGGGAGATGAAATCCGGCATGCTCAACAGCATCTCCATGAGCACGCCATACTTCTTCGTCAGCAAGGACTGCCCACGGCCATCGCTCTGGGTCATCACCATTACCATGATCAATGGTACCATGCCAAAGGGAGATAAGAAGGTCGCTAATATTACCAGCAAGATGCATGATATCCGTGGTTATGCAGAGGGGAACGCCGAGACATCGATCTGGGCGTAGTGCCAGAAGGAGGGGAGGTTTCGTTAGGCCCGTTTCAGTCTTCTTTTTGTCCCATTGAGTTTGATTGTGCACGGCAACGATAATCTTGAGGTTGTTAATATAATCGGCGCAGCCACCAAGTGGGAGATTGAAGACGTCGACGTCAGGATGGTCGCTCCCACTGACACAGCGGTCACGAGGTTTGAGTAGAGCGGGGTAATAATGTTTGCCCTGGGTCTTACGTCTGCTGAGAACGCCGCAATACATGCGACAACCGTTCTTGCCACTGTGACCCACCATGCCACTCCAATAGACGAGACCAGGACCGTCTGCAGTCGTGAATAAGAGATAGAGGTTGGATAAATAGTGTGTTTCCGTGCGGGCATTCCAGATGGGGAGCCCTTCGGCTTGAAGAGCGGACAAGTGGTGTAGACCTGGGAATAAGAAGGAGTCGAGATGCTTGGGTTTATTCGGCCCAGGGATAAAACCTCCTGGTCGAACGTGAAGCTTGCGATACCGCTTGTCCGGAGGTAGGTTGACAACGATCCATATGTAGATCCAGCAGTCGGACTCCTTGCTATCATACAGCTGTGCTCCATCGAGAGAAACCATGAGAACGATGTCATTGGGCTTGATATCGCCATCAAGAACAGCACCGAGGTAGTCCCAGCCCATGGCAACGTTGTCGACAATGGAGATGCTTCCTGTTTCTTGTATCTGCTGAAGGACTTCTTCGGTGCATCTGCGTAAGTAATCCATGTCCTCGGCACTGTCTCTGTTCCGATACAAAGCCTGCAGCTGAGGCCCAATCGGAATCGTGGTGAATGTTTGGGCTGGCACTTTGGATCGCCCGCGAGTGCCTTGCAACCTTTCCTCCTTCCAGCGGGAGGTGCTACACACAGGACAAGCGTCGAGTTGGGAGAATGGACCAGTGTACGCAATACAAGTATTGCGACACATGTCATGTTCGACAGATACAACGCCAGTGTAGGATGCGATAAGCTTTTCGACAGCGTGAAAACTTAAAATGTCATCTGCACCTGGGGAGCCAGAAAAGCTGCGGCGGGCTGCTTGACAGACACGATTGTACGCAATTTGAGACGCGTTTTCAAGGGCTAGGTAGGTAGCGATAGAGTAACGTGTGCCCACGCTCTCAATGGACATCGGTTGGCTCTGGGGATTTCGTAACCTCTCGAGGGATTCTTCACTGAGCTTGGAGACCTGATCATCCAGAGACGCATGCTTGAGGCTTTTGATAAAGCACATGGTCTGTTTCATAGACGGAAGGGTGGCGGTTGCTGCGAGGGCCTCTATATCAACGACAGGGCGTGTTCTGCGCTGGTGCCGTATAGTGGGGGTGTGCGGGAGATTAGCTTGCTCTGGAATAGATATGGGGGTTTGCTATGACGTGGATCCAGATCAATGGACATGCCTGGAAATAGATGTCGACATACCTCATCATCTGGAGGATGTCGGACTGCATCGGGTGCATCGTGGACGTGCGGAGAAAAGTTCTGTAAAAAGAATTAGCGTCAGTGGTTGGGAACGCCAGAAATGAGCCATGGCTACTTACCTCGTTGAGTTGGGTGTCGATTTCTGCATCGGGTGCATCGTGGACGTGCGGAGAAAAGTTCTGTAAAAAGAATTAGCGTCAGTGGTTGGGAACGCCAGAAATGAGCCATGGCTACTTACCTCGTTGAGTTGGGTGTCGATTTCTGCATCTGAACGGTCCTGGATGAAAGGAAACGCGTCCTATAAAGATGTTTGGTGTCAGTGCATACTGAGAAGATGCCTGTAAGTGCTGTAAGTGCTTACCTCGTTGACTGGCCCACTAAGATCAGGTGTTGGAGGCACCTCCTGTCGACAAAATCATTGTGGACAGTTAAAATGTTAAGCACGGGTAACATACCTCGTCATCCAGCGGACCGTGGTCTGTCTCGGGCAGATCTGGCTCATGCGTGGGTATATCCTATGATAATGTTAATATGACATCATGAAAAGAAAGTAACTCACAATATCTGGGCTACGAGTATGCTTCCGACGCCGAACATGCTGCTGGGCATCATCGACCGTTTCAAGGCGCCTTTTTGCCATGGCCTGAAGAATGGCTGCGCGGCGACTCTGAGCCCCGGATCGTTTTCCCGGGTCAAGTCCTTCGCGAGCTTTGGATCGTAAGCGTGCTCTCTCTTCCTCAGTGTCCGCCTCATTGACATGGCGGTAAAAAGTCGCCTTGGAGACTGTATGAGGCCGGCCGAAGTTGTACTTGCTGCAGGTGCATATGTAACGTGTCGTAGATTCATGTTGGTCCGCGTTTGAAGCCATGAAGGTCGAGGAGAAGAGCGTAAGGCTGCGTTACGTACTGTGTAGCTGTGCGTAGGGAGCGTACTGTGCGTGCTTGCGCTGTGCAGTTGCGCTGCGCTGAGGACATAGTCAATGCTATAGATTGCAGAACATATCACTACGTAGCACAGCCCAAAAAAGGAAAGCGTCATAAACATTATCGAACACGTCATATTTTTCATATTGGTTTCATATCTCGGCAGCCAGGGTCACACCACGTTATAACCAGTTTTCACTGGGGCTGACGTCTCTTATCTTCAGCTTCATCGCTGTTGACCCAATGTCTGCGCTACTCCCCCCATCTGCTCGAGCAAGTCTACGCACCCCTACCCCCCAGACCTTGTCAGGTGGGGTATCCGGTGTGGAGTGCCTTCGGTGGGCACGATCGTGATTAGGCTGAGGGCACTCGGTCTCTCGTAGTTGCGAGGACCAGTCTGGCTCACTACCAGGGTGCTCTGCCCCTGGTACTGTCATCTTGATAGACGTTCGTGGTACATTCTCAATCGTAGGGATGTCGATTTGAGCTGGATAGGAAGATATGGCGAGGATGGCCACAGGTCGATGCATACGGACGTGTGCAGGCTGGTCAGGCTCGCACTTGAGTCCAGGTGAGTCATCCCTTGTTACAGCCTCATCTACAATGCGCCGACTGCAGTTGTCAGGCATACTTGAGTCGTTTATAAGGATATTTAGCATTGTCGCATCTGTACCCCTGATCTTGTCCACTTGGCAGTCGTCTGCCAACTCTGACGTATCTTCTACTGGAGCATTGGGCTCTGGGTGCCCGTTAGAGTTCTTGCCGTCGCTGTGGATCTGCCCTGGCAGTTTGTCTTGTACATGCTCATTGCGTTCGACGGGCGTTTGTGATCCGTTGTCGATAGACTGTTTGCTGGCCTGCTTGGTGGTGCCTGCTGTGGGCTCGAGGGCCTCACAGCTCCACTTAGGTGGGTTTCGGCGCTCGGCAACCTCGTCAGCTGTGCGCTGACTCCTCTCGTCAGGCGCTTCAAGCGTGTTCGAGTGTTCGTCTAGCCATTCTTGATTCGCAATCCCATCCTCAACTGTGGATAGGATATCCACCACTTGCTGCACGTCTACAATGTCAGTCTTGGGCTTCGTGTGCCCAGTCTTGGTCTCGGCGCGTTTGCTTGTAGTGTCCAGCAGGTCCCTGCTCGTTGCATCCGCGTCATCTTGTATGCACTGACTGCTTTTGTCAGGTGCTTCAGGCGCATTTGTGCATTCGTTTGGCCATATCACATCTATAGCCACAGCCTCAACCTCTGGTAGGTTGTTGTCTACCTGCTGTGCGTCTGCGACCTCAGTTTCGAGCGTTAGGTACCCGGTTTTGGTCTCAGTGCAGTCGCTTTGGCTATCTAGGAAGCTTTCTTCCTCAGCCGCGACCTGCTCGTTAGTCACAGTCCCAGAATAGTTTCCTTTGTACTTGTTCGAGCTGTCTGCACAGCTACCTGCCACCTGATTTTGTACATCTATGATTGCTGCCTCTGGCGCCGTGGGCCCATAGGTAATCTCAGTACATTCGTCTAGGACCACTGCAGGCTGTTCTACAGCTGCAGTGTTTGCAAGGATGCTCATGCTTGTGACTTCGGAATGATTGCATTTGTGCTGACTAGGCACAGTCTCGGTGAGCAGTCCATCATGCACATTCGTGCACTGCCAACTAACTGGCTTCGGAATTTCACCATAGCGTCTTTCGAGATAGGAGAACCGTTCGAGAGGAGTGTCGAGGGGAATTAGCGAGGGAAGAATGATGTCCGGAATGCCAAATGTGATCAAAAGATCGACCATCGAGTTCCGTTGGTGCCACGTAGACTCAGCGGTTCGCCATGCCGCTAGTTCATCTCGTTCCTCATCGGACTGTGGTGCCCAGCCTGGGCCACGTCCTTCTAGCTGGTTTGGATGTGTTGGTCGTGTTTCAGACCCCAATAGGATACCGGTTAAGCCTTCTTCGTCTATGGCTTCGAGGACCCAACTTCCATAGTTGGTCCAGTTCTTGCCATGATCACTGAGCTCAGGTGGATCCATTTGGTAGCAGTCCATTAGCCTCGAGGGTAGTAGAGATGTATTGTGGACTTGTCGAGTAGTTTCTACACGAGTCGACTGCGAGTTGCCTACAATAAAATTTCCGCACTAGGCGGGGCTCATAACCTGTAGAAAAGGGCTGTAGGCAGCCTCAGTAGTGACTCAACTACTGTGTATATTAGATGTACCTGTAGGCAGCTACAGGGAATCAGTAAGTAGTCTACTATAAGGAATGTATGTGCTTACCCTCAGTAGTGACTCAACTACTGAGGATACAGTACCAAAATGTACTACAAAGTGCGCTCTAAGCGCTTATGTAAGCAAGTAAAACTCGCACCAAAATGTACATCACACTGGGGTGATTCAATCTCCAACACCCTCGAGTGGCACTCTTCATGCATCAGGTGCATTGCTTTGAATTACTCCAATTTCTTTCTTTGGCATCATTGAGCGCATCTCTTGGCTCGCTCAGCTTCACTGACATCCACAGTTGTTGCTTTGAGTTGTCCATGTTGATGATGATTTCTGAAGATTCATTGGCAGTGTTTTGTGCATTCGGTGGGTGGTATTAGCAATGCAGGTGCATTTCTCGCTTGCAACCTGTCTTGTTTGCCATACTGACTTTGGCATGCTGGTAGTAGCCTCTTTTTGACTCTGGGTGTGTCTATGGTCTCATTGCCCATTGCAGTGGCCTTGCCGTTTGTGTTCCCCTTGTCAGCACCACTTTCCCTTGTTTTGGCATTTTGTCTGCTGGCCATGCAGACTGTCAGCTGCCCTAGGCATCCACCTGGGTCATGAATAGTAAGTCATGGCTTGTCCATATTGCTGCCCTGCTCACTCATGATGTTGCTGCTTGCACAGCCATTCTGCTCCCCTTCGAGCAGTACATTGCCAGCCTCTGGCGCATTCCATGTTGGGCTGTATTCGGGTTGCAAGTGCACTCCTGTGGGTTGAGCTTCAATGTTGCTCACCATTCCAGCATCTGCAGGCTTTGACATTCGGTAGCAGGCCTTCGTGTCTCCACTGTCTCGGCTTAGGTACAGACTTTGAGTCGTAATCTCCATGCTTGCAGCTATGTCTGTGGCCTTCGCACCCAGACTTCCCTCTGGAGCAATCTTGGCACTGACTCTTTGAGACTCATTGCTAACCTCCAGCTCGATTGGGATCGTTTTGGCAGTGTTAGGCATACTTGGGGTCTCTGCCTCATTGGCGATTGTATCCATGCCTGTACCATGTCTGTGGTTGTCACATTTGATGTCCATGAGCCTTGACTGTTCATGTGGACTGTCCTCACATCCAGCTGGTGCCATTGATGTGTCCTCAACACTGCCACTTGTACACATTGCCTGCTCCCCCTTGAGTGGCAATCTTCATGCACCTTGCAAGTTATTTGTTGTGCTTCCATCACATGGTTTCAATGGTAGGTCCCTGTGTGCCATTTCATTGCTCTTGTCCACTCCACTGGCGCACTCTGCTGGCTCACTGGCTAGCTCAGCCATCTTGTTGACTCCAACTGGCACCTTGACCATTCCACTTAGCACTTTTGGTTGTTCATGTTTGAGTGGCTTGTCTGCCCTCAACCTCAGCTGCTCCAGCAGCTTATTCTGTGCTGTG
Organism: Pisolithus marmoratus; assembly: GCA_024613145.1. NCBI lineage: Eukaryota > Fungi > Basidiomycota > Agaricomycetes > Boletales > Pisolithaceae > Pisolithus > Pisolithus marmoratus. Next base: position 172,325 of record JANFAE010000135.1, read on the forward strand.
CATGATTCACTTGGCACTTTGGGTTTGTGGTCTTTGACCTTGATGCTTCATGATGGAACTCGCTGGGCCAGTCCTTCTGTAGCCTCAGCCTTGTCATCGCTTCTTGCCTCCATAAGCCCATCCTTGAGCCTCTCCATCCTAGGTAGCTCCATTGATGACTCATTTGGCTTCACACATGACTCTCTTGGTTCATCTTGCATCTCGTCACCACTGGCATGTCCTTCGAATGCACTGCCATTCTGTTCCAGTAGATTTTTGGTACTCAGCGGCTTGTCTACAGCCGCATCACCATTCGAAGCCTCGACACGCTTCTTGGTGGGTAAGGGAATTCAGGTATGGTCTCGGAATGTTGTTGCTAGGTAGATGAACATTTCATGAGCTGTTTCGAAGTGTTGGATGCACGAAAAAATTGAATTGGGGATATTCCACATGAGTATGAACTGTGTGCTGCTGTTCTGTTGCAGCCATTCATCTAACTCATTTCTGGTGACTTTTGGCTTTTGCTCCACACCAGCTAAGTGTCCAATGACATTTTGTATCCTGGCAACTTCAAGAATTCGTTTGCAGTATTCCTTCCAATTCCATCCATTCATTTTGAGCTCCAGGATATAGACAAATCCCTCCCTTGTAAAGTACCTCTTCACTGCCTTTTCTTTTCTTTTCTCCAGGTTCTGCTGCTAGGTGGGGCTCATAACCTAAAGGAGGTTGTTGGTTTGCAGAGGGAACCTGTAGGTAACCTCAGTAGTCTGGCAAGCTACTATATTAGTAGTATGTACCTGTAGGTAACTATAAGGTACCAATGAGATAGGGATAGACCTAAGTAATGAATGTACTCACCCCCAGTAGTCTGGCAAGCTACTGAGGGACTAGGAAAATTATCTAGTGGTATGTGCGATGCAAGGTGATTATGTAATCTAGCAAACATGCGCCAACAATGGCCAGTTGCATAATATTACAACAGTAACAGGCTGGATTACATAAGGCCATGCAATGATAAGTAACATATGTCAAGGTAAAAACATTAAACTTCAACACTGGACACTTGTGGACTGATCACCTGCTTGAACTATGAGAAGTATCCCATAACAAACTGTTGAAACAACTAACAATAAATATAACCTTTGCCAAGTGGTCTGTGTTGGAGATTGGTGTTTTTTACCTTGATGTTACCAGCATGCAGCCTTACATAATCTTACTCGTACATAGGTTAAACTTTTCTCTGAGTTACACCTCAGACTTGTTCCACTTAGTCTGAGGTGAATATGCTTCTTTTTGTGTTCTTACACTACCTTACTGATAGACTGTAGTCTCCCTCTCACAGGTAAAACCTGCATCCAGTACTCTCCTCTCAAAAGCTTATGAGCCCCAAGCTCTAACTTAAACTCAACTTGAATAAATGTGGTACCACTACTAGTTACAAGAAATGTCTTTGACATCCACTCCCTCAGCCTCAATGTCAGGTCTGATGGGACCTCAGAAGGCAGGACCATCTGCAAGCACAAACATGTCAGCATCCACAAGACAAGGCTCCAGTAGACTATATGACATAGCTGCTCTCACAGATGATGGATCAAATTATCAGATGTGGAAGTTTCAAATGCAAAAAGTCTTGGATGTTTGAGGACTCTGGAATGTAGTTGCTGGCTTGGAGGTAAAACCTCCCAATGCAAACACAAACCCTGATGAATATGAGGAATGGCTAAACTGTGATAGAGAGGCAAGTGCACAAATAATGCTCACCCTGAAAGACAAACTGCTCAGTGGAGTACTGTATGCCATGTCAGCAGCAGATACCTGGACCAGACTGAAGGAGAGATATGAAGGAAAGGGCAAGCAGAGTATAGCCTACCTCATTGGAGAGTTGTTCCATGGGATGCTTGCAGATGATCAACCTATGGAGACCCAATTAAACTCCATGCAGCAAAAGGCCCACATCCTCTCTTCCCTTGGCCAACCACTCAATGACTCATTAGTAGCCATAGCAATGGTCATCTTGTTGGGATATTAAACTGCCTTTTAGTAGTTCATATTTAGTGCGAAGGTTTGTTGCTTACATAAGCAAAAATGCGTACATACAGTAGAGTAAATTTTCTCCTCTCCTCAGTAGCTTGTTCATACTGAGGAGTAAGTTCCCCTTTTTTATTTAGCCTTTACACTTACTGATCACCTGTAGTTAATTATCTGACAGGTACATACTAATATATAAGTAGCTTGTTCATACTGAGGATTAATTATCTGACACATCTCCCTTCCTCAGTCCTACTCTACCCTATGCACAATCCTCATGTCAACCAATGACAAGCTCACAATTGAAACTGTCATAGCCCAAGTGTTGGTGGAAGAAAAATCCCAGCAAACAGAAAAGGCACATTCTGCACTTGCTGCCAAGGTGACTGCAAACAAGAAGTTGAAGCCAGCAGACAAGAAGAAGAAGAAAAAATGTACCTACAAGCCATGTGGCAAGACCAGTCACCTTGAGAATGAATGTCACAAAAAGAAGGCAGATGAAGCTGTGAAAGGGACATCCCAACCCTCTCCACATGTGGACAAAGACAAGCCAAAGGACAGGACAGAACTTTCAGCAAAAATCATGCAGATAGATAATGAGGAAGGCTCCCCCCTTCAACTGTCTATGGCACACATGAGCACAAACTCCAGTACAGAATGGATAGTTGACTCTGGTGCCTCAGCACATATGTGCTGCCAGCAAGCCTGGTTCATCTCCTTCCAGAAGCTAAACCCCCCACAACACATCATCATAGGTGATGGGAGATCTATTCTCACTACAGGAAAAGGGAGAGTCGAGGTCACCATGCAACATGCAAATGGAAACACAAGCTCTACCATTTTCTGTGATGTCTACTACATTCCTGACCTCAACACAAACTTGCTGTCTGTCACAATCACCCCCAATTGCTCAAAACTCAAGATTGCTGATATTGGCAATGTTTATGCACTTCCTGACCTTGCTTTAATGCTTAATGAATATGTTGCACATCATGTGGAGAGTACCACATTCAACTCAACCCTCCAGATGTTTGATGAAATTACAGTGTGGTATAAATTCTGTATCCAGCAGTACTCAACCTGTAGGCTGTTTGTGATCATGCCCAGTCAAGTGGTTCAAGCTCAGCCTCTGTCATTTGACTTCCCCCTTGGGAACTGTGATGCTGTTCTTCTCAATGTGGATGGGCAGAGTCAAGCTAACCCTGGCTGTAAGTTACTTGATCTATGTTCCTGGAAGGCTAATGTACTATTCATTTGTACAGTTCATGTTGCAGAAGTATGGGCTGTATTTCAGCTGATCTGCTCTTGCCACTCTCAAGACCTGCTTCCTGATTTTCTATCTCAACCACTCCTTTACATTCAGCCATTCCATGTCATCACCACTCCAGATAGTCAACTGGGTACATGCCTCTGGATGCTGGAAAGGGTATATAGCCCATCTTTACCCCAGGCACCAGCCTGTCATATTGGCTTGATTATCCCTTTAACTGAGGTTACTCATCTGGCAGATTTGGTACCTGTTTTCAGGGAGAAGGTGGACACCTTAATTCTTACACTACCAAGGAGGTCTTTGATACATTGTGTGCACTTGAGCAGACATAGTTGTACTGTCAAAATTCACTCATTCTCAGGGATTTGGTCAGCCATTGTGCAGTGTGGTAGCATACATAATTTACACCCATTTGCAAAAAGGTTGACAGTAATGCATGTGACATAGACTAGTTAGGAAATATTAGAAAATACTCACACACCTGCACTAATACTGTCAGAGACATGCTCAATTGCTGTCTGTATGCACACGCATTGTGACAATGTCAACATCTATCTTCACCAACAAGTTCTCTGATGACAACCACCTGCAGGACTCTGCAAACACCCAAAGAGTTACAGACATCCTTATTGACAGAAACCATGATCACAACACACAGGAAGCAGCCTTCATCAGGAAAAACTGACAGTGCCATTTTTCACTCTTTATCACTATATTGCTATATTCCACTATTTATCACTAAAGATGCCATAGGGACAACTATGGGATCTATGGCACCACAACCATCCCCCCTTAAATATAGTGACATATAGACACATATAGTGAAAAAGGAGGATAAATAGCCAAATAGAGCCACAATGTTGTCATCCCAAGCTTGCTACACTTTGACATTTTTGCTTTTTTTGCTTCTTTTAGTTCACATGTTTTATGAAGGAGACAACAAATTCATTTAGCACAATATCTACAATACATACACATAATTCTACTAGGTAATAAATCAATGTATCAGATGGATGGTAAGAGGGGGGGATGGATGGGGGAAGGGGGAATGGGCATCAGCATCTGGACTGGAGAAGGGGAGGGGGGAATTACCTTGAAGGAGGGTTGGGGTGGTGGTTGCTGGTGCTAGAGGAGCTAGATGGGAGGAGGGGTGAGAGAGGGAGGGCCAGGGAGGGGGGGGGGCTTACCCACCAGTCATTGCAGATGTTGCTGTTCTGGGTGGGCTGTTGCTGGCTCTAGGTAGGGGAGTGTCAGTGGGAAAAGGATGACTCATCAGGGATCTCACCTTGTTGTTGGAACAGAGCCTCATCCAGTGGAGGGACAGCAGTGGGGAGAGGTGGGAGGTGGGGCAAAGGAGATGCAGTGGAGTGTGTGTGCATGCATGGGTGAAAATTTCAACTTCTCACAGTCACATGACCAGTGGCCACTGCAGCACTTCAAGTCTAAGTGCGAGTCTTAGCTTACCAATCATTTCCCACACATTCCCTAGTCACTATATACTAATCTACACAACACCACACTTTTTTGGTAATAAAAGTGTAGACTACATAACACTACCTTAATCAGTAGTCAAAAATGTGAACATTACACTACACTTTCCTAGTAAAAACAATGAAATAAAAGAAATCTTATGATCTGTAACTATTCATTGCACATGGGAAAACATTTAGAGCAACAGGCAACATATAGTTATAATGTTGCTAGAGTTCACCACATATGCAATAATTGCACACTATTTCAGTATATGACAAATATTGTGCTGTCAGGACACTACACTACACTTATCTAATCAAACACAACCAAACAAATCAAAAAAGTGCACACTACACTTTTGGTAATAAAATTGGAGACTACACAACACTAATTGTATTTTGTCTATATCTCTACCATTTTTGGACAGATAGATGAAGTAAGCATACCTGCATGGTCCTCTCATCAGGTACTACAACTTTCATTATGACATCTTTGAAAAATATTTTTTGAGACATCAATTTATTTTTGTATTTTGCAATTTTCTCACCCATCTTTGGGCATATCAATGAGGTAAGCATATTCCCATGATCCTGTGACCCAGCCCTACAACTTTCATTATGACATCATGATCTATAGTTAAAATAGTGCTATAGTTCACTATATATCAAATAGTGATGTGCTATTCCAGTCTATAACAAACATTGCACTGTCAGTTTTTCCTGATGTTGCAGGTGGACAAGCCACTCCCACCCACTTCAGTCAACCCCCTTCAGGGACCTATTAGGTTCATATATTCTTATAGATGTATTGACCTAATAGGTATCAACCAGTTGGGAATTCCCAAAATCTGGGGATTCTCCAACCCATGCCTGGAGAATCTCCAGAGCTCCCATATGATAGGTGCTGGAGAAAGGTGGGGAAATGGATTTCTCCATAAGTAATATGTTTTGGTGTCAATTTAATAGGAGTGACTGGGGTCCAGATGTGATTTTCTCCAACATGGAACCTGAATTGTCTGGGCTTTTCCCAAGCTAAATAGACCCCCTTCCTGAGCCAAACCTGGGGATTCCCTATATTAAATTGATCTAGTCCAGGTGGCAACCAGCATTTCTCCAGGATAATTTCCCTAATGTCCAGGCAAAGCCTGGGCATTCCCCATGCCAAATCAACCTGCCCCAGGTGGCAACTGGGTATTCTCCAGGGCAAATTGGACCCCCTTCCAGGGTAAAGCTGGGGATTCCCCATGCTCATTTGACCCACCCAGGGAGTCTTCACCATAAACGACCCCTTTTCACTTTTCCAGGCTAAAATTTGGATATTCCCAAGTGAAATTGACATATCTGGTGACCACTGGGTTTTTCCCCAGGCTTAATTTACCCTGTCCCATGACAAATGTGGGCATTTGAAATGGTAAATTCACCTATCCTAAGTGGCAACTGGCTATTTTGCAGGCCACAAATAGGCCCCATGCCAGGCTACAGGTGGGGATTGCCCATGATCATTTGGCTTGCCCCTGGTGATAACTGGGATTTCTCCCACTTAAATAGACCACCTTGCCAATCTAAACTTACATCCTCAACATGGCATTTGAGATGCCCCAAGGGGGCTGTGCAGGCTCCCTGGCCATAGAAGCCATGTTGACCATTCATGTACTAAAATTGGAGAAGGGGGGATAGTCTCAGGCAAAGCATCAAAGGTGCTGTAGTTTGCTGTACAGCCACCCATAGGTGCCACAGTGCTCCCAAAACATTGAGAATACTGCATTTGATAGTACAAATGTATTTCTATTAGAACTACTAATGCCCTAATAGTTGGGCTATGATGTTAATAGAGCTGTGCAAATGTGGCCTGTACTACTGTGTGACACCATAGTGTCTCCAAAGGTAGGTGGTTTGCTAATGTAGGGAATGGTATTCATGTCAGAATAAGACAATAGTGGAGAATAGAGAATGGGTTGGTTGGAGATTCAGTGTGCATGCTGTGGGGGAGATGGTCCAGGCAGGTATGGAAATTCTCCATGTAGGGTTGGAGATTCCCCATGGGGGCTGACCTCCAGGAAGTGGGGTCTTCTTCACTAGGGAGAGCATTTTGGCTGGCCTGGTTACATCTTCCCCATTAGATGTCTGCTAAATCCCACTGAAAAGGACATTGCTTTGTAGAGGAATCTTGTCTCTACCACCAAACAACCTGCAATTTAAAGGTTGAGGTTACTCAACATGGAAATGGAGTGGACTTTGGATACCAGTCAAGGCCTCATGCCACATGGCATCCATGTCAAAAGAAAATACTAATGCAGCTGCAGATGGCTGATCCATAATGCCAGGTGCAGGATACCTCACAGTGACACCAGGAACTGCTTGCATCCTGGCACAATGCATGATGATTGTATTGCACATAATCATGAAAGGTACTTCTTAAGCTCCCTGGATCTGGTATCAGCCAATCACCCATGGGGATGGCCCAATCAGCTGCAAGAGGTGTACAGATCTCCATGGGGGTGGTTGGAGATTCTCCAAGTCAGGTGGGAGATTCTCCAAGGCAGTGTGGAGATTCTCCAAGGCAGTGTGGAGATTCTCCAAGACAGGGCAGAGATTCTCCAAGACAGAGTGGAGATTCTCCAAGGCAGGGCAGAGATTCTCCAAGTTAGGTTGGAGATTCTCCAAGACAGAGTGGAGATTCTCCAAGGGGGGTTGGAGATTCTCCAAGTCAGAGTGGAAATTCTCCCAGTCAGGTTGGAGATTCCCCAAGGGGGGCTGGAGATTCTCCAAGACAGGGTGGAGATTCTCCAAGTCAGAGTGGAGATTCTCCCAGTCAGGTTGGAGATTCCCCAAGGGGGGTTGGAGATTCTCCAGGTCAGAGTGGAGTCAAAGCCTCATACCATGGGACATCCATGTCAAATACTACACTAAAGCACAGATGCCTTATCCTTATCTGCAGGTGAAGAGGTATGGAAATTCCCCCCTTCATGTTAGAACTTTCCCTAGGAGATGTGGGGACAATCTCCATGTATGGTTGGAGATTCCCTAAGTGAGCATCAGCAAAACCAGGGCTGGAGACTCTCCAAGACAGGTTGGAGATTCCCCAAGGGGTTGGAGATTCACTTGAAGGATATGGGGATATTCATGCAGGCATGAATATCCCCTAGCTCAATGTGACAACTCTTATAAGTATCTGCTCACAGAGAACTCAATCAATGACTGGTAGAATATTCTGCAAAGTATAGACATTCAGTATCAAGATGGTATCTTTAGTATCTACATCTCTTTATTGGCAATTTTACTGGTGAGGAAGGCAAATAACCATTTCCAATGTCCTCCAGTCATCCTTCATCATCAGTACATTCCTCACCAGTGGATTGTTCTATATCAAATTCCTCCTCTGCCAGTGCCATCTCTTCAATGCCTAGCCATAATTCATCACCTTCTGACAATGCATCCCCTGCATCAGACTCATAGTCTTCAGATAAGTCATCTGCTGGATGCTCTGAACCAGTCATTGCACTGGGATTGTGACTTTCTGGAGCAAGGAAACTGGCAACATCCTCTCTTGTGGGTCCCCAGCCTCTTGATGGCAACCATGCATGTGGAATATGTCAGACCATACCCTCCCAATCTACATATACTCCAAGAAGGGTATGCATGTGTGCTTGTAGGTGATACTTATAATATTCAGCTACATATTGTGTGAGATGGTACCATGAAATTGACACTTGCACTGACCTGCATTCTCCAATGCTCCTTGGAGGCTTTGCCATTCTGCAGCAAACCATTCCTGCAGAGCAGATTGTTCTCTGGACAGTGTCCTTTCTTCTTCATTACAGCAATCAACTTCCAACATCAGCCTGATGCCCTTATGCACATCTGCATCAGCAAGCCAGTGTGGAATTTCAGAAGAACCCTCTCCAGGCCCACCATCCTGCCAAATATCACTGTCAACATCCAGTTGAAAAATGCCCTTGGTGGGTATTGGAAGAGGAGGAATAGCACCAGATGGTGCTTTCTGGAGTCATATCATTCCCAATAGTTCATCACAGAGGGTGTTATAAGTGGTAATGGGATGTGAGATTGCAGGCTCTCTTCTTTTTATGGAAGATTCCACATGTGACTGTAGATGATTGTCTACCACACATGTTAATTGATAATAGCAACCAGAAGACCACCCTTTACTCACCATTGGCAGTGCCTGGATGACCCTGCTATGTGCTCCAATTCAAACTTGTGCTGCCAAAGGCATTCCATAATTCAAACCTTCAATGCCTGTGCATTAGTTTGTGTTTGGAGCCACTTATTACTCCTCAGAAGATAGAGGTCAGTTTGTGCTGAGACTCCTAGTGCACTTTTTTTCTGGTGGAAAGCCTGAGTTGCTTTGGAAAGTAAACCTTTTGCTGCAGTGCACTGTAACTCAAAGTCCATGATGTCATTGACATGATCATTGACAAGATCCATTTCTAGCTGATCCACACATCTCTGGTAGTCCTGAACAGACTTTTCCAGGGAAAGTATGTGTGCCAATAATTTAGCACCATTGGACTTTGCCTGCCCTATGTTATATGGTCAAAAATATGGTAATGAGCATGAAGGAAGAGACTAATGGGGTAGAGGTTGAGTCTGTGAGTGCACCTGTGCAGCCCACTCCTCTTGCAGAGTCTGCATGTCAATGTGTATTGCATGGAGGGACTCCAATGCCAGCATTTTCTTGCTTTTGCAGAGGGTCCATTTCTTGTTCAACCACTGGCCAAGGGCAGCAACAGCTTTCTTGTCAAAGTGACATATCTGATTGTCAAGAACAAATAGCCTCTGGTGATACTAAGCAGGAATTAGCACTTGATTAATATTACAGGAAGAAAAATGCTTACACCAGACACTTGCAGAATAGGGATGAGCATCTTCAGAGAACTCCATAACTGCTCACACCCCTCACCATCTGACAAGCCAAAGCCTACACATTTATGTGGGTGATATACTATCTGGCATGGCCACTGATGGCCATAAGCATGGAAAACAGAGATACCAAACTTCAACCTGGAGAGTATTCCTTCATCAAGTAGCTTCCACTTGTGGCAGCTATGTTCCAGTTGACATCCAATGTCATATAAGAGACCAACAGTGGTGGTAGTAGGCAGATGATCAAAGAGATATTTCAATAGCACCAGGGCATAGTGCTGCTTTTCTCCTGCTGATGTCATATTGACTAGCCAGAGAACATGATCATGGTGACAAAGCAAGGCCATGAGACCTGTGTCTGCAAAAAAGGAGGTGCTTGCTTTCTTCTGCCTTTCATCTGCTGCATGGAAGGACTCTCCACATCCATCCAATGCAGACACAGGCACCTTCATCCCATCCTCAACACTGTCCCCTTGCAGTTGATGTAGGGAATTATGATGACTCATTGGAAGGGATCGCTGTTTGTCAATGAACATTTCCATAGCCTTCACCTCTGATTCAGGAATGAATACAGTGTTGGTAGGATTGGGAGGGTCATGGGTAGCAGAGTTGTGAGGATTGTTTGTCCACTTTTGGGTGAAACATGCATCCAAGCAAACAATGCAGTCAAGACTTCAATTATAACAGGTCAGAGTCAGTCTGTAACAATAAGTTTGCATGTGGCTTACTCATCCTGGTCAGTATTGGCCTTCTGTGGCACACCTCCCCCAAAACATAGTGGACAATGAGTACATAAGTAGTCACTTGGTTGAACCCTAGCTTCTTGTTGCATGGAAGCTTGTGCGGAGTGAATTAGGCCATTAATATGGTCCTCTGTGTATGTTGTTAACACAGTATACCAATGGTATGCATTGCTGAACCATCATTGAAGGTTATCCTGATTGGATGGTCAGCACCTCTTACACTGCTTGGGATGAACACATAGGTGTGTATAAACCACTACTACATCTCTGTACCTGGAGTAGGCAAAAAAGTGTCTAGGAAAATATAGAAGGGGGATATATGGTGCAGGAGTGCACACATAGGTGACAAATAATATAGTAAAATCATGAGTGCAACATACCTTTGACTGCAGCTGGTACCCTTGGGCATCAAGAAAACTTTCAAGTGCATCACACCAGGCAGTTGTGTTAGGTGACAACCATACAAAGAGTGTCCTCATAAACTCCAACACACGAAGATCCACTGCAAGAGTGGGAGAAACAGGGGAGCATGCAAACAGACCACATTTCATGAGGTATATAGGAGCTGGAGTGCATGCACAGTAGCTTATCTCAATCTCCTCCAAACCTAGTATGTATTAGCATGACATGCATGAACACAATAGTAGGGTCACATACGATCAAAGAAGAGACAACAAATGGTAAGTGAATGTACTACACAAGTGAGACATTGACTTGGATGGTCAACTGGTGGGTCTACCACCACCCGAAGGCTTTCTGTTGCCTTGAGGTACTGTAGATAGGGCCTGAGAAGTGCAGGAATGATATCTCATGACCACCGCTGCCATTGGATTTCTTGCTTCTGCAAGCCACTTGTACCTGAAGGGGGGCCAACATCATCATTGAACTGAAACTTGTTCACAAGATCAAAATCATCAGACTCAAGACTCGGAGGGTGGCAATGTTGATATGGTGTAGCACTTGGATCTTGAGCAAGACACTGGCAACCTGGAAGGATGAAGACAGGCAGGGGTGCAGGGAGGTAGAGGCCCTTTGTATGAGGGGGGCAGTGGTGACGAGCTAATGGAGGTGGAACAAATAATGGCCAAGGGCCCTAGCCAGGTGTGGGTATGTGCAATTTCTTGCAGAGAGATAAGACATACTGGAAGGCCAGGTTCCACCTGAATGCCCAGTGATGATGGAAGAACACCTGAGACCATGGTTGGCAGTTGACTAGTCACAGCAGAGGCCAAATCATTACAACCCTGTACAGACAATGAGCTGACTTGGCATCCACTTTGCAGATAAGATCAAAATACTGAAGGGCCAGGAACACAAAGTGATGCTTGATTATCAGATGAGGGAGCATTCACAGCTATAGCCAGTAGCTGACTCATGGAAGCCAATATGGCAGAGGGAGCCTGCAGTGAAGACAAGTAAGCTGGCTTGAAAAATGTTCATTGGACAAAATCCACATTACCGAAGGGTGAGGACAGCCAGCTGATGTGGGATTATCAAAAGAGGTCAAGGGAGGAATTGAGGCTGTGCTGGGCAGCCAAGCAGTTGAAGGAGATATGACAGAAGGACACTGCAGGAAGATAGGTTGATACAAATGCAAGGAAGAAGGAAGTGTCCAATGAGAAAAACTTACAAGATTAGAACTATCTGATGCATGGTGCATGGAAGACAGAGCATCATGATGCCTTTGAGGCTTCAGGCACTGAACTGCCATTCAGTAGCTGAGCACCAGGACACAAAGTCAACAGTGTATATATTGCAGGACTCAAAGTCACCACTAAGGATCTGAGACACGAAGTCACCAGACAGGTCAGTGAAACAGAGGGAATGGCTATGCAGCTGAAATGAAAATTTGATGTCAGAGGGACTGACAACACACAGACAAGGACATGATAAACAGTGATGGGGGATGATGGAGTTGCTAGGCCTTCAGAGCCAAATGAAGTTCTGCTGTCAAAGAAGGGTGAGTATATCTGTGGAGTTCTGAATCATTAAGGTTAAGGTTCATCAGCCAAAGATGTATATTTAAGTCATATTTGTGCTAAGACATGGCAATAGCACCAAGCAAAACGGCATAAAGCAAAACAAATTTAGACAAATTGGAATATGCAGGGGAGGGAGGGTTGTCATCCAAGGAAATCAAATGCTGTTTGGACATAAAAATGACATGCCAGAGAATAAACATTGTACACCTCAGTATCATCCCAACCTTTCAACTCGACAGGCAACTGCAAATGGGCAGGTGCTCTGGGCCACTCAGACAATAACTGACAAAACCGTTGATATATGGCAGTGATGTTGGTGCATCAGTAGCACACAAGCCTAACTCATGTGGGTGGCAAGGTGAAGACTCTGACCACATACAAGGCCAGATTCACCAGGGAAGACACTATGGAGGAGAGTCTGGCAGGCTAACCACACTTCATCAGATGTGGTCCAATGATCGGGGACAAGGGCCTGATTGAGCACATAAAGTTCATAGCAGAAGTTGAGTTCATACAGTTCCCACAGAAGGGATTGCATGAAGGAGAGGGGGGATCTGAAAGGGATGAAACTGGAACCTGCATAACATATGATTCCAAAGAGACAGCCAAAACTAAGATAATACTCACCTGCATTCCTCACCATGTAATTTCCTGTGGTGCCTCTGCCGAACCTTGGGCTGAGTTAATGACAGCATCTCCCAAAATATCCCACATGGCCAATTTCATCGACATGGATTTTGTCGAGGGGAGGGGGGCAGTGTCGATGGTATTGAGGAAATCCCTCCACATCTGAGGGGACGGGAACTTCGATGGCAGGCAAACATTGACTTGACTAATCCAAAGCAGACGAGCAGACAGCCAGTTGAGGAGGTAAGTCTTCTTTCTGGCCAGTGTAGACACATTGACAAAGAGCATTGGCTTCGGGAAGCAATAGCCCAGGTCCACAATGCCAGACTTGATTCTCTGCAAGTTGGTGTCAGCTTCCCACCAGGCTGTTGCAAATAGACTGTGGGGCTTCGGAATATCTGGAAGGTTGGGTTCCTCCATTTTGACTGCCCACCTGCTGATGATGATACTACAGAGGGATCAAAAAAAGGAATGAGAAATGTGATAATTACTTACCTCGAGAGGGGCCTGCAGAAGCTCTTTCCCTTGCAGACCTTGACTGCCTTTGGCTGGACTGCCTCCCACCACTGGAAGATGGACACAAGGAGGAAGACTGATGTGAGGAAGATTGATGTGAGGAAGAAGGATATGCAATGGGTAGGGGCTCAGGGGTATCAGCTAGGGTACCCTCATAGCCACTGCATGTATGGTAGTGATGGAGGACATTGCTTGGACCACACCAAATGGATGGGAAGGACTTGGCGACACTGTTTTCTGTGTACATAGCCCTGATGATCCCATCAGGGTAAGTAAGGTGTACTGAATTCACCACATTCATAGTCAGAGAAATGTATGCTTTGCTATGAACAAGCCAAACAGGTACCCCTGCAAAGTACAGAGCCTCACATACTTCCATATTTTTAGTAAAACAACCCATCCAGTTGCCATTCATGTGTGGAGGACATGACAGAGGAGACCTCAGAAGCAGGTGGACAAATTCAATGTAGTCAAGCAATGCATATGTAGATGTCAAGTAGCTTGCATTGAAACTGCACAATGAAAATGATGAGGTCTCTGAAAAGAAGGGGATGGTGTCAAAGGTGCCTAGCTTCATGCTCGGCCAAATGCATCAGGACCCACAGCGCATCTTGACCAACTGGTTGATCTTGCAGAGTGTGGTGGCAACTGCACGGAGTCTGAAGCACCTCCTCAAAGTCCATGACCCTCATGGAGTTGAGCATGCCCACTGTGAACCGAGAGCCAGTTGGAATGGTAAAGTTGTCAAGAGTTGGATCATACCATGCAATATAAAGGGTAGGGATGGAACCCTTCTGAGGGATGCAAATCAAATATTTGTATTGTCTCTCATGTGTCTGTGGCCATTGAAAACAATCTACTATGCTGAAACGATCATCAGTGTGGCAATGCATATCTTTGTCCTCAAAAATAAAGGGTTCAGGTACATAGTCCATATTTGGGGATGTTATTATGATGTTCCCCTTGTGCACAACAGCAAGTGCATCAAGCAAGGAAAGATTCCCTATGTATGTAAGTTCCCAAAGAAAAAAGTCATAAAAAAGAAAGAATGTACTATCTCCAGGCTGAAGGTATGGTTTGAAACGAGTCAGTTCAGACGCCATAGGAGACAGGAGGATGTCAAGGTTGGGCTAGCTGGGAAAAAGTATTGAGAAATAGGATTAAAGAAGCAAAAACACACCAGAATGCAAATATGAAATGAATGACAGACACAGATGAGGCCTTGAGCCGCACTAAACAAAATGGCAGTCCACAACCTCAGTGACATGCAGTCAACTGATTGAAGATGGAAGCAACACAAAGTTAACTTCAAATCAGTGAGTGGCACGAAGCCAACAAGGGCCAAAGGTGGGTTGATGGAGGTAACAGCTTGAGGGTGGGGTTTGGTGCATTAGGCATGTCGAGTAGTGGCAGCAGTACCAACAAGGACAAGGACAAGGACAAGGAATAGTTGACATGTAAGAACTACCAAAATTGTCATATGTGACTAGTCACCTTGTCACACAGATGGGGAATTCCCAGGAAAAAAACACCTAAGTCACAGGACCTCATTGATGCTGTCCATGTGTGCTGCCCTCAACTGTTCATTCCTTCATGCCTATCATTGACTTTGACCCTGCCCAGAGCTGGCTTTGAGCTGCTCATTGATTTGAAGTTGACTCTGTGTCACTTCGAACTCTGTTGACTTTGTGTCGCAGAGACTGGACTGTCTCGCATTCCAGGCTGCTGTCTCAATCACTCGAAGGGTATGACTTTGTGTCACAGAGACTGGACTGTCTCACATTCCAGGCTGCTGTCTCAATCACTCGAAGGGTATGTCAGCTCACTTGCTTTTGTTTTCCTGATCTGCAGTCTATTTGATAGGCATGATTGTTTCAGCATTCTATCATATCTAGCTATGTATTCTACTTTTCCATTCTTCTGACCTGTCCTAACATTTTCCAGATAGATGTTATTTTGTCTCAGTGGTACTGAGTCTCTTTCCATCGTGAGTTTTCTTCTCTGCTGCACTACCATGCTTTCTAATCTCATACAGATGTTTCTTTCCTTTTATCAATCATGACATCCCATTTTATCTGCTCTGCCTCATTATAATCAGTGGTGTGTGCTGATATCTTATGTGTTGTTTGATCTCTATATCTTTACATGATAGATATCTATAATGCCATGGCTTTGTTCAGCTTGATGAACTGATGTTCAGTGTTGCTATCCCAAACAGGTAAGTCTTCTACTCTGCTGTGCTACCATCCTTTCCAATCTCAAACAGATATTCTTTCACTTTTATCAGGCATTACATCCCATTTATCCACTCCACCTCATATCATAATCTATGGTGTGTGTGTATATCTTATTGTGTGTTGTTTGATCTCTGTATACTCTACACAATAGAAATCTGCAATGGGCTTTACTTGTTGGGTCGATGAACTGGCATTCAATGCTGCTATCCCAAACAAGTAAATCTTCTGCTCTACCATCCTTTCCAAACTCATACTGATATTCCTTCACCTTTTATCAGTCGTCAAATTCCATTTTATCCACTCCACCTCATCATAATGTGTAGCATGTGCTTATATCTTCTTACTTGTGTCATTTGGATCTATATATGATATTTACAATGTGCTTTGTTCAATTGGGTTAGCAAACTGCAAGCAGAAGGTCTGATCAGAAGAAGCATTTGATCATGGTTCCCTCACTGCCCCAGTGAGTATTCGATGGTGTTCTTTGTGCATGTTGTTTTTTTCTTTTCTTTTTATATATACATAGCCTTCTGTATTCTATACTGGTGAGTTGTCCAACTGCATTCCCTGTTAACCCTTCTGAATTTTACTTTTCCTAAGCATGAAATGTACGCCCTATCAGTTAACTTTACTGTCATTAAATTTGTTCTGTTGACCCTGTCTTACTAGATATCTTCCCTTAGTGGCCATAAGGTTTTATCCCATGAGCTAGGAACAAGTAACAGTATCGATGTGTACTACCTTTTTTTAGATGGTTTACTTTCTTTGTTCCCCTGCACAACCTGTCATACCCATATTTTGGTAAGTCTTTCAGCAGAGTCCTCTCTTACTTTTCATCTTCATTTATTAAATATTTTCCTTAGAATCAAAAGTACACTCCAGCCACTGACTGACCACTGTACCTTCTAACATATGTGAATTGATTTTTCTGCTCTCATATTCTCAATCATGACATCTTTCCCTGTCCCCAAACACTGGTAATTAAACCTTGTGCAGTCAACTCAATCTAACTTGGCACTTCTATTCAATTGCTGTCAGGTTTTTGTACGTGAGGTACTTAGAAGACTGTGGCAGAGCCAATGCAAATTAGGCATGTAACCCTGTTGGCTGAAAACATAAATAGGCCACTAACAAAATTTCACCCTCTTGTCCCCTTACACTCTCTTGTCCCCTTCCACTCCATTCTTTCATTGAACTACCTACCATTGTCCTTCATTTCCAGTAGGCACCTGGTGTGTAAACATGTTGGCCAAAATCATGATAGACCACTAACCAGCATTCATCATCTTCCCCTTACTACTCCAGTTATCCATTGAACCACCCACCACCACCTGTTGTCATCAGGAAAAACTGACAGTGCAATATTTGTTATAGATTGGAATAGTGCATCACTATTTGATATATAGTGAACTATAGCACTATAATAACTATAGATCATGATGTCATAATGAAAGTTGTAGGGCTGGGTCACAGGATCATGGGAATATGCTTACCTCATTGATATGCCCAAAGATGGGTGAGAAAATTGCAAAATACAAAAATAAATTGATGTCTCAAAAAATTAATTTCAAAGATGTCATAATGAAAGTTGTAGTACCTGACAAGAGGACCATGGGGGTATGCTTAGTTCATCTATCTGTGCAAAAATGGTAGAGATATAGGCAAAATACAATTAGTGTTGTGTAGTGTGTGCTTTTTTGATCTGTTTGGTTGTGTTTGATTGGAAAAGTGTAGTGTAGTGTCCTGACAGCACAATATTTGTCATATACGGAAATAGTGTGCAATAATTGCATATGTATTCAACTATAGCAACATTATAACTATATATTGCCAGTTGCTCTAAATGTTTTCCCATGTGCAGTGAATAGTTACAGATCACAAGGTTTCTTTTATTTCATTTTTTTTACTAGGAAAGTGTAGTGTAATGTTGGCATTTTTGACTACCAATTAAGGTAGTGTTATGTAGTCTACACTTTTATTACCAAAAGAGTGTAGTGTATTAAGTGTAGTGTTGTGTAGATTAGTATATAGTGACTAGGAAATGTGTGGGAAATGATTGGTAAGCTAAGACTCGCACTTAGACACTTAGACTTCAAGTGCTGCAGTGGCCACTGGTCATGTGACTGTGAGAAGTTGAAATTTTCACCCACACTGCAAGCATTTCACAATTTTTCATCCCAAAATATGCTGAAGAAATTGAAAAAAGAGATACTCTTTTATTTCAGCTGTTTTTAAAGAAAAAAGGTGAATATAATGTAATGTTTTCTTTGTCTTTTCTGCCAAAAAACATGAATTAATGGTAATGCCCATTAGGTTCTTCACTAATGGGTATTAGCATCAATCAATGTTTTTTAGTAAATCATGCAAAGAAAACAAAGTGTTATTATTGCCTTTTCTCTTTGAAAACATGTGTCAAAAAAGAGTATCTCTTTCTTCAATTTTTTCAGCATGTTTTCTCAAGAAAAATTGTGAAATGCTTGCAGTGCCATGCATGCACACACACTCCACTGCATCTCCTTTGCCCCACCTCCCACATCTTCCCGGTGCTGTCCCTCCACTGGATGATCAGGCTCTGTTCCAACAACAAGGTAAGATCCCTGATGAGTCATCCTTCTCCCACTGACACTCCCTGCCTAGAGCCAGCAACAGCCCACCTAGAACAGCAACATCTGCAATGACTAGTGGGTAAGCCCCCCCCCCTCCCTGGCCCTCCCTCTCTCACCCCTCCTTCCATCTAGCTCCTCTAGCACCAACCACCACCACCCCAACCCTCCTTCAAGGTAATTCCCCCCCTCCCCTTCTCCAGTCCAGATGCTGATGCCCATTCACCCTCCCCCCTCCCCCATCCATTCTCCCCCTCTTACCATCCATCTGATACATTGATTTATTACCTAGTAGCATTATGAGTATGTATTGTAGATATTGTGCTAAATGAATTTGTTGTCTCCTTCATAAAAAGTGTGAACTAAAAAAAGCAAAAAAAGCAAAAATGGCAAAGTATAGCAAGCTTGGGATGACAACATTGTGGCTCTATTTGGCTATTTATCCTCCTTTTTCACTATATGTGTCTATTTGTGTCTATATGTCATTATATTTAAGGGGGGATGGTTGGGGTGCCATAGATGCCATAGTTGTCCCTATGGCATCTTTAGTGATAAATAGTGGAATATAGCAATATATAGTGAAAAAGAGTGAATAATGCCACTGTCAGTTTTTCTGATGGAATGGTGTGTGTTATTAAACATTGGTGGAATTCCTTGTAGAGAGAGCTGGCATACAGGATTGAGAGGGCAGGGAAATGGGCATGCCTTGGGGGATGCCATTTGCCACAGGGCTGGATGGAGATAGGCGGCTGTCTAAGCATATAGCTGCTTCACAGTTTGTGAGGAAGGATAATACCCATTTTACCATGGGAATGGGGAGGTTTTTTCATCTGAGTATGCTGGTTAGCTTTGTATGGTTGACAAAGTCAAAGAATCCTTTTATTTCAAATGTGAGTGAGGATGTTACTAGACCATGATTATGGGCCACTTCAATGTCATTTATGAATGATAGTGCTGCGTCCACTGTGGAGCTTCCTGGGCAACCTCCAAATTGTGTTGGTGGTACCAGCCCATATGTGTGAATCCATGATGAGAGATGGTGAGTGATGATTGCCTTGAGGACTTTTCCCAAGCATTCCTCTAATTGGATTAAGTGGTAAGCTCTGGGGTTTGAATAGTCTGCTTTGCCAGGTTTGCACAGAGCAACAGTGATGGTTTTGTGCCAGACTAGGGGGTGATAACCAGTATTAGTGCAGTGTGATATCAGCAGATATATTGGGGTTGCATCTGCTTGCCATGCTAGATGTAATGCAGAATATGTGATTTGACTTAGGCCAGGGGCTTTTTTGTAGCTGGGGGAGAAAATGGCTCATTGGACTTCAGAGTACATGACTTGGGGCCAGGGAATGTCATTAGGATGTGGGGTATCAAGGTCCATCTCCTCCACTTGAAGAGCTGGTGGATGCTGGAAGAGCACATTTCTTAAGGCATCACACTTTTCTTGGTGTGTGATAGCCTTTGGTCTATCTGGGCCTAGGTCAATTGCTGGAGACAGGTAATGACAGTTACCTTTGGGCCATTTTGTGAAGGACCATATATCATTGGGGTCCACCTTCTGCTGTTCTTCTTCAACCCACTCTTTCTTCACTTCCCTAACTTTCCTTTTGAAATGGTTCTGAGCCATTTTGATGTGGCACAACATCTCCAGGTGTAGAAAAGGGCTGTAGGCAGCCTCAGTAGTGACTCAACTACTATATATATTGATGTACCTGTAGGCAGCTGCAAGGTATCAGTAAGTAGTCTAATATAAAGAATATGTAGGCTTACCCTCAGTAGTGACTCAACTACTGAGGGAATAGTACCAAAAGTGTAGTACTATGTGTGCTCTAAGCACTTATGTAATCACAGGACAAATTAACATATCACACTGCAGTGATTCAATCTCCAACACCAGGTCCATTTCACCAGTGATTGACTGGAATATGGCAGCTGCATGCCAGAGTCTGCATATGTCTTTTAGGCTGTTAGACAGGTCATTGAACCACCATGGCTTGGCATGTCTGCTATCTTTCTGGACAGGGATGTATGCTTCCATTGAAGCAGTGATGGTGTTTTGAAGTTCAATGGCAGCTATTTTGAGTGAATGGGTGGATGGGCATTCTGATTCTGTGAGTTGGTTGAATATCCACTGCCTCTCATTGATTTCATCAATATACCTGGCTTTCCAGGCAATTCTTGTGTCCCTGTCAATGTCTTTCCACTTGTACCTTTGTGTCATGACATTGTCGACAGGTAGTCTAGTGTGGTCAATGCACCAAGTGAGGGCATAGTGGTCTGAATCAAACACCAGGTCTCTGTCTATCTTCCAGTAGCAAATTGCCTCTTCTGTAATAGCATGGTGGTTGGCAAACATTAGGTTGAGGGTGGAAGATGATTCTCCATTGTGGGAGAAGTAGGTTGGAATGCCTTTTTCATTAAGTAGGGTGAGGCCATTGTCAACCATCCAGTCAACCAGAGTAGTTGCCCTCATGCTCAGGGCATGCTCATCCATGGACCACAGTGGGTGGTGGAGGTTCCAGTCACCTGAGACTATAACTGGGATGTGGTTTGGAACCAGGACATTTACTAGATGGTCTATGGTCCAACTATTTGGGTCATTTCCTGCTCTTTGGTTGTAAATGTTTATGATGATAACTGGGGGGTGTGGAGGTTGGTCTACTTGTGGGATTTGTATGTCTGCATCTGCAATTAAGTCAGAGCAGAGAGTAACCATGAAGTCATTCCTACATTGGAAGTAGGCCATGACTCTAGGCATGATATTTTCCAGTACAGGCTGCAGCAGCAGGATGGGTATCCATCCAGGTCCTGCCACCAGTCCTCTTTGGTCATTCCCTATGCTTCCAAAACACAGTTCCATTACTAGAATGATATCAAAGGCATTGACAGTATCATTGAGTAGGGCATGGCAAACCACTTTACATCTGTTCATGTTCAACTGTAGGATTTGGATCGATTTTTCACTTTGAGGATATAGAGAGCCTTATTGAGAACATGTTCTAATTCTTCCATTGCTTCCTGGTGAGTGAAGTCCTGGTTGGGAGTGTCCTTGTGGAGACTGGGGTGGGTGTCTTCAGTTTCTTTGAATGTATTGTTCATATCTTCATTGTAATCAGCCCACACCATCTGTTTATCTTGGCAGTGCCAGACTACTGGCCTACTGAGGGAGTAGTGTTCTATGTATCACTTAGAAGTCCTATGGGTTTGGGGTGAACTGGGTGGTGATGGTGCAGGTCTCTTCCCATGGTTGGTTGCAGGACATGTTGCTGTTTTGTTCTGATCAGGTCTTGGAGGGTCCTTATGTTGCAGGGGTCTACTGGTTCTCTGTGGATAGTTAAGAATACATCTGTTATTGCTCTCCATGTTGTCACTAACACCAGCCAGTGTGCATGGACAACCATGGGAAACTTGCAAATGGTGATGGAACAATTCAAAGGAGTGCCTCCATAGGGCTGGGGAGTTTTTCCTACAAGTGATTTCCCTTGTCCTTGGCTTGGTGTTCAACCTAGTCAGTCCATGGGTGGATGTGCTATGTGAACATACCCTAGCACAAATCCCTAAAACTATACCAGCTGCACTCTCCCATTTTAGTCTTGAGCCCTGCACAACAGTGTATGCAGTGTGTCCTACTTGCAGCTGCACACACAACCTTCAAGCTGGAAAGGAGGAATGCTCATACCCCATGCTTTGTACAAACATGCCTCAGCCTGGTGATGATGTCTGTAATGCTATGCTTGTCAAGGATCTGGAGCATGGAGGCAAACTTCCTGTTAAGACTTTTTTTTACCACCATTTTCATGACTACATTGCAGCCTTACTTGTGAGGCCTGGACTGGAAGAACTCATGGACAAGCCCTGCAATCATTTGATCAAGAATCTAAATCATCAACCTTCTCTCTTGAGGGACATCTGGGATTGTGACTTCTTATGGATGTTCAAAGGGCCTGATGGGGAAAAATTACTTGCAAATCATGGGGATGAAGGTCACCTAGTATTCTCTCTAAATGTAGACATTTTCAATATCAAGGGTAACTGACAGCATAACACAATGACTTCTTGTGGTATCATATCCTGTGTATGCCTGAACCTTCCCTGGGACAGTGGTATAAACCTGAAAACATGTATCTGGCAGGGATTATCTCTGGTCCAGATGAGCCTATATCTGGAGACCAGATCAATCATTTTCTGGACCCGCTGATTGACAATAGGGTCACCAGCTGGGATCAAGGTGTGCAGTTTTCTCATACAGGCTCCCAGAGAAATTGAGTTGTGCACTGTGGGAAATGCTGACAGAGACTTCAGGAGAGTGCTGATAATGTGAAGGGGAGAGAACTTCCAAAGGGGCTTCTATAGCCTGGTGAAAGAAGCTGTCTGAGGATGTCTGAGGCTGTCTGAACACAGAGAAAGGCCACTCTCAACCTTCTCAAACTTGAACTCAGAACTCAAAACTCATGCTGTTACTTCATTGTTAGAAAAGTAAGTACAGGCTAGGTAATAAAAAATGCTGACTAATCAATAAAACCTCGCACTAAAGTAATAAACACATAATAAGTGGAAAAGCAAGTTAGAAATATGGGAAACAAAGAATAAAAATAAAATCTCTTGGTAGGGAGAACCCATTCCCTACAGTGCACAGCCTTGGCTTGTGTTGTATGTGACCTTCCAGCCACCAGGAAGACTGCACAGTTAGCAGGGATGACAGTGTCTTTGTTATTGTGAAAAAGTTGCAGTGCATTTGTCAATCTGTTGAGTGATTGATCAGAGAAAATGGGGGCCTGCATGAGATAGCAAAAGTCAACCAGAGCATGGATCACAGTGAGAAATTGGCATGGAACTGCCCCAGAAATGATGCCAATCATGTAATGCTGAATAGCATGGTGGTCATGCCCCATGACCTGCTTCAACTTAAATATGCCATCCTCAAACCCTTGGTACCCCACCATGGTTCAGAGGAGACTGAAATGAAAATTGGTCTTGGGAGGTGTGACAACTTCAATGCACCATTTGATGTCATGATCCCAGGAAAAATGGTGAAAGTGATGGAGGGGCTCCATATGAAGGAATTGTGAAGGACAAGACAGGGGCCAGTCCAGCCAACATGGCTCAACAACCCTGTTCAAGTGGAGAGTCTTGCAAACCTTCAGGAACACTTTATAATCCTGTGTGGAAGCCTTCCCAAGCACCTTGCAGATGGCAGCCAGAGTGTGTGCCCTTGTACATGGATCATGGAGAAATGGGTCTCCAAAGTCCTTGGATGTTGCTGTCATAAATGGAGATGCTTTTGGGTTTGTGCAGGCCAAGAGGCTCTGCTCTGGTGTGTCAGCAATATAGGCTGCCAGGGGGGTATAACAGTACTGCAGGTTGCTGACAGGATTGTTCATCATGATTCCAATGCAGGCTGCCATTTTTAATGGTGCCAAGACTCTACTCAATGCTTGGTAGATAAGCCAGTCATGCAGAAGACTTTGGACATGAGTGTCTTCATGGAGGAACTTGGGAATGGGGAGGAGAGAAAGAAGTAGGTAGGTATGCATTGATATCTTGGAGCAAATCTCCAGGGTGATGTTTGCAAGGCTAATCAGAAGAGGATATGCCATTTGGTTTCCACTCATTACCAAGATGTTCATTTTTTTCTGAGGAAAGAATGATGCCTAACACTGTTGAACCTTCAGGAAGTTTATCCTAGAATTATTGATGAGTGCAAAGTCAGTTGTAAATCAAATGAGACAAACCTGAATGGCAAAAGCACAATCCCTGCTAAGCCAATCCTCATATATATGACAGATTCAAGCAGCCAATGTCTGGACTTTCTGCAGGATGAAGAATATATGGGGAGTGAGGAGTGGATGGTTCAAGAGAGATTGTAGACACTCAAGGGCTGGACAATAAAATAAATGAACCACTCACCTGGTGGGATAGTCAGTCTTCATGTGTTCACATAACCACAGTGGCCTGGCTGGAAGACTCTCCACACATGCCCAAAGTTCTTTGGCAGTCTGGAATGAAAGTGAGACATGCTTGATCTGGTTTAGATCCCCCCATCAGTCATACAAATAGGAGATTTGAATATTGGTGGCTTACTATGTTCAGGGATAACAAAGAGTCAATAGTAGACATACTGAGTCCCAAGTGCATACATCATGAAGGAAACTGCCACTCTTCACTGGATGCAAAGGGGTAATGAAGGTTCTCCCTACATTCCTTGGTGTATGCATCTTGCCAGAATGAATTCATGAAAGATGAACTGCCAGGAAAGGAGATGCCACAACCAGGATGGGTGTCTGTGAATGATTGCCAAGCACCTGAGGTGTCATCAACTTCCATTCTGATATCTCCCAGGTTATCATTGAAGTCTTCCTGGGCCCACTGGTCAGAAGGTGGGGGCAGCCAATTTCAGTTACCTGTGTCTGTCTGGATGTGTGGATCTGGGTTGGGGTAGCAAGGTGTGTCAGGTGGAAGTATGGGAGGGTCAAGTAGTAGATCTTGAGGAGGCTGATAGAGCATCTTTAAGGCATGGTCATTGTACCAACCTGCTGCATAGCAGAGCCTCACAGGCTAGTTCATATGCTGAAGAACATTAGTCTCAGAACAAAATTTCTTTCCACATCACAGACACCTGATTTTCTTTGATTTTCCATGATTGGTTTTCACCCTAGGCATCTTCAGACTGGAGGAGCAATCAACTGAATATAAAGCTTGAGGCTGCAGCCTGAGCTGAAGCATGATCACATGTGAAGTGTCTGCCACCTAAATATGTAATCACTGCATTGTTGCTTGCCACTCACATTATTCTCCCCATAACTATCACAATCATGAACAAGGTGAGTACTTCAAAAACCAAGCCCTGTCTCTCACCCATTTGTGAAAGACATGCATCAGATGAGCTTTTCCATTTATCCCAATTCATGATCCTTGACCACCACACCATCTCTCCCACCTACTATCCAACTCCTTCAAGTTCTATCCCTGCAGCTGGTTTGAAGCTGCAATCCAATTGCAATAATATACCAGCCAGAGACTGCCTTCTTGATCCACATGGTCTCCCTGATGCTCCAAACAAAACCTTTGACACTTTAGAAAGCAGCAATGTCTCAAATGATGATGGACTAGTGCCCCCAGGTGAAGTAAGTATGATGGTACAACCTCATGAAATTTCAGGCTCATGGATTCTTGGAAGGACCATGAGGTGCTCCCAACTGTTCCTTGTCCATGCAGTTCAAGAGAAGCCTACCTCTTAATAGAGGCAGCCAGGGCAGACCAATGTCACAGGCAATGTGAGCCTGACCTGTGACACCTGGCTGGCCTCAAACATTGATGAGTATTTTGCCATTACTGGATCCTGGGTTGAGGAGCCATCATGTGGTGTATGGAAGATTGAAATGGCACTCCTGGGTTTTGTACTGTTTAACAATGCACACAATGGCACATGCATCAGGCAGGCCCTCTATAAGGTCATGCAGCATGCCAGTGTCACCCATAAGGTAAGTGTGGATGGAGGATAGAGATCCACGACTGACACATGGTACTTAGGTTGGCTACATTACATGCAACAATGCAATAAACAATGACACAATGATGCAGGAGTTTGCTGACCACATTAGATCCAACACTGGGACATCTTTCAATCCAAAAAAGTGTCATCTCCAGCAAGAATCACCTCAGTTGCAATCAGAAGACCACTCAACCCTTTCAGTTGCATGGTGCACATTATCAATCTCACCACTCAAGCATTTCTAGCTGCACACAGTAAACCAAAACATTATGACCTGGCTGCCCCTGATACTGACATAACTGCTGCCATATGAGATGGTACCAACCATGATGAGGTTGGCCTTGTGCATGCCATTGTTGTCACAGTGAGATTGATACATATAAAAGTTCCAATAGCCCCTAAATTCTCATTTTCACTTCACAGGAACACTCTTTGGCCAAGTGCAAGGAGTTATTCTGGTGACTTCAAATGTGCACAGATGATGGCCATGAACAACAAACACACCATTGCAACTCCTTATTGACATGAAAGTAGGCTGATCATCCATGTTTCTAATGCTTCATCATGCACTGGATTTAAAGAAGGTTAGTTCCCACCCTGTCACCACATGCTCTATACTCATGGCTTTGCAGGACATGAATCAGTTTGTTTGGCATCTCAGCTTACAGGAGCATAATGCAGAAAAGTGCTGCAAGATTATGGAGCTCAAATTAACAGAGGCCAAGTGTGAATGTGTTCAGCATTTGTTGTCTCTCCTCAGCATATGTTTTACATATATTACATTTGTGCTGTAACCACTAAACATTTATAGTATGCTGAGAGGGCTCAGCATGCATTTTCTACAGAGCAGGGACCAACCCTCCACACCATACTTCCTGCCTCGGAAGTGCTTCACAAGGCTTGGTCACCCACATGACTTCAGCAAAATGTCATGACTTTACCAGTGCCCTGGATGTGGGTTTGACCAAAGTCAGTGAGTATCATGAGTGAACTGCAACATCTGATGCACATATCATGGCTATGAGTATGTTTTTTTTCTCTCAACACAGTGCTGTGCACTCATACATAACACTAATGTGCTAGTACTTGATTCTGCACAGAAGTTGAACCACATCCATATGTACTGGGGAGAAGAACAACTTGTGAAAGTAATGCAGTATGCTGAAGACATTGTAAGCTAAATGCCTTCTACACATCTCTTCTGACTCACAAAAAAAGTACAAGGAATGCTACAATCTGATGCAGAAGGGTACCATATCCTCAGCAACTGTGGCCATGGTCCAGTATATCATGTCTGGAAACCTGAAGTTGCATGCCCTCTTTGGCAAGCTGTCTGATGATGAGGGTGACAAAGTGCTATCTTCAGTAGTGGATGCCAACAGTCAGTTTCATGATCCATCACAGACATGGCTGCAAGGCTTCCATGCTTATCTCAACACAGGCTATAGTGTCATTTTAATGCATCAATTGACTGCAATTGTAGCACAAGTGTGATGCAAGAATGCTATAGTCCATTCACAAAGTGTGATGCATCAATAATGCCATTTAGTAATGCATCAATTCAAATCAATTAAATGATGCATCACCCTCTAACATAGCAATTCCCAACAGCCCAAATCTGGCACCATTGGGTTACACTGATTGCCAAGCAGATCTGTGCCTTTGTGCACCCCCAAGCAGTTCACAGGTACCCCCGACCCAATGTGCTTCTTGTCCTCACCTCATCTTCACCATGTGCTTACCCCTTATACATAGTCCCAATCAGGTAGTTCCAGTGTGGATGGTTGGGCTCCCACTCATACTTGTGGTGGGCATCTGTGCATGTGACTTGTGTCTTTTGTCAACTATGCTTGATCCTGTTCCCACACTTTTTTCAGTAATCCTCTCTTCATCGACCATCACACTACATACCAGCCATCTTCCTGTCTGCTCCTCATCCATTCCTGCAGTCATCCCACATATAGTAGTCACACTTAGTCGCAACTTATGGGTAGCCCACATGCCACAATGCCAACACTCATGGAGTGCCCATGGTGGGCCTGTCTAGTTAATTATGACATGACACATAAGTGGGCCTGAGTGCCAAGAGTGACAGCAACATATGAGCAGGCCCTCAAAATCTGTGGTCTGTACAGATCTGCACAGAGGGGGTCTGTTTTGCTGATGCAGGTACAAGTGGAGGTTGAGGTGCAGAGGGCACTGTCCTACCAGGATAAGGGCCAGACTCATTCTACCAAGAGTTCCATGAGGGCAGAAGTCAGCCTGTGTCTGGAAGGCTACAGTGTTTTGGACACCAGCATAACAGAGGAGGTTGTCCCCTTCACATATCAGGATGAAGAACAGCCAGATACTCACCAGTTCACAATGAATGTTTGAGAGTCAGGCTCAGCATCAGCACTGGCAGCACAACAGCCCAAATTGAGGAGACCTCCACAGATGATGAAACTGAGCTGGAGTATGACTTTGCTGCAGCTGAAGCAAAGGTGTCAAATGTGCAGGTACTGAGTGGGGAGTATGAGGTGACAAAAGCTGAAGGTTAGCAAGGCTCTTTGATGCCACTGTCATTTGTAGAAGTGGAACTTGCAGACCAGGTGATAATCAAAGGGATTCTGGACAGCAGATCACAGGTGGTTGCCTTGAGGAAAGAGATAGTGGAGGCACTATAGCTTCCTATCAACAAGGAAGGCTGTGTCAAGATGGAGAAGCAAAGAGAAGGCAAGGTATTGGTGTTGAGGATGTTATCAGGAGTTTCGAGGGTTGAAGTGCAGGTTTCGAGCAAGACAGAGAAGTGAAGAGAAGGCAAGGAGTTGGTGTCAAAGATGTTATCAGAAGTGTCAAGGTTTGAAGAGCAAGTTTTGAGTGAAGAGCATGGTCATGACAGGAGATTGAGGCATGGAAACTATGAATTTGAAGGCAGCGAGCATGTTATGAGAGTGGGAGGACTGGAACAAGAGAGATCAAGTCATGGTCAATCAGCAAGACACAAGTGAGGGAGAGAGGGGAGGCAATGTGAGCCCCTGGATATTTGTGAGGAGGACACAAGTCCTCAAGTTTACCTTTGTGCTCATTTGTGGTTGAGTTGCTGACTGATGTTGTGCAGGAGAGCAGTCCAATCACCCATGTTCTCAAGTATGAGCTTGTAGTCAAGAGAGTTTGTCCAGTCACTAGAGATAGGCCAGAGGAGATTAGAGCGAGAGGGAAAATGGTAGGAGAAGTGCTGACTGACCTTTTATGATTGCCAGTATGACTCCCCAAAGGGGAAACAGACAAGTGGTTGATGAGGCGATGAGGCAACACCTTTGATTGGGACCCCAGTGGACTTGTAGCCCAAAGGCCAAGGGCCAGTTGAGTGGCTTGAATGGGCTTGTAAGACCATGCTCACTGGGGGGCCATGCCAAGAAGAAGTTGTTTGATAACAGAAAGAATAGAAATGAGAAAAGCCAGGTGAGCATGTTTAAACCATACCTTAATAAATGACTATGCAGGTTGTCATGCAATGATGCACAAGAGTCACAAGGTTTGAGATGCAAGCTTGCAGTTAGAGTAAATAAATCACACCTAAGTTTCCTTTGTTTAATTGTTGTGAGAGCAGAGTATATTCAGCATTGATAATGAGTTACAGGATGTATATATTGAAGCCATCGAAGCTTTGTGACAGAGGAGATGAGCACAAGGTGATGTACCTACAACAAGAGCTCAGTAATGAGCTCTGCACTTACTGAGGACCTTTTAGAATGAAAGAGGAGATGTTGAGGTGGATAGACAAGTGAGGTGAGGGTGTGCAAGAGATCAAGATGACAGTCAACTAAGCAACTTGATTCAAGTGTTGAGGAAGGGGTTCAAAGGAGGAGAGGAAGCTGAGGGAGACAAAGTGTCTGGCATGACTGGGGAAGGAGCAAGTGAGGTGCTGAGGGTGTTGGTGGACATGAGAGGAGTGAGGGCCAGTGACAAGGGGGACAATGTGCAGGGGCTCAGCAGCACCTTGAAGGGAAGTCCATGAAGGACATTAGCAGTGATGGGGACAGGTGATGGCTATGACAACACACCTCAAGCCCAGCCAGCAACTTCTGGCTCTCAGAGGAGCCCCCTACATCAGCAAACTAGCCATTCCTACCCCAGCTTTCCAGCAGTCCTAGATATTCCCAGATAGTTGGTCCAGATTACCCCAGAGTTCCAGAGTTTCCAGCAGTCCCAGACATTCCCAGATAATTTGTCCAGATTATCCCCAGACTACTCCAGGGTTCCAGACTTTTCCAGACTATAATAAATGTTACATACAAATGTGCCATATATAGCAGTTGTACAGCTACAGTGTCATAACAAAAGTTGTGGCATTTGATCATGGGACTGTGGGAATATGCTTACCTTAGCAATATCTCCTTTTTTGGGTGAGATATTGGCAAAGTCTCATCCAAAAATGGACATATTGACAATATAATCATACTGACATGATCATGACATTACATACTACAACATTCATTATGACATCATAACTGTACAGCCACTTTTACTTTTTGATGTGCTGGGTCTCTGGCAGAACTTTGCAAATATCTCACCCAAAAAAGGAGATATTGCTAAGGTAAGCATATTCCCATGGTCCTATGATCATGGGCTACAACTTTTGTTATGACATTGTGGCTGTACAATTACTCCATGTAGTAGATTTTTCAACTTCTGAGTCTGTACCAATGTGCTGTGGCAAATTCAAACTCCAATTGAAATTTGTGGGGGTGTGCCACAGCTGGCTTTGAAAGTTGCTGAGGTAAGCAAACAGAAGTATATAAACCCACTCACTCTGGCACCTCTTTCCATTACCACCACTGTGGGACACTACTTCTGGGGAAGAGTGTACAGGAAAAATAGAGGGGGGGCTGAAGGAACAAATTCCTAGGTCCATCCCAAGGGGTGCTGAGTAGGGAAAGGGATGTGTGAAAAGTGAAAGAGAATCTGTGGGGGGGGGAAATTCCATAGGAATGGGTTGTTAATGCTAGAACAGGTTGTGGGCTTGTAGATGTGGGGCTCTGTATGTGACTTTTCCAATACCAAAGAAGCTGGTAGACTCGATGATGATGCTGGAGACACAGGGAAAACTCCAAAGACTTGATGCTAGGGACTTGAAGACTCTTCAATCACTCAGAATATGACTCTAAAAGGTGGATATCCTATTCCAACACTCGGCCAGAATACTTATGGTGTACAGGAAGTGACTACAGGTATGGAAAATTTTTAGCAGGAGTGATGAATGGAAAAAAAGATGACACCTGTCAAATGTACAGTATGTACAACCCTGCATGTGCAAGTAAGTAGGGACCGTGCAGACAAACCACAGAAGGACAAGAAGGGAAACTGTAGCAGTACCAAAATCGACAAACCAGAATAAATGAATGATGGAAAAACCTCTCTCATGCGTGCAGCTTGGGACCTTGGAGGTGGAGCAGATCATGGAGGAAGCAGCGGCAGTGGCTGTGCAGTGGCTACAGTGGTGGTGACATGACAGGTGATGGGTGCTCGGAACCTGTATGGGGTTGGAGTGTGGTGCATTGTGACTGGCTGAACTGGACCAAGGCCTAGACCCTTAGCTCGAGTCTGCATGATCAGCTTTGGAATTTTGGGGAGAAGCCAGTGAGGTGATCAGGGAGTCAGCATGATGTGGAGCAGGTGACGAAATTCCTGTATGGGATTCTTTGAACACAAGGATGGGTGGGAAGGCACAAGGCAAGACCAGAGAAACACTGAGCTTGAGCATGAATGGCTGTGAGTAGAGACATAGTGCATGGAATGTTACTTGTATGCTCAGAGAATTCCTATTCTCTACACTGCCATCTCCTCTCATCGTTGTTGTTGTCCCTCCCTCTGAGGATCCACCAGAGGGGGGGGGGTGGCAGAGGGAGGGGGGTAGGTTCCCTCATTTCCTCTTGTTGTTGTTATCCCTCCCTCTGATGATCCACCAGAGGGGGGGTGGCAGAGGGGAGGGGGTAGGTTCCCTGTGAGGCTGTGCCTATTTAGCATAAATATGTAGTCTCTGTACCATTGTAATTAAAGTAATTTTATAAGAATATAATTCAATTACCAGCTGACTACAGGCTAAGTTGAGTGTGGGAATCAGATCTGCACAGAAGGAGTCTGTTTTGCTTATGATTAGGAAAAGTGTAGTGCTACTTAGTAGATTTCTGGCACAGTCTGGGACTCTGGGGCACCTGCCCAGTGGGGTGGGTTGGATTCTGGGAACTCTGGAACTCTGTCTGGCCAGTCCTGGCCAGGGGGGGACCTTTCTGGAATCCTGGGGAGCCACCATCAAGATGAGCTGGCAAAAGATGGTCAGCACACAGTTAGCATCCTCTGAGGGGACAAACATGGTTTTCTGGGACATTGGAAAAAGCTGCAGTGTGAGGAAGGGGCAGTGAGAGTGTGCAACAACAGTTCCCCAAATTGGGGATACACAAACAATGATGCATCAAGCTATGAGCATGCACAATGAGACCTTCGAGCAGCTCAACCAAGCCTCATATAGAAATTATGTTCTTTGTTTTGTTTTCTATCTGCTCTACACTATGGATTGACAACTCATTACAGGAATGCAAACCTTCAAAGTGGAGCTTCAAGCCTCTATTGTGTTGACTGCTCCATGAGACTTAGCCCTTGAGAGAGCACCCTATGATGGTCATGAGCAAGGATGCTCCCTTCGATTACTCCCTGCTTCAAATAAATCTCCTTGGTTAAGTTTTGTTACTCAGCAAGAAGAGCTGATTACTTGTTACAGGGACAAGAGCCATTGAGGAGTGTACTATGAGAGATGGTCTAGGCTCAAGCAGCCTTTGAGACATCTTGTGAAGATGGCAAGTGCAGATCCCATCACTTTGGAATTGTGCAGGTTACAGTTTGAGGCAGCTGCATTCAGTAGTGGAGCCAGCAAGACAAGAGTTTGAGACTTAGCAGGCCAGGCCAGTGTCTGAGGGGCTAAATATATTTTCTTAAGTGATCTACTGTATGTAATGTGCTAACTACTTCCCCCAGGTACTTGAGGGGGTTGAGCAATTGTCAATTAAGCCATTTGAGGCTCAGGCAGCCTAGTTGCACATACTCAATGGCTTTGAGTTCCCCCCTTGATCCTCTCAATGTGGCACCCAATGTGAATGGAGGCCTCAGGACTGTGTCAAGTGCATCAAGGGTGGCCTGAGGGCCATTTGACTCTGAGGTGAGGGCAGGTAGAGACTTCACACTCTTCATGAGCCACTTTGTAGTTAGAATCAAGCATGCTGGAGGGGTTTGCAGCATTCTGGGTTTCAAGTCAAGGCATAGGGTGATGACCAAGGATGGTTGCAATCTAAAACCCCCCATTGGATGTAGGCATGGCAATGCCCCTACTAGGAGATTTGAGAGAAGAAAGGGTCAGAGAGGTTTTGAGGGTTGAGGGAGAGGTTTCAAGGGTTGAGAGAGAGGTTTCAAAGGTTGAAGGAGTGGCTTCGAGGGTTGAGAGGAGTGAGGCAAGGGAACTTGGGAGTGTGGCAGGTAAGGTGATGACTAAGCATGCAAAGAGTTTGGGTGCAAGAGCCACAAAAAAACAACCTTTTACTGTGCATTTGTTGTAGAGCAAGTAGCCCAAGTCAAGGGCAAAGCTCAAGAGTTGTTGTCCCTGCTGCATAAAATCCTTTACTCTTGTTGTCACTGAGGTTGTCACCATGGGAAAATTACATCAAAAAACACACCCCAACTTTGGTTGACCATAACTCCTCACCACTCATTTGGAATTCAACAGAAATGACACCAATCAACTTGGACAGTTCAGGAGAATCCTTTCCAGCATGACTGAAGACAAAAATCCAAGCTTTAAATTTTCAGAATTTTGGGGGATTTGTTCTGCATTTATGACCCTGCATCTGTAACAAAATAAACAAAATTCCATGCATTGAATCATCTTTGAAACTTTATGTACATACTCTGAAGTGCAGTAAAGGTTATAGTTTATGAAAGATGCAATGTGGAATACATGCAATAGTCTTGAATGTAATCAGAATTTGCATCACAAGAACAGGTAGTAAGAGACAGGACAAAATGCATGAAGTATTTAAGTATGTCCAGTGGGCTGCAATAGAGTTTCCTTAACAAGATCAAGGCCACACTGGAAGGCCTTGTTGATGTCACTAAGATTAACGGTGGGATAAAGTGTCTGATCAACATAAGTGAATAATTATCAGCACACCACATATATACATATGAAATGGGATGACACACTCCAAAGGCATAACCATCACCTTCCTGGCAATCTATATCTAACTTGAAGTCACCAGGTTGCTGCATCCAAAGGTGGATCTTGACAGATGATAATGAAAACCAAGTATGACCATCAATGATCACTTGTGTAATATCATTCATATCACCCAAATGACATCTCCATTCAGCCAGTGTCAATAGCCCTGACAACTGAAACTCCTTCACAATAGAGCTGTTTGAACCTGGGCTGCAGTAGGGTGTTGCTGGTTTGAGTAGAATTTTGCCAATGACCAAAAGCATGCAGGTTGTGCATGACATCACAATTGGTGTGCATGAACACACACTCCATCAACCAAAGCAGACATGACAAACACAGAGTATTGTCACTGTGCATGCACATGAGCAAGTCCAGAATGAAGCATACTGAAGGTCCTTTAACATAGCTATTGGCATAAACTTGGCAATCCACAGTGCCCTCTGCTGGGATATTGGATAAAACAGAGCCAAGATTCCTCATGACAACAGTTAAGATGGACTTGTGAGGAAAAGAGGGTGATGAGACCATCAGAAGTTGGGAGTTTGGGAAAAAGATCAATCTAGGTTTGAAGTATGAAGATTAACCACCTAGCCATGGGTGATGGTAATATGGGCAACACACCTTTTCCACACTTTGCCATACTCAACACATTCTAATTGATCCATGATATAACCATAATCAATGAGAGATACACCTTCATAACACTTGCAGATATTCATCAATTCTTGAAATCCACATAGTTAGGTAGGCTTACCACTACACATTCTTGTTGTTCTTCCCCTGAAAGACCCTGGAGGATTTCCTTGCATTTTCCTTGAATAAATGAGAGATCAGAAATAGAGTCTATAGTTATATTCTCATGACCTTACCACAATGTTGTTTGTTTGAATGTTCAGACAAGGAAGAGGTAGCATGCTGTATGATAGTGCCATCAGGAGAGGGTGAAAGAGGTTGACCAACCTTTGGCAGCCTTTTCAGCCTAATGGATGATCAGGAGGATGACTTATCCTTTTCCCATTTTTTGTTCACCCCTCAACACAGGCTGCATGATTTCATTGCTTGTGGGCGCTTCCCAAAGGCTTTGTAGTAAATTGTGATGTCAAGTCACATCAGTGTTTGGTATTTGCTGATTCCACACCACCCCTTTGGGGCTGTGCACTACCCCCTCTCCCATGTGGCTGTGCACTACCCCCCTCTCTGCATGGCTGTGCACCACCCCCTCTCTGTGTGGCCATGCAACACCCCTCTCCCATGTGGCTGTGCACCTCCTCCCTCTCTGTGGCTGTGCACACCACCCCCTCTCTGTGTGGCTGTGCACCTGAAAAAATTGAAAAAAGAGATACTCTTTTATTTCAGCTGTTTTCACAGATAAAAGGTGAATATAATGTAATGTTTTCTTTGTCTTTTCTGCCAAAAAACATGAATTAATGTTCACTAATGGGTATTAGCATCAATCAATGTTTTTTAGTAAATCATGCAAAGAAAACAAAGTGTCATTATTGCCTTTTCTCTTTGAAAACATGTGTCAAAAAAGAGTATCTCTTTTCTTCAATTTTTTCAGTATGTTTTCTCAAGCAAAATTGTGAAATGCTTGCAGTGAGGGGTGGTCAGGGAGTAGTGAGAAAACTGAAAAATGCGCCCAAATATCCAGAAGAAACTCAAGAAAATGTCTATAGAATGTCTGGGGATGGAGAAATATTATTCCAAGTCTTCTTTGTCTTAATTCCAGCTTTTCCATCTGAGGTAGCATGTCTCTTATTATTCCTAAGTATGTACAGTACACTTCTAAGTGCTCATGCAGGCTTACATAAGCCACAATGTGTACAAACACTAAGTAAAAGACAAGAACAAGTAAAAGAAAACAAACCAGTAAGTAAAAACAATGAAATAAATGAAACATCCTGGTAGGGAGGACAG
This sequence comes from Pisolithus marmoratus, assembly GCA_024613145.1. Lineage (NCBI taxonomy): Eukaryota > Fungi > Basidiomycota > Agaricomycetes > Boletales > Pisolithaceae > Pisolithus > Pisolithus marmoratus. The sequence goes on from JANFAE010000135.1 coordinate 208,320, forward strand.
TCTCCCTACATCTGAGGGTGGCTTTAAATAATGACTGTCCCCAGTCATCACCTACCAAGCTGTATCATAAGCCAAGGCAAGGGTATCACCCTCAAAACAAAACTCTAGCTAGAATCATGAAAATGCAAACCCAAAACAAAAAGAAACCACATCAAAGAAACAAAATCACTACTCAGCTGAAGGGGGGGTGCAGTTTGAAGTGATTCAAGGGTGCTTCGAAGGGGGAACGAAGCTCAGGGGGAGCTCAAAGGTAGCTCGAAGGGGACTGGGTAGTTTGCGACCTCAAAGGATGCCTCAGAGTCATCTCAGGTTGAACTCGAGAGGTGGCGAGGGGCAGGACTGATCCCAAACTCGAAGGGGGGAAAGGTAACCAAGAAGCCAACCCTCCTGGGCCACAAGTGAGGGCCCAGAAGTCCAAATGAGCCTGTAACATGCACCCAAGTGCCTCACGAGGGATCTCCTCACCTGTAGGTAGTACAACTCGACCTCAAACCACTCCACACTTTCCTGCAGCTAGATATGCAGCAAAAACTCTGCACTGTGCTCGAATGTGCCTGTCATGACCACAGAAGAAACAAAAACCCAAATCTTTGAGGCAGAACCTGGTGCCTCGAGACCTCTTGATAGGCAGAGGGATACCTGCTCGAAGCCATAGCCTCTTGAAGGGGAAGTGAGTGACCTGACACTCTCAAATGGGACTTGAAACTCACAGGGGCAGGGTTCAACAATGAAGCCAGGGTCCCTCGAAGCAGGAACAAGTTCCCTGGGCATGACCCACAACAAGGGACAGGATGAGGAGAGTGCCTTGAGGGAGGCATAAGACGAGATGAGCTCTTCGAGGGGATGCTCAAGGATTCACAAAGTTGATGAGAGCAAGTTGAGGATGAACCAAGGTCACAAGGCTTGGTGGATGTCAACTGGGAGCAAGGGGGGCAAGTCATAGTAGCCTCCAAATGATCAACTCAGCATGGACATGACCATTGGTCCTCTCTCAAGCCATGAAGCAAGTTCAAAGCTGATTCACCAGCCTGCTTATCCATGACACACCACCATGGCTGAACCACAGTGTGCCATGAGCTTGCATTAGTGACTCGGCAAGGGGATGAGCTGCTCAAAGCATGCTCAGGGGAAGGAGGGGGAGTCTTCAAAGGTTGAGTGCCCCTCTCCCTGGGAGCATCTTCTAGAACAAGACTGAGAGTACTCCACAGGGATGTCTGACTGGTAACTGATCAAGGGTGAGTGTGAGTGCTGAGAGGGTTCCTTGGGAGACTCATGAGCTGACAAGCAGTCCTTTGAAGCTAGATGAGGGGGTGAGCAGCCTACCCCATCCTCAATAACCTCCTTTGTAACATGAACAATGGCCTCGATAGGCCACAGGTGGCCCAACTCAAACAGAGCATACCTGGATGCAAGCCTTCTCAAGACCTCGAGCTTGACTTGTGGTGGGAGGCCTTGAAGGAATAGCTGGCCTTGATGGCTCAACTCCAAGGCATTCTGACTCACCATACCCAAGAACAGGACCTGGAAATGACAAAGGTAGACCCCTAGTGCTGGGACTGAGCTTAGCTTGCTGCAACATGTCCCCTTGAGGAAGGCATAGAACTCCTTGAAGTACTTGTGAATGTCCTCAATTGGCTCGAGCTCAGGGTACTGGAGAATTAAGAGAGCCTTGAAGTTCTCCCATTGCTTGACAATCAAAATGCTGGCCACAAGGTAGCTCCAGAGCCTTCTGATGCAGGGTGGTGCTCCATCAATTGCAAACTGGATCAGGGACAGGGTATCTGTTGCACCCTGGGCCTTACCATACTCTGCTATGTCCTTGAGGTAACATGACAGGTCCTCTGCCTGCCCCAAGAACTCTGGGGGTGACTCGAGTGGGGCTTGAGACAGTCTGGATGCTTCTCCCATCATGCACAGTATATATGAAGCTCAAAAGAATATATATCATGTTGTAACTGATAATTGACAGCAGTATTGAGGGTAAACATGAGCCTCAAATGTCCATAGTTAGTCTCAAAAGGTAAAATGAAGAGGTAAGGTCACCTTGATGTGACCTTGAATGTCTATGGGGGGTTGGGGGTGTGGCAATGAACCATGAAGGTGGGAGGAGGATGCAGAAACATTGTATGTTATGTCTCAAGGTGGTTTTGACCACCAAAACTGAAACTAGTTGCCATTGCAACTTGAACACTTAACTCTCAACTTGCAGCCTCACTCAACTGCAATACATGCAAGAAAACAATGATATAATGTCTGGTTATGTCTATGAATGAAGCATCTATGTCTCAAAAGGGCTTGGAGTGCATCTGGGTGTCTTGAAGTGTCTGGGGTCTTGAAGGGGCTGATGGCATCTTGAAAGGGTCGTCTACTGACTCTAAGATGATGGGGAAGGGCTTCCTACAACTCAAAATGGCTCAAAACATGAACAGGAGGTGCCAGGGAGCTAAGCTGTGGCATGGGAAGAGGATGGCAGTGCACTGGGGAAGAACAGCTTGCTGGAATTCTATGAAACTTTGGGAGATGGTAGAGGACATGCAAGGAGAAGTGGGCAAATGAAGAAACATGAAAAATGGCACACCCAGTCCCAAGTTATTCGAATTTTTGTCCTACAGAGCCTTTCTCCACAAAAATGAGAATATCTCCAGAAGTACTGAAGTGGACATGATGAAAAAGACACCATTCGAAAGGTCTCGTCGAGTAGGATCAGAATACCGAACAATATCATGTGCACAAGCAAAGAGGTAGGGGGAGAAATGGGGTCACCAAGCAAAACAGCCCACTCACAGTGGGCTCCAGATGTAGGGATGAGAGATGGGGACCCTACAGTTTAGTAGAGAGAGAGAGGGGTGAATTCATCCCAGGGGCTGGAGTTGCCTGGTACAGAGTCAGGGAGTAGAGAGAAAACTGCAAGACATGCCCAAAAATCCAGAAGAAACTCAAGAAAATGTCTACAGAATGTCTGGGCATGGAGAAATATTATTCCAAGTCTTCTTTGTCTTAATTCCGGCTTTTCTGTCTGAGGTAGCACATCTCTTATTATTCCTAAGTATGTACAGTACACTTCTAAGTGCTCACACAGGCTTACATAAGCCACAATGTGTACAAACACTAAGTAAAAGACAAGAAAAAGTAAAACAAAACAAACCAGTAAGTAAAAACAATGAAATAAATGAAATATCCTGGTAGGGAGGACACTCTCCCTACAGTGCTGAGTCCCTTCACATACATTAGCTAGCAGATGTTTGATTGATGGAGACACTTACTCCATTCTTGGACTTTTTAGTAACATTGCAACTAGCTTTCTTACTCTGGTGTGGTGTTGGAGCAATGTCATTGACAGGCTCATCCTCAGGAATCTGGTACAATGGCTTGGGTGGCTGCCTGCATGCTTCAATGGCAAGCCCTGGCTTCTCCAGCTGTATAGCATGACCACCCTGGCCAGCAGTAACCCATGTTGAACATCTAGAAGAAGCCAAAGGTTGACTTTGAGGTACTGGAGGGTCCACAGTGTCACCACCTTTCGCCTCTGCCCAATGGCCTCTGCTCGATGGCATTCTGGGATGGGTGGGGATTACTTGACAGGAAGTAACCTGAGAGGCCAGACCAGGGACACTGTTGCTCTTACATAAAACTCTTCTGCGAGGTCAGCAGTAAGTAATTAGTAAGACTTGAATGTTAAAATACTCAATTGCAGGGGATGTGCAGGTGATGACTGTGGCAACTAGTAGCATAAAGCAATTCTCTGTGAATGAACCAGTTTTCTACACTCCAGAAAGAGAATTGATTGTGAACAAGTATCTCTAAAACTCAATCAGTGAGATGACCAGTGGTACCAAGTGGTAACCGATGGTAACCAACAGTACCCAAGTGGTTCCAACTGGTCCTGATGACAGTCCATCCCTCTGATAGGCTACTACAATGGCTGGACTTAGGTACTACTCAAGCAGCCCTCCATCAAAGGTTCAACTGGTGAAGGGGTGAGCCCACTGAAGTAGACAACCATGGTACAAGAAGCAATGGAAGGACATTACCTCATGGTCAAGTGGCCTACAATTTACACAACCATATCCTTGACTTGTGAGTGACACAGAGCCTACACCAAGCCAATGAGTGCGATAGGGAAAGGCAGTCAGGGTGCTTCTCTCACTCAAAAAATCTGGGGAGGGGGAGGGCAAGAGAGTGGTACATGTCATGGAGTAGTGGGCAGATGAGAGGATCAGTTCACTGATGGAGGCATGAGAGCAAATGCAAGTAGTCCTTGAGATATACATGGGACACCAAGCCAATGTGGTAGATGTTGGAGATTGCAGGTACGAAGATGAATGCCAGTGTATTGGCACACACAAGGTATGTAACCACAGCAAAGTGGTTGTCACCTGCAAGTGCATATTGGAGGTATGCAGAATGGGGGGAGATCGACAAGCGACAACCTGTGGGTTCCAATTCCTCATCATCAGGTTGACCACTCCAGCTCAAGCACACATGGCCCATCAACAGGCCCACCACTGGCCAACCTGGAACACAGGAACATGTTGCAAGCAATTGGTGCAGCTAAGGGGCCACCCCCAAATCTGAAGTTTGGATGGCAGTGAGTGGCACAGACAGCCAAAGAACACCAAGGGGCTGCTGCAAATGTTTGTAAAAAATGCAAGGAAACATATGTAAAATGCGATGCAGAAAGTCCATTGTGATGTAATGCAACCTGCTTCCAGGAGGGTATTCCAGTGCACAATGCTATCACCATAAGCAATAAGTAAACTGACTGAGGAGGGGAGCCTGCAGATTTTGTCTAGTGATAGCCATTGTCAGGCAAACAATCAGATATTTGGTTGTGATTATTGCAACATGGCAGCAGTGGCAGCAGCTGCAGCAGCATGTCTCTGTTCAGCAGTGCCAAGCATCAATGCCCCATTGACACCAATGTGCTATGACTTAGCAGTCGATCATGACAGATGAAGACATGAGTACTCACATGCAAAGTACTTTGCTCTCTGCTTGCTGGAGGCTTACCTGAAGTTGCTGGGAGGTCATCTCAAGATACTTGACATGAGCGGTGGCACAGTTGAGGAGGGAAACCTTGCTTGACCTCTGGTTGGAGACCAGAAGGGCATCCTTGAGCCAGTGGTAGACAACCCAGAGTTTGTCATGATGCCTCCACTCCGACTTGATGTGCTGCTTGTGAATGGACTTGTGGCGAGCATCAGTAGTGCTGAAGTTGCTGGTGGCACACTGGAAGTCCTCATTGTGAGACTTCCTGTGAGCAGACTTGGTTGCTGAGCAAGTGGCAGGAGGACTGACTGGGTCGAAGCAATAGGAGCAGGGGACAGCAGCTGTGTAAGGAATGCTGTGAACTGAGGCTAGTGAATGAGCACTACCACAGCTGTGCCTGTCAGAGTTGAGGCAGTCCAAGGACAACTCACATTAATGTTGTAGATGGCAGGGGGAGAGATGTGGTTGTCCAGAGGCATATATGAACAACTGGGAGATGGGGTGGCATAGGGAGCAGATGAGTAGGAGTGCTCGCCAACTGTGTTAGCCAAGTTCAGTAAGTCAAAGTTGAGACAAAGAGAGGGGGAAGATGGACTGGGTACTGTCACAATTCACAAATAAAGCAGAGGGGAAAATTTTTTTAGAAACAAACAACATGAAGAGCATGTCAAGCAGGGTGAATAGATATACATACAAGATGTTTAAGGTGTTCCATGAATACTTGGAGGTTGACATCATCTGTGAAGATCACAGGACCAGTACCAGTGCCCATTGCTGTGCCATATATCAGCATTGTCATATGCATGGTAGAAGGAATTCAGCTTCGACTACAAGAAACGAGCCTGATTGCCACCATGATAACAATGTATTGTAGGATGGGGAAATGGTGCTGGATACTTAAAATGATTGGAGAGTAGTGGATTACCATGCATACTTGTGCATCAGTAACAAGTGCTTCTAGGAGTTCCTTGAAATTCTTGTAGCTGCCATGATCTTGGCATCCTGCTTTCCTCCAACAGAAAAATGATTCTCTGTGGAACATGAGGATGTGGAAGAATGTATCCAAAAGAATGATGTTTGGTTTGATGGAAACACTATCAAGTAACACTGGCTGTGGTAGAACATTGAAAGTGGGCTTAATCATGATCAGCAAGTTATTTGCATCTTCCTCATTAAGGATATGTCTACAGCCATGCATTATTGCACTGCCTGCATGGAGAAAGCTTCGCACAAACCTATAGGAAGCTGCCCATCCAGGCTATTGTTATATACCTGTTAAAACTGACTCCTCCAGAGATAGAACATGAACTGTGGGTAAATGCTGAAGTTATCTGACAGTCTGAAGCTTGTTGGGTCCTCCTTCCTGTAATCAGCAAACTTCTGGCAAAGCTGGATCAACATCCAATCCAGCCAATGTGGCACATCAGGCAAACCATTGATCTTGGCTTAAAACACTGCTATTCTGACCATCAAGATGGCAGCAGCCTCCTGGTCCAACAAAGCTGCAATGCTTGGTGATCCTGCCTTGGTAAAGTTATGCACAATGGCTGTGACACATAAGTGCTGCTGTCCAGAAAATCGCTGATAGTGCATCACAAATTGAATCAAACCCTGGGAGCCCAGTTGAAGCACTTACCCAGAAGGAGTAACCACTTCAAAATACACAGCTGTTGATGTCTGCAGACTGATGGCACTTAGTCTCCACACAGAGGTTTGCCTGATAACAACTTCAGTATCTCCAACACAAGTGGATTTCTCTCCCTCAGAGATGACATGCCCAAGATACTTTCAGCTCCCCAGCCATCTATCCAGTGTCCATCAGCTACATGTTATGTAAAATTGGGAGAAACAAAAATACCTATATATCAAATGTAGCATTGAAGCCCATCTCCAAGAAGTCTTGGTCATCCTTGTTCAAAATACAAAGGAAACTCTGGTGGAAGGTGGAGGCCATGAATGAATCAGATAAACCAATGATGCCATGTGGGTGGGGACTTTATCTCCAGCAATCCAAGTTGATTTAAGTGGCCAGTGAAGAGGTCGACTACATGCCCACTGTTAGAGGCCTGTTTTGCGAGGCTTCATAGAATTAAGGAACCAATGAGAAGGGAAGCTCTTCATGCAACAGTCACCTTACCTTACCTTCACAGCATGCTTGTAATGCTTGACACTACCTCATTCGATGTCATGGTGGGAGTCTTTCAACTCATTGCTCACCATCATTCCAGGGCCCTCTATAGCAGGACCACCATCAAATAGCATGGTTTGAGAGCCTGTACCAGGGTAGTTTGTCATCTTCAGGGGTCAGAAAGAGGTTACAATCCAGTAAAACAAGTATACTCACCTGTAGTAATCTGACTGCAACACTCAGAGCAACTTTGGCGCATCACAACAGACATTTCTCATTTGTGATGGGCCAAGAATTGTGCAGGAGGGATTCAAGTATTCCAGTGAGCTGGAATTCCACTTGTTGCATTGGGAGTAAAGATCAGGCAGCACTGAATGCTTGCTGAGGCATGGGCTGACAGGGATGGGGAGTAGCTCAAACTGGTGTGGTCAATCCAAGCAACTTCTGAATTTTCTCAAAGTATATTCCTTACCACTGCAGAAGACAAGGATTTACTGTGTTCAGTATATCGAGTTTGTGGACTTGAGTCTGTGGCATGTCAGCTATTATCTGCTGACCTTGATGGATGGTATACCATAGTACCAGAACTGATAAGCCCAATGAGGGATTGTGGTGATATGTGACCTCATGACGAGCCTAGTGAGGTCTTCCTTATCTACTAGGCAAGTATCAACCATAAAGAAGAAGATTGGGGGCACTTGAGCAGGACAAGAATGAGTGTGTACTCAATGGTGCACTTGGAGAATTCATCAGTGAAAATGGATATTGACATTGCAGCAATACACATACACAGATGCTGAAGCAAGGTGGGGTGCATGTGGCACAGCATGTATTTCCTAATTATCCCAAAACTCTCAAGAGTCTGCCAAAGAAAGCATTTAACTTTTCTTTTTTCAAGGTGTGAATGTGGGAGGTCAAGTGTGCTGACACTATTTAGAGTAACTATGTGATAGCATAGAAAAAGTCCTTGTCAAAGTATTTGTTCAAGAAAAATGACTGAGCAAAATGGATACTGTTAGCAGAACTAAGTCAGTTATCAGCAGCAGCACCAAAATGAGGGGTAATGTGAGTGTAAGATCTGATCTGGTCTAGTGGAAATACCTCACCAAGAGGTGTACCTGATGCACGTACTGCCCTCTGCAGTACATGTAAACTGGTCGCATTGTCAATGGGACCATGGGCTTGCTGAACTAAATCCAGTTGTTCAGCATAGACAAGAGCATGATCAGCCCAAGGTATTGTGGTACCTCTTGGAGATTGCAGCAACATGATGAGTCAGATGAGAATGACATTGTGTCCTGTTTCACAAAAGTGCTTATCCCACACTCAGTGAAAGCAGCCCTCAAATGCAGACAATCCTCGAGGCATTCATCTGCAGGGAGTAAATTCAAAGGGGGATGACCCAGTAACATTAACATAGTTTCTGGAACCAGGGTCCCCATTGCATCTGGTCAGTGCACCTCATCCCAACACACAAGTGTAGGGATTCCATGAAGCGCAGTTGTCAAACAGTGGGTTGTTGAAGATGTGATATTCATCCTTCTCTCCAAATATAGCTTCATCATCACTGGACCTGACATCTAATGCAAACAGAGGATCTTCCATCAGGAAAAACTGACAGTGCAATATTTGTTATAGACTGAAATAGTGCATCACTATTTGATATATAGTGAACTATAGCACTATTTTAACTATAGATCATGATGTCATAATGAAAGTTGTAGGGCTGGGTCACAGGATCATGGGAATATGCTTACATCATTGATATGCCCAAAAATGGGTGAGAAAATGGCAAAATACAGAAATAAATTGATGTCTCAAAAAAATTAATTTCAAAGATGTCATAATGAAAGTTGTAGTACCTGACAAGAGGACCATGGAGGTATGCTTATGTCATTGATCTGTGCAAAAATGGTAGAGATATAGACAAAATACAATTAGTGTTGTGTAGTGTCCATATTTATTACCAAAAGTGTAGTGTGCACTTTTTTGATTTGTTTCATTGTGTTTGATTAGATAAGTGTAGTGTAGTGTCCTGATGGCACAATAGTTGTCATATACTGAAATAGTGTGCAATTATCGCATATGTGGTGAACTATAGCAACATTATAACTATATGTTGCCAGTTGCTCTAAATGTTTTCCCATGTGCAATGAATAGTTACAGAACATAAGATTTCCTTTATTTCATTGCTTTTACTAGGAAATTGTAGTGTAATGTTCGCATTTTTTAATACCAATTAAGGTAGTGTTATGTAGTCTACACTTGTATTACCAAAAAAGTGTAGTGTATTAAGTGTAGTGTTGTGTAGATTAGTATATAGTGACTAGGAAATGTGTGGGAAATGATTGGTAAGCTAAGACTTGCACTTAGACTTGTTGAAGTGTTGCAGTGGCCACTGGTCATGTGACTGTGAGAAGTTGAAAATTTCACCCATGCTCGCACACACACTCAACTGCATTTCCTTTGCCCCACCTCCCACCTCTCTGCACTGCTGTCCCTCCACCAGATAAGGCTCTGTTCCAACAACAAGGTAAGATCCCTGATGAGTGATCCTTCTCCCACTGACACTCCCCCACCTAGAGCCAGCAACAGCCCACCCAGAACAGCAACATCTGCAATGACTGGTGGGTAAGCCCCCCCCCTCCCTGGCCCTCCTTCTCTCATCCCTCCTCCCATCTAGCTCCTCTAGCACCAACCACCACCACCCCAACCCTCCTTCAAGGTAATTCCCCCCTCCCCTTCTCCAGTCCAGATGCTGATGCCCATTCCCCCTCCCCCCTCCTCCTTCCCCCCATCCATCCCCCCCTCTTACCATCCATCTCATATTTTGATTTATTACCAAGTAGAATTATGTGTATGTATTGTAGATATTGTGCTAAATGAATTTGTTGTCTCCTTCATAAAAAGTGTGAACTAAAAGAAGCAAAAAAAGCAAAAATGGTGGAGTATGGCAAGCTTGGGTTGACAACATTGTGGCTTTATTTTGCTATTTATCATCTTTTTTTGCCATATGTGTCTATATATCACTATATTTAAGGGGGGGTGGTTCACTTCAGTCACCCCCCAAATGAGACCTATTAGGTCTATATATTTCTACAGATGTATATACCTAATAGGTCTACTGGGGTTGGGAATTCCTGGCTGGTGCTGGTGAATCACCATGCCTGGAGATTCACCAAAGACACCATAGAGTGGCAGGGGTCCCCATGGGTGTTTCTCCAGCTGAGAATGGACCTCACAGAGAGTGGTATGGGACTTTCTCCAGTGTAAAATAGACCTGACCATGGACAACATGGGGCTTTCTCCAGCCTAAAATGGACCTCACAGAGAGTGGTATGGAACTTTCTCCAGTGTAAAATAGACCTGACTGTGGACAACATGGGGCTTTCTCCAGCCTAAAATGGACCTTAGTTTGGATGATGTGGCACTTTCTCCAGCTTCAAATGGACCTCAGAGTAGGTGATGTGGAGCATTCTCCCATTCAGAAATGGACCATATTATGGGACTTTCTCCAGCTTGATATGGACCTCCTTGTGGGTGATATAGAGCATTTTCCAGCCTGAAAGCTAGGCTATGCTGGTGATTCTCCAGGGAGTGTTGGTGATTCACCAGGCCATGTTGGCAATTCACCAGGCCATGTTGGAGATTCTCCATGGAGTGTTGGTGATTCACCAGGCCATGTTGGTGATTCTCCAGGGAGTGTTGGTGATTCTCCAGGCCATGTTGGTGATTCTCCAGGGAGTGTTGGCAATTCACCAGGCCATGTTGGTGATTCACCAGGGAGTGTTGGCAATTCTCCAGGGCATGTTGGCAATTCTCCAGGGCATGTTGGCAATTCTCCAGGGAGTGTTGGCAATTCACCAGGCCATGTTGGCAATTCTCCAGGGAGTGCTGGCAATTCTCCAGGGCATGTTGGCAATTCTCCAGGGAGTGTTGGCAATTCACCAGGCCATGTTGGCAATTCTCTGGGGAGTGTTGGCAATTCACCAGGCCATGTTGGCAATTCTCCAGGGAGTGTTGGTGATTCTCCAGGGAGTGTTGGCAATTCTCCAGGCCATGTTGGTGATTCTCCAGGTAGTGTTGGCAATTCACCAGGCTATGTGGGCAATTCTCTGGGTGACAATTTGGTGTTCCTCAGGCCCTGTTGGGGAATCTCCAAGCCATGTTGAGGACCCACTGTTTTATTGCCAAAGTGTCCATAGTTGATTAGTAAATGCATTGTAGTGACCACATGGTTTGATCAGCAAAAGTGTAGTAGTCCATGTTGTTGACTACCAAAGTGTACCATAGTTGATTATTAAATGCATGGTAATGTCCCAATTTTTTGACTACCAAAAGTGCAGTCTACTTGATTAGCAAATGTATAGTAGTCTGCATTGGTGACTACCAAAGTGTAACATGGTTGATTAGCAAATGCATAGTAGCATCCACATATTTGGTTCCCATAAGTGTAGTATAGTTGATTAGTAAATGTGTGGTAGGCCATATTCTGGAGTACCCAAAGTGTGGTGTAGTTGATTAGCAAATGTGTTGTAGTGATGTCATACCTTGATTAGCAAAAGTGTAGTAGTCCACATTTTTGACTACCAATTGCATCAGCCCATGTGTGGTAGTGACCACATTTGTTGATTACCAAGAGTGCAGTGTAGTTGAATAGCAAAACTGTCATAGTCCACATTTGTGACTACCTAGTACCAACATGTAGTGTAGTTGATTAGCAGATGTGTGGTAATGTCCACATTTTATCCTTACCAAAAGTGTAGTCTACTTGATTAGCAAGAGTGTAATAGTCCACCTTTTTGACTACCAAAGTGTAATGTAGTTGATTAGGAAAGGTGTAGTAGTGACCGAGGTGTTGGTTCGCTTTTTCACCTTTTTCTTCAGATGGGAATCACACATCACCCACATTAATAACTTCTATTTTAATTGCTGGAGAGGGTGCCAGCAATGTATATCTAGCCATGTACAAGGTTTCAACTCCATCCAATAAGTATTGCATGTGCTAGAAGGCAGCCAAGTTTTTTGGACCGTGGGAAAGTGACCGAAGATTTTAGGAGACTTGTAAAACATATCAAAAATTCATCATAGCACAACACACAGCAACTCTGCTGCCCTCGTAATGTGGGGAATGCATATTGGGATATGTCTGATTATACTTCCACCAGTAATTGGATCATACAATTCTTCCAAGTGTCACAGGTGTAAAATGTATGTGAGGTGTCTAGCAAATACTTGCTGCAAGATTCAACCTCACTGTTGGGACATTCCTGGCCTCAAATTATTTGGGGATGAGATTGGGTATGTGAATAGGCATAGATGGTGTGGAACACATGGGGAAGTCTGTTTGTAACATTATTTTAATCATCAGGATCTTGTGTGTTGTGCTATGATGAATTTTTCACATTTGCTAATCAACTACACCACACTTTGGGTACTCCAGAATATGGCCTACCACACATTTACTAATCAACTATACTACACTTATGGGAACCAAATATGTGGATGCTACTATGCATTTGCTAATCAACCATGTTACACTTTGGTAGTCACCAATGCAGACTACTATACATTTGCTAATCAAGTAGACTGCACTTTTGGTAGTCAAAAAATTGGGACATTACCATGCATTTAATAATCAACTATGGTACACTTTGGTAGTCAACAACATGGACTACTACACTTTTGCTGATCAAACCATGTGGTCACTACAATGCATTTACTAATCAACTATGGACACTTTGGCAATAAAACAGTGGGTCCTCAACATGGCTTGGAGATTCCCCAACAGGGCCTGAGGAACACCAAATTGTCACCCAGAGAATTGCCCACATAGCCTGGTGAATTGCCAACACTACCTGGAGAATCACCAACATGGCCTGGAGAATTGCCAACACTCCCTGGAGAATCACCAACACTCCCTGGAGAATTGCCAACATGGCCTGGTGAATTGCCAACACTCCCCAGAGAATTGCCAACATGGCCTGGTGAATTGCCAACACTCCCTGGAGAATTGCCAACATGCCCTGGAGAATTGCCAGCACTCCCTGGAGAATTGCCAACATGGCCTGGTGAATTGCCAACATGCCCTGGAGAATTGCCAACATGCCCTGGAGAATTGCCAACACTCCCTGGTGAATCACCAACATGGCCTGGTGAATTGCCAACACTCCCTGGAGAATCACCAACATGGCCTGGAGAATCACCAACATGGCCTGGTGAATCACCAACACTCCATGGAGAATCTCCAACATGGCCTGGTGAATTGCCAACATGGCCTGGTGAATCACCAACACTCCCTGGAGAATCACCAGCATAGCCTAGCTTTCAGGCTGGAAAATGCTCTATATCACCCACAAGGAGGTCCATATCAAGCTGGAGAAAGTCCCATAATATGGTCCATTTCTGAATGGGAGAATGCTCCACATCACCTACTCTGAGGTCCATTTGAAGCTGGAGAAAGTGCCACATCATCCAAACTAAGGTCCATTTTAGGCTGGAGAAAGCCCCATGTTGTCCACAGTCAGGTCTATTTTACACTGGAGAAAGTTCCATACCACTCTCTGTGAGGTCCATTTTAGGCTGGAGAAAGCCCCATGTTGTCCGTGGTCAGGTCTATTTTACACTGGAGAAAGTCCCATACCACTCTCTGTGAGGTCCATTCTCAGCTGGAGAAACACCCATGGGGACCCCTGCCACTCTATGGTGTCTTTGGTGAATCTCCAGGCATGGTGATTCACCAGCACCAGCCAGGAATTCCCAACCCCAGTAGACCTATTAGGTATATACATCTGTAGAAATATATAGACCTAATAGGTCTCATTTGGGGGTGGCTGAAGTGGATGGTTGGGGTGCCATAGATGCCATAGTTGTCCCTATAGCATCTTTAGTGATAAATAGTGGAATATTGCAATATATAGTGAAAAAGAGTGAATAATGGCACTGTCAGTTTTTCCTGATGTCTCTTGACTTGTCTTGCAGAAGATGATGAATTCTGAGAGTTCCCCATCCCTTCAGGCCATATGCCATAAAAATTGGATGAATTAATGTGAGTGTGGTGGGTTCCACAGGTTTGATGATGATGCCTCCTCAATGTTCTGCCTCTCTGCCATACAGTCTCACCTGCATCCCTGTCTCCATATAGGTTATACAAGGGTCATACCCCAGCCAAAGAGGAGAGTTTTGCAGTGATATAGCCAGTAAGAGGCCGATAAACAACTCTGGGTGCTTGTCTATGTCAATAGCAGGTGACCTTTGTGACCCTCCTCTTGTGTGCTGCAAGACAAGAAGCTGACTACCACACAATGAGAAAGCGATGTAATACCATCGATTGACCTGCTTCCACATACAGAATAATGCCATCTCAGAGGATTGCAAACTTGCATGGTTACAAAGTGCAGATTTGTTGGTGTATTTGACTTCGCAGGAAGTAGCAATATCCTGGAAAAGGAAATCCTTCACTACCTTGTCAGCCTTGGCAACCAGGACAAGGAAAATATCTGGTTTTCATAATGATTCAATAAGGGTGTTGGAAAAGGCAACCCATTTGTACAACATGCGAGCTTGTTGCAACTCTGGATCTTCTGGAAACTTGGCCTTTGCTATTGATAAAGCCTTGTGTCAAGAAAACATGGTTATTGTCCATAAATGACAACATAGAAAGGCACCTCACCATTTCTGCCAGACTGTTTAGCAAGGCAACATTCCCTGCCTGTATTACCTCTTGATCCTTTGGCACCTCTTTGGCATAGAAATTGGCTCCAGTCCATGCATCCCCAGATCCAGGTTCATGGGAATATACTCCATCTTCTTTAAGTCTCTCAATGATCTGATCAATAACAGACAGTAAATGTGGCTGGAAGCCCTTCCCATATCCATTTTGTAACCTCACCCAGAGGTGGCTCAAGCACAGGCATCACCTCATGACATAGATGGAACTTTAGCTCTTTGTGTCAGGTCTCCACACTTGCTGTACCAGAAAGAAAAGATGCCAGCTGGGTAACAGACAAAGTGTCAACAAATAGGAAGATAATAAAAAGGTAAAGACACTTGCAGACAAGCAGAGTTTCTGCCTCAGAGGGTCTACAGACATGACAAGTTCCACAAGCTAGAAATCAAAATCAGCAAGACTCCAATGCCACACAGGATATCAATAATATATTGTGTACAAGCCCAGCTGACACAACACAGTTAGCAGAATTTACATGGGGAGTAAATGTAGTGGGAAATGTGAATAAGAAATCCCTAAGTTTAATCTGACATTTGTGCATTGACACTGTTTGAAGTATTGTTGGTGGAAAGAATGTTGGTGACAATTTGATGTGTTGGCAGTCATGTTGCTCGTGTGTGAACATTGTCCAAAATGGGAAGTATCAGTGTCGAAAGTATGGTTGTCGAAACTTCATATACTGACAAACAATAGAAACAGAGTCCAAACTTGAAGTAAAAATTTATGTACAACATGTAGGACTAAACTTCATATACTACCCATGAAATCCACATAATACATGAAGTTTGGTACTACATTTCATAGATGACACTTTTAGTTCAAATTTGGACTCTTTTTCTATTGTTTGTCAGTATATGAAGTTTTGACAACCATACTTTCGACACTGATACTTCCCATTTTGGACAACATTCACATGCGAGCAACATGACCGCCAACACATCAAATTGTCACCAACATCCTTTCCACCAACAATACTTCAAACAGTGTCAATGTGCAAATGTCAGATTAAACTTAGGATTTCTTATTCACATTTCCCACTACATTTACTCCCCATGTAAATTCTGCTAACCACATTGTGTGAGCTTGAGAAATCTGTACCAAAAAGGTAATTCCAACTGGAGTGCATTGCAACTGCGTGTTTGGAGAAATGTTGGAGGATCAACAATAACTGATAGTTATCTGTGAGCAGCCATCAAATGCACCAATGGACATGCCATGTGCAGTCATCAAATTCTGGAAGGAGTATGCTAATCAGAGCAAGGCATGGATGAGGTGAGTGGACTGTCACTGATTAGTATCACCAATCCCATAATGCTGAGATATAACTGCTTAGAACTGGTAGTTTGGCATTGCACAACTCATTCTGTACCAATGCCTGTAATGTGTGGTTGTGGTCAACCAATTTTTCAATCAACTACACTAGGTGGTAGGTAGAATTGAACACCAATAATAATAGTATTGACACTTAGATTTCAAGCCTTGCTTGCTGCCAAATAATGACAAACAAACCACAAAGTGTAAATGTGTTTGCAATTTTGCACTTTTGCAGCCATCTTTGCACTGATTCTTCATCCCTCCTCTTTCATCCATGTGTCCATCAAGAAACAACAATAAATCCTCAACTGGAAAAAAATCTGTGACAGTATCACCCAGAAGTCCAGTCAGGAGGTCTTGGAGCACAAAGGGAAACGATCAGGTGCATGATCTGCTCTGATCTGCTACATTGTACATAGGAATGACTCTCAATTCTCTCACCATGGCCAAGGAATGTACCCCAAAGTCTTTGCAGCCAAAGAGAGGTATCCATGGATCCAACAGGGACAAAAGTCAGGATGAAGGTATGCTAGTTGTTGCATCCATGACTGTCACATCTTTGACTTTTCAGTGAGCAACACACATGTAGCCGCTGGGAGGTCCCAGAAAACTGTCAAATCAAAGGATGAATCTCAGAAAGAAGGTATCTCTCTATCCAACATTGTTACTCCACTTGACTACTAAATCAGTGCTGCAGCAAGTAGAAAGAGGGCATTGGCTTTGATGGACAGTGAGTCCTCACAACAGGAGGCCCAACCACCAAAGAAGGTCCCCAAGCAGACACTATTCTTTCAACACGATTCGCCAGATAAAGATTTAGAGTCGAGCAACCACAAAGTCAATGTGGATGAGTTGGAGCAGGAAGACAAAGTGGATGAACTGGAGGACAATGATAACATGCCTCAGTCAGATGAGCATGGCAATGTTGATCAAGAGGAGAGTAGAGACAAGGTTCACGAAGACAACGATGATGACAATGACAATGACAAATACATCGAGGATGACCCAGACAGTGCAAACAAAGAACCCACTGACCTGGATGATGAGGTAAGAACACATGAATTGACCCAGAGTGCTGACATCCAGCTTATTACCCACAGATAGTTGTTAATTTCCATGTGGATAATAAGGGCAAGCAGCAGGTCTAGGTAACAGAGCTTGATGATAAGGTGCACCATTTCACCAGTTCAATAATTGTTCTACTACTGATGTCCATCTAAGGAGAAGGTGACTTATCTTGACAAGGAGGTGGGAGTCTCACCCATGTAAAGATCTCACTCACCAGTTTTCTCTACAGGTCAAGCATGAACAAGGTGGAAGGCCTTCTTCATGCCATCCCCATGGCTCAAAACTTGGCAAGACCAGCCTAGCCAGTTTCAAAAGCACCAACATTCACCATCTTGCAAAGCTTGGACATTGTTGTCTCTGCCAGCATGTTGCTACTGTAGAGGCTTTTCCATTTCCTGTTGACAAGGATGAGCTTTGTTGGAAGCTTGTTCAGGAGAGTGCAGTCAAAGAACCTGGGTTGGAACAAGTCCTGGCAGAGGTAGAAAAGGAGCAAAACACAAAGGGGAGGCTACTAGATTATGTGCATTTACTTTTTAACACAGATTGATAACTGATCATTGTATTAGATTTGGGGGGCAGCTACTCAAGTAAGAGGGGAGCTCATTGCAAAAGCTAGATTGGCTATCCCCACCACTTATGGCCTGCAAGGGGAATCACTGAAGGGGAATGCACTCTTTGATGTGCTCAAATGGCTCATCCAGCAAGGTAAATTGATCGACAGTGGGATTGACACAAAAGTAAGTTGTCAGTTGCTCTTCTAACAGTGTTACTCAAATGGGTGTAGTCGATGACTTGCGATGAATCCAAGCCCTGGAAGAATCCCATTTTCTTACAGCTCATTAAGATGCAGTGGTGGGGACCAAAGGGAGAGGGAAGGCACCTTGGCTCAGACCCTGCAACTAATCCATATCTCAATGCTCCAGCCACCACATTGGCCCTTGTAGCTACAGCAGTATGTCATTCATTTGGAAGCTATACTTTACATCAAATGGTGTGCTACTACTAATGGTGGCTCTCAGGTTGAATGTGTTCTCACCAGCTTATTCTCAGGGGGTACAATAGACTTCATTGAAAATGTCTATCATGGGAGGTGAGCGAATTACTCTGCGATGATTGGGTGTAAATTACAGCCATATCATATACCAGGTGGAACCATTACATGAAGATGCTGGCAGAATTCAAGATGAGGAGTCCCACATACCTCCAAATGGTACAAGAAAGCATTCAGCAGGGCATGGGGTAATGTGAGACATTGCTGTATCATGAACTAGTTGATGATGACTTCCTTCTGCAGGGTTCACCCAGTGCAGAAGGTATGGAAAGCTGGACACACATGCTACAAACTTTTTGAGCATTTTGCCCATAGACTTACTACTTTAGGAAATTTGCTTTGGACGTAAACCTCTTTAGGCAATGGACTTTGACTGAGACCCCAATCACCTTGTGCCAATATATCTTAACCAATGACAGTAGAAAAGGGCTGTAGGCAGCCTTAGTAGTGACTCAACTACTGTTATATTAAATATACCTGTAGGCAGCTACAAGGTATCAGTAAGTACTCTACTGTAAGGGAATGTATGTACTTACCCTCAGTAGTGACTCAACTACTGAGGGAACAGTACCAAAATGTACTACTAAGTGCGCTCTAAGTGCTTATGTAATCAACCAAATACTCGCACCAGAATATACATCACACTGTGGTGATTCAATCTCCAACACACCCCCTGAAGCTCCACTGTGTGATAAGTAGAAATGCAGAAATATAACCCAAATGAATGTATACCCAAATATAATTCAATAAACAAGTGTAGCTTGAGCTTCGAGTCCGTGTGTGTAACGAGTATTGTTTGGTCATATTTGGACGCCGCGTTGTGACAACTTCCCGTTTCGGAAATGCATTGTACTGTGCATGCTCCTGCCTTGTGCTGTGATCGTAAGGCCGCCATATTGACTGTCGGAAGGATTGCCATTGCTCCGAGTTTGTCTGGTAGGCACCCCCTGCCGCTGATGAGTGTCAGGAAGACCCCATGGGGATTTCCAGCATTTCCTGGGTCTGTGAGATGGGTAGCACAACCTTGTGTGGGCTCACCAGGGTATCGATACCCTCTCGTTTGGACGTTTCCAGCGTCGCTGACCTCGTTGTAGCGAACGCTTACTATGTGGGACCACCCCCACAATGTTTCTGTATGGTTCGGAAGGCGTTGGGAGGAGTTTTCATGCTGCATGGGTGCCGCATGGGCACGGTGGGTGCTTCGCCTCCTATGAAGGTTGCTGACGATTTCAGCACTCGTTTTCACTCTTCCCCATTGATGGGTGACTGTAAAGGTCCTTCCTACATGCATGATGCTGGTTCGAGGTGGTTTAAGTGGCACAGATACATCGTTTGGCCCTTTCACCTCTCGTTCAGTGTGCTGACCATCGCTGTCAGCCAGTAATGGCATGCTTCGCTTTGTGTTGCAATCGGGTGGCCATGCTTTCCAGTATGGCATTCAAGATGGTGTCATGAGTGGGCGCAGTGGCTGCATGGGTGCTCCATTGGCATGGCAACCGTCTCGCCTTGTACCAACGTTACTGACCATTTCAGCATTTGTTTTAAGTCTTCCATGTTGACAGGTGACCATGTAGAGTCGAGGAAGGTGCTCGACATAGCTCTGAGGTGGCTTGGGTAGCACAGGTAAGCCGTTCAGCCGCTTCATCTTACACCCAGTGTACCAATCCCCACTGCTAGCCAGCAGCCTCTTCTCCGCTCCGTGCGAGCAGATGGCGGCGCTGCTTGTTGTGTTACTATACCATCTGTTGAGTTCCTCTAGCCATGGTACCATACATGGTAAGTCCTGTGGTACTGTGAGTGTGCCATGTCGTTCGTGCTTGTGATTTTGTGTAGAGAGCAGCCATTTGCCCTGTCGTGACTTGCAGTGCCCCCATATGCATGGTAACTGGAGTTCTGTGCTTGCAGCACTCTGGATCTGCACTGGCAGTTTGTCCTGTAGTATAGGACATTCAATTTGTGCATCGGGCAGTGGACCAGGTACATCGAGAATTGTCTCGCCACTCGCTGCTCATCAGGAGACTCTGATCCTGTCTGAGATGCATTTTTGGCACAAATTCAATAGAGTGCCCACAGTTCTGTCTAGTGGGTTTGTCTGTAGGTTCAGGAGCCTTAGCACTCCACTCAGTTTCTTGCTGGCCAGGGTATGTCTGTTAGCAAAGCTAGATTTGTTACTGCTGGTAGGTCAATGTTCATATCATACTTAGATAAAACTATGATCACATGCTACCTGTATCTACTCAGTCTTGTGTGTTTGTTAATATGGTTCAGTACATATGAGTTTGATATCCGACTACTTGACATCTGGTCCTTGTGCCATGTTGCCTTAGGTGTTCAAACTATTGTCATTGGCCATGTGAGCTTGAGATATTGGCATAAAGGTGATTGGGGTCTCGGCCAATATCATATGCCTAAAGTAGTAAGATGCTGGATGTTTGTAGCATGCATGTCTGGCTTTCCATAAGAAGGTGTCTCCACCAGTGTTTGACTTCTCTGGGCTGGAAGAAGCTGCCAAAATGGAGCTTGAGGGTGCCATAGCTTGAATTGAGTCACATTGTTCAACTGTCTGTGTCAACTAGTCCCTCGTGTTGCATTAATGTTGGCATAGTACTGTTGTACCAATGTTATTGCCATTTGTGACATTTATTCACTGAGAACTGGCAATGAGAAACTAAGGATGTCCTAATACCTATTTTTCACTATATATGGCTTTAAGAGCATATAAAGCATGAGTGGCATAACCACATTGTGGGTCATAATTGCACTATCTTTATTGCACTATTTTGCTATTTATGGTGAATTTTGAATATTAGTGTCTATATGTCAATATAGATAAGGGGGGATGGTTGTGGTGCCATAAGTGCAATAGTTACCACTCTTGCATCTGAGGTGCTAAATTGCAATAAATTGCAATAAATAGTGATAAATGGCACTGTTGGTTTTTCCTGATGGTCAGATGACCATAGATCCTGTAAAATATTGCCGCTTGCATTGTCACCTGCACTGTCTGCCACATTCAGATCACTATGACTGCATGTGTCAGTAATCGTCCCCTGCGAGGCTATCATGAGTGTCGGTTCGCTCAGACAGTGAGATAGCAGTGTTGAAGAGGTGGCACTTTCCATCATGATCAAGGGTGTGGCAGATCTGGGAGTCATAATTCTGGTTGTTGGTTGTGGTCACTGGATCTTTGACAATGCTTGGTAGTGTCAGCTGACCATTGTATAACAGTGCTGGCCTGGTGGATGCTTGGTGCAACACTCTGCATGAACTCTAGCTTTGGGATCTCCCAGTGGTCGAGGGCAGCCCCAGTGGTCTGGCCACGACATAGTCCAGCATCAATTATGGCATGCTTGTGGTCATGGAAGGTCTTGAGAGCAGCTGAGATATGATCATGCATTTGCAAAGTGATGGCAGGAGCTTGGGCAAGGTATTGGAATTCCATCAGAGCCCAAATGGCTATAACTACATCCACTTGAGGTAATCCAGCAATAATGACTATGATGTATTGCTGCACATCTCTTTGTGTACACCCACCAACCTGCTTCAATTTCATCATGCCTTGATTGAAGTGATGAAAGCCAGCGATTGGAGGCAACACAGAGAACTGGAAGTCCAGCTCCCCAGCCCCCAGCATGTGCTTGCACCATTGCATATCATGGTCCCAAAACTGGCAATGCCAGTAATGCAGAGCTTCTGGAGTGGGAAACTGAGAGGGATCAGCATATAGCCAGTCACGCCAAAAAGGGTGGGATACACCACTGAGTTGGAAGTCCTTGCATGTGGCAAAGTACCATTCAACTTCATCTATGTTACATTTGATAGACTGGAGTTGGATGAGGGTGAGGGCAGTGGTACATGGTGGATGATGATCTGAATCTCCAAAGTCCTTATACATGGCAGTGGTTACCAGTGAGGTGTGTCCTCATATGCATGCCTCTGGTGTGTCAATGATGTATTAGACCAATGGGGTGAAGCAATAATGTAGATTGCCTATGGGGTCTGACATCATCCTGCCAAAACAAGCAGCCTGTTTCAAGGGTTCAAGGACAATGTCTAGACAGTGATGGAAGAGCCACACCTCAAGAACAGAGCATATTCAGGTAGCAGGATGTGTAAATGTGGGGATTGGCATTAGTGCTAGGAGTAGGAATGCATGTGATGACCCCTTGTTCCTGATGTCCATCTGAATATTTGTGAGACTGATCAGGAGGGGATGGGAAACTTTCCTGCCACACATATTTGTGATATGTGTCTTGTCTGATGACAGAATAATGCTGCACAATGTACTACCTTTGGGAAATTTCAACTTGGAGGTAAACACATTACATATTTGCATTCAAGAGCAAGAATAGTTCATACCTGCAAATCCCATGCACCATCACTACTCATCCACTCCATGAATACTCTCACAATGTGCTCAGCAGTAGTGAACAGGCAGAAAGGTGAGTAGTCCATCAATTGCATGAAGAGAGGATGGTTGAATAAGGACTCCACACAGTCCAACGAGTCATGGTAGTAAAGGGTGATGGGACTTTTCATCGGGTGGGTGGTAGGGACAACTCGAGCATTCCAGTGTGGTCCGGATGGGAGCATTTCAGCATGGGAGCAAAGTTCTTTGGCAGTAGAGAATGAGAGAGGAAGAGAGTTTGTCTAAATAAGTGTTAAGCGGTGGAAATAGATGAATTAGTATCGACAGACTCACCAGACACAGTGACAAGAATTTGTCAATAGCCCTCATGCTAAGTCTGGATGTGAGAAGGAAGTTTGCGATCTCCCAATCACCAAGGCTAGCAAAAGGGTAATAAAGATTCTGCTGGCACTGGGAAGCATAGATGTCAAGATGAAACCATGCTAAAAATGTTTGTCCTCCATCAAAAATCTCTCCAGTGCTGTGAAAGATATCGAGAACACGACCCAACTTATTGTTGGTATTCAGTTGAGGGACTTCCTTGGGGTCCACATGCTTGTCAGCCATCATGAAGGATGGATGCTCTGTTGGTGGTTCTGCATCAAGTATTGGTGTATCAAAATCCTCATCTTGTGCTTGAAAAGGGGAAAATGGGCATGGATCATCAGCTAGCACAGTGTCCTCTGGAGCATTTGAAACATGAACAGTTACAGTCTCCCAATGGACTGTGTTACAAAAAGATCACAGTTGAGACCAGTGGTATGTGAGACCTCTTGCAGTTGGGAAGGTTCTGAGACACCTCAGACACTCAGGCATTGATGAAAGAATGTGCAAGTAGAACTCACAAGAGGAAGACTTTCTGGACAGAACAACAAAATTATCAAGATGTTATGTTCCTACTGAGTGTGCATAGAAAGCTACTATAAGTGGAAAACAATGGTAGTAAATATGTAAGTACCTAATATCAGAGTCTCTTCTTCAACTTCAGCCTTCCACCTTGCAATTTGCAGTTATTCCCAATTCTCAGACACATCTCTAATGGCAGATGATCAGAAAATGAATGTAGAGTCACCAGCTACCTCTCAAGAAATCAACCACCACATCGCTTTGACTGAGGCTCAGTCTACCATCCCTACAAGCCTGGTCAGGCCACAAACATCTGTTGCTACTGTTCCTGGCACTCCTAGTGCAGATAGTGGATCTAGCACTTTCATTTTGTCCAGTATCTCCTCTGAGCAGGTCACTTCCAGATGCAAACTGGGCTCAAATACTGTCCATATGCAAGGAACACCTCTGGGTGTTGGCATTGTCTGCAGCTGGAGGGCAAAATGCCATTCACTCATCCCTTATCAGTGCCTGTCCCTCCGCATTAAGTTCTGTTCTGCTCAAATCACCAGTGCTCAAGACTGCAGTATCTCAGGGAGATGATGATGCACAGGTAAGTTGCTCAAACCTGACAGCATGCTTACTGGCATTATATCCCTTCAGCATGCACCCACCAGCATATCTGATGCAGATCAGGATGGGTCTGAGCAGGAAGAAGCTTGGTTTCTCCTTGAGGTTGCACAAGCTCAACATCTTGGTTGCAGCATAGAGCAGGAGCTTGCTAAAGTGAAACTCCAGCAGAACATTGTGCTTGGTGAGCTCTACAAATTTTGTGCTGAGGAAGCAGAGTGGAGGCTGGAAATTGCTGAGTTTGAGCTTGGGTGCATGTGTAATTCAATGCGCAATGGTACAGTTGCACTCGATGATGAGCCATCTGATCATAAACACCACTGTGTATTGTTATCCAGCATTTTTTAACTCAAGCTGCACATTCCTCGCTTACTGCAATTTATTTGACTTTTGTTGATCTTTTGTATTCCAGCTCACATCTTCATGCATTTTAAGAATCTGAGATGTTATATGTTGTGAAGCACCTGTAGCTGAGTCTCTGCATACAATTTGATTCAATCTGTTGTCATGATCATCATCTGCACAATGTCAATGCCCTTTGTGGTACTATAGCCTGAGTTTAAGTTTATTTCCACCATTATGCTACTCTGGTTGTGGCTACCTCAATGAAAGTTGTACATGAAGGACACAGAAGATTTTGCTAAAATGTGGAAAATGTGTTCATATCAATCAGTTCTCATCTTTCCCTGTTACACTGTCCAGGTAGTACAGTTGACCATGCACATACAAGTACAGTGAGAACATGTGTTCATGTACATGCTGTGATGCTACTGAGCATCACACTATTCTACAGTGTTCCATGCACCCAGTCCACCAGTTCTTTGTTATCTCCTTATCTCCAGTACTTTACCAGAGACCTCTCTTTATAGAAGGTGCTCTTAGGATAAATCAGGCAGTCATAGATACAGTGCAGCACACCTGCATCAGCAAAATTACATGTAGTCTGCTTGTCTGACATCTCTGAGTTAGTCTGACAAACTTTCATTCAATTCAGTTGAAGTCTTGGCACTCTATTTGGTTGCCCAATGTTGGACATCTGCACTGTCTGAATTGTCTGAGTCAACTGATGTGGGCTGTTTCAGACAAAGCAGACTACTTGTAGTTTTGCTGATGTGGTCTGTGCACACCCTCCAGCAAGGATGGTTGGGAGCTGAATAGCATTGTACTGTACATGATTGATTGTTGTTGTCAAGTTAGTGGCTTTTGAACTTAGGTTAAATGGATCATGTGTAGACCACTGAAGGGGCCCCCCCAACAGGGGGGGAATAGTGGTCTACACATGATCCATTTAACCTAAGTTCAAAAGCCACTAACTTCAAGAGGGTTAATTTCACTGGAATAAATCACACATGGAGTCACCTAACCCTACATGCCAAACCCTAACCCTAAAATGTGACCATGTATCCTAATTATGTATGATTCCCTAATGCTGAAAACTCCATCAACCCACCATTGAAAATGGGTTTTGAAAATCTATCAATGATTATGAAATGAATGAAAAACAGCCAGTCCAGAGCTTATTTGCAGCTGTTCTAGGCCATGCAGATACACCTGTGCCAATTGTGCAGACTTGATACACCTTCACACATCTGCTCATGAGTTGAAATATATATTATGCAGGACAACCCAACCCAACCAACCAAGCAGGATCTGTCACCAGTTTCTGGAGCCATATACATTCATCACAATTCATAACCCTTCATTTAATGTAAGTACTCATGTCAATGGAAATCCCACAGATGTGCACTGAGCGGGAGTGTGGGTTGTGTGGATCACATGATTTAGATAGATTTAAATACCGAAAATTCACCTATGGATACTTGGGAAGTGCTGCTGGTGCTGGCAACAACCTTGCTTGAAAGAGCTAAGTGCAAAGGCCATTACAGTAGTTGGTATTCTGCACTCCACATTCCTTGGTAGTACTGCCACATATTTTGCTGCCAAAAAATGTTTCTATGCTGTCATTCCATTGATTTAATTGATTTACCTGCAGAGGATGATGAGAACAAGGCATGGTGGTTGCACCTGAGGCCCTGCATGATTTCCCAGGGGATGTACAGTTGTTGTTCAGTACTTGTTACATACCCATAATAAACTAATGAATATTCTATTGCCCAATACTCCTGGAGTCATTCATGGACTGTCTACCACATCCTTTCCTTGTAGTTCTTTCCTGCCACCAATGTGCATCTGTGATGTGGATCCCCTTACCCTACTTACATTGCTGCTACCATTGCTGTTACAAGTGGTGGTTGGTGAATACAGCTGTGCACACCCGAAAAGGAAGGACTTTCAGATGGACACTGGTTCTCACAGGGGATTATGGTGTGACAGAAACCTTACAAGAAGGTAATATTGGAACCTTTGATTCGCTACCCTCAATAAAAACCAGACCATCAACAGCTCAAAGACAATCTCCAAAATGCATATCCAAGATTCACAGTTAGTTCACAATTATATAGTGATCATCAAGTCAGGTCCATATCAGTTGTTATCATCCTCCAATGTCAGCCACAACATCTACATGATAATGTATACAACCCCACAGACACAGTATGGTGGGTTTGCGGGTAGCATATCATCAATAAGTATATTATAGCATCAATTACAATATTTTATTTCCACACACTAGCTTAGTGATCATGGTGGCTCATATTTGGATCGATTGGTGGTCAATCTGTAAAACCTGCACATGTGCTTGTGGCAGTTTTGCAGTACTGGCAGTTTTATATCCTGTACCCAGCCCTAACTAAAAAGTTATTCAATCATTAAAAATCCACACATGATGTGCCTATGGTGCATTTGTGTGTTCATTGGTCATTATATACTTGACTGGGTTTAATTATAATCAACAAAAACTGCACATGCACACATGGCGCATATGTGGGTTTTTATCGATGGGTAGCCCATACCCAGGCATAACCCTGACTTATTTTAATTATGTCCCTTTAAAATAAATTCATCATGACACATCCCACAGTACAGGTTGCAAATTTATCTTGCACCCAGATTGCCCTGCATGCACACCACATGACTATTGTACATACATACTAGGTGGGTGTTGGAGTTATTAGATCAATGGTGTGCTGTTGCATAGCCACTGTATTACATAGCACATAGTGTGCACTTACAATTTTAGTATTACTGTAGTTTTTACTTAGTGACTACTAAGTATTCTACAGGTACAGTAGCTCTGCTACTAATATATAAAGTGACTACTAAGTGTTCTACAGTGGGTTGAAACTGTCAAACTTATGCTGATCAACCTTGAGGCATTGCCCACTACCTGACCAGACTTCACTTTGTCATTCAAAGTTTTCCTTGTGAGATGAATCACTGCAGGCAACCCCCACATCATCTGACAGCTTCTGATGTTTGCTGTCCATGCCTGGGGCCCAGAATTCAGGGTCCAGAACTCCTGCCTGGTGCATATTTTATTTCAACTTTCACACTGCAAGCATTTCACAATTTTTCTTGAGAAAACATGCTGAAAAAATTGAAAAAAGAGATACTCTTTTTTGACACATTTTCAAAGAGAAAACATTAACACTTGTTCTTTGCATGATTTACTAAAAACATTGATTGATGCTAATACCCATTGGTGAGAACCTAATGGGCATTACCATTAATTCATGTTTTTGGCAGCAAAGACAAAGAAAACCTTACATTATATTGCCTTTTTTCTTTGAAAACAGCTGAAATAAAAGAGTATCTCTTTTTTCAATTTTTCAGCATATCTTGGGATGAAAAATTGTGAAATGCTTGCATGTCAGGAGCTTAAGCAGCCAGGACCAGCACTGGAGAGCCCTTAGTTTCAAGTTTGCAAGATGCCTCCCAAAAGAAGAAACAAATTCAAGCACATTTGCAGCCTTCGAGCCTGTTGACATCAAGTCTCCCCAGCATCTGGTCCTGCCACACATAGCTGCACCACTGGTCACCCAACCCATAGAACTGCACTGGTGCCAATGCTGCAACCCAAAATCACAAGATCAAGGGCATGAAGTACTTGAACTTCTCCAAGAGAACCCACCATGGCACTCAGGTGAGAACAGCATGGTCCCCATAATGCTGCTCAGACATTGATAAACCTTTGATCCAGACCCAAAGTCACTGCCACTTACTCAGGTTAATGCAACAGTGAATGCCACCAACTCGAAGTGGAAGGAAGTTGTGCAATCAAGCATAGATGATGGCAGCACAACTGCAGGTAAGACTCATAAGTGGTAACAG
Organism: Pisolithus marmoratus; assembly: GCA_024613145.1. Classification (NCBI taxonomy): domain Eukaryota; kingdom Fungi; phylum Basidiomycota; class Agaricomycetes; order Boletales; family Pisolithaceae; genus Pisolithus; species Pisolithus marmoratus. The sequence continues at coordinate 236,692 of JANFAE010000135.1, forward strand.
CCTCATGCCATCTTGACATCTCAGTTTTTTTTTATTTTTTTTATTTTTAAATTTAAGTGCATGAGGTACAGGAACATCCCTATTTTGCACTATACTAACCACAATTGTCCAGAGAGCGAGGGGTGACTAAAATGATTCTGTACAACAGAAGTTGAGCACTTTGCACACTCAACTGGACCAGGCCCAAGAGGCCTGCAGGACAGAGCTGCAAAGGTGAAACAGTGAGTGGAGGGAGTGCTACAACTATGATACAGTAGAGAGGGAGGGGGATGGGTAAATAATCACTTCCCTGCAAGGTAGTGTAGGGACATATGGATCATGAGGGAGGTTGAGGGTGGTGGTTACCATGTCAGCCGAGGCCTTGGTAGATACCCTGAGTTCCCCATCTCTGTGGGTACCTATATACAAGGGGGGGGCATTGCCAAATTTCACTTTGACAACTTCAAGTGTTCCCTCTGGGAATGAGGTTGAAGGGGTGAGGGGGGAGGGGATGATGATGCTGTCCCTAAAGGTGTAGGGGAGACCCTGCTGGTTCACTGCAGTGACTAACCATGACAGGGGGTTGGCTGCAGGTTTCAACAAGCCATCCGGGAGGAGGTTGAGCAGATGGGGGTGGGGCCTGGGGTGGGGGGGTGATGCCAGTGGTGTGACTTCCCATCAGAGGAATCAGAGGGGGAGTTGCTGTGGCAGCCACAGCATGCCTCATGGGACATAATGTAGTTGGTAAACCT